>JACEEZ010013072.1:0-25000 GCA_016584305.1 Chionoecetes opilio | reverse complement strand
TAATGGAAGAATTTGATATGAGACTTGCTAAATTAGAAGAGGTCCAGCAAGAAATTGAATGTCAAATAGTTCCTGACGAGTTAGAAAAGTACTTAGATGAAGCAGACGGCTACAGGGAGAAGGTCCGGCAGACTAGAAGATTGTGTGCAGATAGACTGAAGGATTTGACTGTAGCCAATGATGTCAAGTTTTCGCTAGACTCTACAAGTACTACACAGTCTTTCAATGCCAGACTTCCCAAGTTAGAGTTACCCAAATTTGATGGTGACATCACACAGTGGCAGAGTTTTTGGGAGCAGTTTTCGTCACATATAGATAGCACAGACCTGCCTACCATCAGCAAGTTAACCTACCTACTGTCACTTTTAGAAGGCACTGCTAAGGATGTAGTACAAGGGGTGCCACACACAAGTGCGAACTACACAACAGTCATTGGCCTGCTCAAGGATCGGTTTGGCAAGTCTGAGTGTATCATCTATGCACATGTACAAGCTCTCCTCTCTCTACAAGTACCTATAGACCAGGGCAAGAACTACATCACGCAACTGTGGAAGCTTCGAGATGAAGTGGTCAAGCACACTAGAAGCCTGGAAGCCTTGGGAGTCACCGGTAAGCAGTGTGAAGTTCTGTTAACCCCAATGATAGTGTCCCGAATGCCGACAGAGCTCCGGTTGGAGTGGTCAAGAGACTGCATTGGCCACGAAAGTGATCTCGATTGGTTGCTCGATTGGCTCCAAAGGGAAATTGGGGTGCTTGAGAGAAGTGAGATGTACAAAACAAGTGTTAAGAATGAAGAAAGTAAGAAATGTTCTAGCAAAGCAAATAAAGAAAATGTATTCACAGCCTCAGCCTTACACGCCACCTTCCAAAAGGAAAACTTAGGTTGTGTTTTTTGTAGTAAGAAGAGCCACAATTCTGAGAAATGCTATAGGATTTTGGCACTGGAGGGTGAGCAAAGGCTTGAGAAAATGATGGAGTTAGGAGTGTGTTTTAGATGTCTGAAAAGTGGGCATATGTCTAGGAAGTGCACAGCTAAGTGTTCAAAGTGCCAGGGTGCCCATAATGTAATAATGTGTGGTGTTAAGGTAACTATGTTCTCCAAAGTAAGTGCAGAGGAAAATAAAGAAAGGGGCCCACAAGCTACAAATGAGAATATAGCAATGCTATCAGGGCACTATAGTAGTAAAACTGTATTACAATCAGCTAAGGTAAAGGTAGTGGATAGTAATGGAAAAGTTATCTTTGCCAAGCTGTTGTTTGATAATGGTTGTGACCGCACCTACGTTAGCAACAGATTTGTCAAGAAATGTAAACCAAACTGGGTCACTAACACAGAAATCCCTTACAGTAGCTTTGGTGGCCATCGCTCAAATAGAAAGGAGCAAAGTAATGTGTACAAACTAAAGATTATGGATAATGAAGGTAATACAGTTTCCATTGCAGCAGCAAGCATTCCCAGTATATGTCAACCTCTTGTACGACCAGTAGTTCCAGCTCATGTTCTAAATGCTTTTAGTCATTTAAGGCTAGCTGATGATTTTGACCATAGTTCTCCCATGGAAATAGATATTCTCTTTGGTCTGGTTTAAACTACTGGAATCTCAAAAACTCCTAAAGATGCTATTAAAATAGGAAACATTGTTGCCATGAATTCTGTGTTTGGTTGGATTTTGTCTGGCAATATTGGTAAATATTTAGACTCTTCAGGTATGCATTCTTCACCTCAGCTATTATGCATTTCTAATGTATCTGATACTGATCTGTCAACATTTTGGGATCTAGAAAGGATTGGTATTAGTAGCATAGAGAATAAGGAAAATACCAGAGATGCTGTAGTTGAAGAGTTTAGTAATAAGGCAAAATTTGTGAATGGTCGGTATGAAGTACAGTTACCATGGAAGGATGACACTATGAAGGATGCCTTGATGAATAATGAGAACCATGCCATAAAGAGGTTAAATAAGCTTTTGGTTAAACTAGATAAGGATGAAGAATTGAAGGCTGAGTATAAGAAGGTTTTTGATAGTTATGAATCTTTGGGGATAATTGAGGAAGTGCCAATAGAGGCGATAACTTGTCCTAGCCCCATTTATTACATGCCCCATAGACCTGTTGTTAAGTTAAGCAGTAGTACTACAAAGGTGCGACCAGTCTTTGATGCCTCGGCCAAGGGACCGAATGGAATCTCCCTTAATGATTGTATGGTGACGGGTCCGTCCCTCAACCCAGACTTGGTGGAGATATTGATCAGATTTAGACGCTGGCCCTATGTAGTTTCCGCTGATATTGTAAAGGCGTTTTTGCAAATAAGTGTACATAGCAGAGATAGAGATATTCGTAGATTTCTACTTCCATGTGAAGATGGGGTGAGACACATGAGATTCACTAGAATTATTTTTGGCAACACCTCAAGCCCTTTTTTACTCAATGCTACTATTCAGTACCATTTAAGTAAATACCCTATGAGTGAAGTTGTTCAGGATTTGCAGAAAGACATGTATGTGGACAACTGGTTAAGTGGAGCTGACAGTATTAGAGATGCAACAAATAAGTACAAGACTGCACATGAGATTATGGCTGAAGCCAACATGCCCCTTGAAAAACTTGTTTCCAATAGTGTATTGATAGCATATAAGTTAGGTGATAAGATTTGTTTTGGAGCTGGTGTAGATGAAACTAGTAGTATATTAGGTCTTAAGTGGTGTAATACCAGCGACACCTTCTCATATGATGGTCTAGTTTTAAATCCTAACATTGAATTTGTATGCACTAAAAGGACCGTATTGAGTCTAATAGCTAAGATGTTTGATCCTTTGGGATTTATTAGTCCTTTCGTTATGTATGCCAAGATATTATTTCAAGACTTATGGAAATTCGGTGTGTCTTGGGATGATAAATTGCCTTATGACTTAGAGGTTAGGTTTAGGAAATGGATAAATAGTACTCAGTTCTTGAGTTCACTAGTTGTAAATAGATGCTACTTTACTAATGTACAGTGGAAGGGTATTGAATACATTGAACTGCATGGATATGGGGATGCCTCAAAAGGGGTTATGGTGTTGGGGTACATAAGACTTTGTCAAGGAGACACATGTCAATCTTCACTGGTCATATCTAAGATAAAAGTAGCACCCATTAAGGAACTAACAGTGCCTAGATTGGAACTAATGGGAGCATTGCTGTGTGCTAGCTTGCTTACATTTGTTAAGAATGCCCTAGATATTAAGACCAAATGTAACATCGCATGTTGGACAGATTCCACCATAGCCTTGGGATGGATAAAGGGTGATCCACATAGAAAGGATGTGTTGTTAACAATAGAGTTAGAGAGATCCAACAATTGACACCTCCTTGCTGTTGGTAACACTGTAATGGATCAGATAAACCAGCTGACTTGATGACTCGAGGGTTTCTGTTGGAGAACCTTGTGACAATAGTTATGGTTCAACGGTCCTAATAACATGTCTGATCCCACATTTAGTATTAAGGATGGTGGTAACTCCAACACACATACTGTGCCAGTGGATAGTGAATCTGAAGACAATATAGCCTGTTTAACTGTACAAAATTCAGTTCCCATGTTTGAGCTTGAGAAATACAATAATCTTAACAAATCATTAAGGATTGTTGGATATATTCTTAGATTTAACAACAACTGTAGAAATAAGAAATTAGGACTTGGTTTGAAGACAGGCAATTTAACTAGTGAAGAATTAGATACTGCCAAGACCAAATTAATATATGTAACTCAAAGAGAGGCATTCTCAGAAGAAATCCAAGCTCTAGCTGGTAAGAAGTCCATTCCTAAGCATTCCATGTTAAGTAAATTAGACCCATTTATTGATGATGATGGTATTGTAAGGATCAGAGGTAGACTTGAGTATTCTGATTTAAGTTATGATTCAAAGCACCCAGTCATTCTCCCTAAAGGCCATTTAAGTAAGCTTCTAGTACAATTTCAACATAAATTCCTTAAACATGCAGGTGTTAATAGTACTATTTCATCATTAAGAACCAGTTTTTGGATAATTGGCCTGAGGCGGATGACTAAGACTGTAGTAAAGGAATGTTTGAGTTGTCGCAGACATGATAGCCATCCCTGCAGTGAACCAGCCGCACCTTTACCTGACCTGCGAGTCAACCCTGCTCCCCCATTCTCAGTCACGGGGATAGATTTTGCTGGTCCATTATTTAGTGCGGACCATCGAGGAAAGAAGTTTTATATTCTACTTTTTACATGTGCAGTAGTTAGAACAATTCATCTGGAACTCACAGAATCTATGTCATTGGTAGACTGTATGCATGCTATAAGGAGATTCGTTGCTCGTAGAGGACTTCCTAGTGTTATCTATTCAGACAACGCCAAGACCTTTGTGGCAGCCTCCTTGGAGGTACAGAAGGTGTTTGGCCATCTAGCACCTAAGGGGAGGTTTAATGTACCTAGAGCTCCATGGTGGGGTGGGTGGTTTTAAAGACTCATAGGCTCAGTCAAGTTAGCTCTAAGAAAGACTCTAGGAGTCAAATATGTAAGTAAGAGTGAGTTAGTAACCATTCTTATTGAAATTGAAGCCTGCATCAATTCTCGCCCTTTGACCTTTGTAAGTGATGAACTAGATTTTACTCATTATATTACTCCATCTCATTTTATTCTTGGTAGAAATATAACATCTAAGTCCTCTGTTAAGGTTGAGCTTCATGTTATAACATCTAAAGACTTAAATAACAGAGAAAGGACACGGAATCAGAGATTAGAACACTTTTGGAATGTATGGAGAAAGGACATTGTAGTCAACTTACCCCCTGTAGTGAAAGGTTTCAAACAGAAGTGTAATTTGGATGTGGGCCGGCTGGTACTTATTAGAGAAGATAAGGTACCTAGGCTACAATGGCCCCTCGGAGTTATTGTAAATGTATATCCTGGTAAAGATGGCTTTGTACGCAGTGTAGATGTTAAGACCTACAAAGGTGTTGTCATTAGAGCAGTACAAAAACTACATGATTTAGAAATAACTACACAATGTGATAACCTTTCTAAACAAGTTTATTCTAGTAATCTAAATGGTAACCATTCCTCGGACTATAATGATGTAACCCACACTGAAGTACCTGTACTAGATTCAAGTCTAAAGTGTGACACTAATGTGATAGTATGCTCAAGGCGTGGTCGGCCAATTAATAGACCTGTCAAACTAGACCTGTAAATCATATGTGCTAGATCTCAAGCAGAATGTTTAGTTTTGAATACAAGTGATATATAAAGATGTATAACTACAGTTGTAAGAAATAAGCGGCTTAGCCCCTTATGGTGGGGAGGATGTCAAAACAGCAAAGTTTCCTTATTTGATTTATATTAGTTAGCCATGAAAGCGCACCAGCTGGTGCCATTCTCTTTCCTGTTCCAATATTATTTATCTAAATTCATTTCTCTTTATTTATTTGTAGTACTTACCTGTTGGGGTTTTTAAATTAAGACAATAATTAGGAAAGGGACTAGTGTATATTAGTGGAATTTGTTAGTAGTTGAACTGTGTAGTTGCAAATGTTGTGACATGTTAAAAAGACTGTAATGTTAAGAAAGAAATAGAGAAGACCAAGAACCGGTGTTTTGATGACCTGCTGGACCTCCGCCAGACTCTTTTCCACATAGAACCCAGTGAATGTCCCATCTTACACAACTACTACTACTACTACTACTACTACTACTACTACTACTACTACTACTACTACTACTACTACTACTACCATTACTTTTACTACTACTACTACTACTACTTCTACTACAACTACTACAACTACAACAAATCAACGCCTCCAATTATTCCCTAACGATTAATATCATCAAGTCCTTGGCCCACCTGACGAGCTCACTTGCAGGTAGGCTAATTAAATTTGAGCGCCAGGTGAACGTGACGCGACGCCGAGACTGGACTGAATGGCGGGTGTCTGAATCAAGCTGTAATGACCGACCACTTCCACCCAGCCAGCCAGCCCGACCACTTCCATTCTGCAATCCCGACCACTTTCTTCTAGCCCGACCACTTTATGTAGTACTGTAATACTTTTCAACGTTACCAAAAACCATTCACTGCAAGAGAGAGAGAGAGAGAGGAGAGAGAGAGAGAGAGAGAGAGAGAGAGAGAGAGAGAGAGAGAGAGAGAGAGAGAGAGAGAGAGAGAAGAGAGAGAGGGGAGAGGAGAAGAGAGGAGAGAGAGAGAGAGAGAGAGAGAGAGAAAGAGAGAGAGAGAGAGAGAGAGAGAGAGAGAGAGAGAGAGAGAGAGAGGAGAGAGAGAGAGAGAGAGAGAGAGAGAGAGAGAGAGAGAGAGAGAGAGAGAGAGAGAGAGAGAGAGAGAGAGAGAGGAAGTAACCTTGGTCTTGCAACTGGCCATTCTATTGTTATTAAAGAGGGATACAAATACACACACAGACACACACACACACACACACACACACACACTCACACACACATACACAGTTACACACACACACACACACACACACACACACACACACACACACACACACACACACACACACACACACACACACACACACACACACACACACACACACACACACACAGACAGACACACACACACACACACACACACACACACACACGTGCAGTAATAACACTTCATATTAATAACAGCGCGTGGTGTATATTCTAATAGCGCTGAAAGTCTCTACTGCTTTGTATATGGGCGGAGAAGAACTGAAAGCATGCCTGGCAGGGAAAGGAAGGTAGAGATGGGGAAGAGAGAGGAGGCACAGGAGAGTGAGAAAATGTGGAAGAGGGAAAGGAAGGGAGAGATGGGGAAGAGAGGGGAAGCAGAGAATGTTGGGAAATGGTGGAAGAGGGAATGGAAGGGAGAGATGGGAAAGAGGGAGGAAGCAGAAGAGAGATGGAAAAGATGGAAGATGGAAAGGAAGGGAGAGATGGGAAAGAAGGAGGCAAATGAGAGATGTAAAAGGTGGAAGAGGGAAAGGAAGGGAGAGAAGGGAAATAGGGAGGAGGCAGAGGAGAGTGGGAAAAGGTGGAGGAGGGAAAGGAAGGTCAGAGGAAAGATTGGGTAAGGAATGGAAGGGTAAGGAATGTGGGAAGGAAAGAGTGAGAGCAGAGGAATGAGGAAAGATTACCATAGGGAGAGTAAGGATTATTGGTATCGCTAGCAGATCCAATGTTATGTAGCGAGCAAGATTCAATGTGCATTATCACGATCGGCTCACTGTTAGTCCAAATAATAGACAAATACAGATATAATTAATGATCATATAAAACTAATAAACAGGTAGAATAAATAAGCATAAAATTAATAAGAAGATGGAATAAATAGACATAAATTATAATTTATGTCTATTTATTCCATCTTTTCATTAATTTTATGCTTAATTATGCTGCCTATTAATAATTATAAATAGGCATATCAAATAAACAAACAGATATAATTTATAAACAGATATAATAAATACACCGATAAAATTAGGAAACATATAGAATAAATATACATATATAATTAATATAAATATAGAATTAAGAGAACATTAATAGACAGATACAATTAATAAACAGATATAATTGAATCAATTGATAAAAAAATAATAAAAAGAGATAGAAGAAAGATACACAAACATATAAAACTTTCAGATAAATCGTAACATGTATGGAGGGAAAGGGGGAGGGAAGGAGGGAGACAGTAAGGAGAGAAGATGGGCCCTATACCATCCTATCCCATTTAGGTTCTTTTTCATATCCACTTCGGTTTCATCCCATCTGTACCCCATTTCCATCCATCCCTCTCCACCAAGTACCATCCATCTCCACCCTTGCCTCAGTTCTCAGGTGCCTTTTTCAAACCCCTTACAGCTTATCTGCTCTTCTCATGCCCTCAAGGGAATATATTACCCAGATTTATACTCTGCCCTTAACATATTTTACTTGTAGCTTCCATATTTTCTGATGTGCTATTCATGTATACTCTATTTCACGTATGTATGCTTCCTCAATATTGCTTCCACGTTCCTTATTTACTTTTTTATTTTTATGTATGGGTATAATTTATTTTAAGGGTTGTTTGTATGTTTTTAATTTTGGTTTTGTCATTATCTACTATAATTTATATTTATCTCTCAACTATATTTCTGACTTACTTTTTAAGCTATTTTCACCTATATGTCTGGTTCCATGTTTTCGTACACCTTCCTTTTTTTTAATCATAGTTAAGTATAACCATGTAATCATGGTTCATCATAAAAGGAAGTATTGGGTAGAGTATGGAAGGGTAAGTAATGTGGGAAGGAGAGAGCGAGAGCAGAGGAATGAGGGAAGATTAGCATAGGAAATGTAAGAAATTGCATCGTTAGCAGATCCACCGTTATTTAGAAAGCATGATTCACTGTTCATTGTTCATTTCCACTTAAGTTCTTTTACATCTCCACTTATGTTCTTTTCCATCTCCGCTTCGGTATCATCCTATCTGCACTTAAGTTATACTCCATCACCACTGAGACTATTTCCCATATTCACTTCAGTACCATTCTATCTCCACTTAGATTCTATTCCATCTCCACTTTGGTTTTACCCCTTATCTACCTCCTTTCCATCCCATCTCCACTTTAGTACCATCTCATCTCTACTTAGGTTCTTTTTCATCTCCACTTAGGATCCATCCCATCTCCACCAAGTTCCATCCATCTCCACCCTCGCGTCACTTTCTCAGGTGCCTTTTTCAAAACCCTGACAGCCTCCCTGCTCTTCTCACTCCCTCAAGGGAACGGAATACATAGATTTATACTCTCCCCTTAACATATTTTACTTGTAGCTTCCTTATTTTCTGATGTTCTTCTGATATAAACTCTATTTCACGTATGTCTGCTTCCTCGCTATTTCTTCCTCGTTCTTTATTTACTCTTGTTTATATGTATGAGTATTACTTATTTAAGGGTTGTATGCATGTTTTTACTTTTAGTTTGTGTCATCTAATATACGATTGGAGTAGCCGTGTGTCTGTGTGTGTGTGTGTCTGTCTGTCTGTCTGTCTATTTTGGGTAGCCGAAACTGTTATTTCAATCTTGATGAGAGTAGGCTCAAAAAATCGCAAATAAATCGTACGTGGTAAACGTCTTGGTCCCATGTCTTTGAATCATTTTGAAGGGGGGTTTTGGGCTATAAACACTTTTCAGCGATTAGATTACAGGAATAAACTCTGCGGTCACTTCTTGCTGCATTTCACTAATTCCGTACACACATGGACTTACCGTTCGTGTGCGTGTGTGTGTGTGTGTGTGTGTGTGTGTGTGTGTGTGTGTGTGTGTGTGTGTGTGTGTGTGTGTGTGTGTGTGTGTGTGTGTGTGTGTGTGTGTGTGTTGTGTGTGTGCTTGCAGGATAGGCGTGGGGCTGGGGTGAGACAGGCGTGGGGCTGGGGTGAGGCAGACGTGGGGCTGGGGTGAGACAAGCATGGGGCTGGGGTGAGGCAGGCTACGGTGGTGGTAGGTGGTCTACCCCGAGGCACTTTGACCAGTGACCAACGACAGCAACAACACGATTGGAGTTTGCACTCACATTGTTCTTTAAAATATACTACTACGACAAACATCAAAACATGGGTCCGAAGGGCCCACAAGCACTTGTTATCTACCATAATTTATATCTATCTAGCTACTACTATATCTGACTTACTTTTTAAAGTATGTTCAAGTATTTGTCTAGTTCTTTTTCTATGTTTTCGTACACTAATATTTTGTTGTAATCATGGTTGACTGCTGCTTTATCCTACCATCCCACTTTACTATTGTTATTGTCTAGTTCTCTTTTGTTATTCTTCATATATTATGTTATTTCCGTGTGCTTGTTTCTCCTTCGTTAGTTATGTTTTTGGTATTGTGGTATGTCATCGCTATTTCCAGAGAGATAGACAATGATATTGATGGTGTAACAGTGCAATAAAAGGAAAGTGTTGTTACGTGCTTGTGCTTGAAGTGTGAGAGGACGACCCCTGTTGAATGATAAGACAGACTTGGATTATGTGAGTGGAAGAAGGGATGTACGAGTGACAGAACGAGAAGATGAATGAGGTGAGATTTGTATTGTCAACAAGCTTACGTTGATTACATAAGAACATCAGAACATAATAAAATATGGAAGCTAAAAAAGGCAGTGAGACCTACACGTGGTAGTTCCTCTTACTTGACACTACCTACATCCACCTTTCATCCCCATCCATGAAACTGTCTAGCCTCCTTTAAACGTGCAAATTGTTCAATTAGGATCCTAGAATCTTATCTTATGGTATCTTATCCTGCACATCTTCAAGCTCCTCCTTCTCCTCCTCACACACTCACTCAACTAGACCTGACCATCCTGCCTGGCATTATTCCCACATTCCTTCCTTGCCTTCTAACAAAACGAGGTCATTATATGGACTGACCGCCGCAGGATAAGGGGTTTCGTAACGACGTATCGTTGTTATGGCACTGGATATGTTATATGTAGTATGTGTAGGATGAAACATATATTTGCAGCATGTAGTCATGTTGGAGGTGTATGTACGTATGTCCTGCCTCTTTCAGCAACACAGATGTTATTGTGTTGCGTGGGACAGACACTACCTTGCTGATAATGTTGACATTGACATAATTATGTTGTTCTGATGCTGCTTGCATTCGTGCGAATGCATAATCAGTGTTGTGTGTGTGCCTGTGGTTAATTCCCACTTACCTTAGTTGATAAGCAACTGCACACAGGGACAGACACAGTTAACGTTGGGTGTGTTTGTGTCATCACCGTGTGAACAGCGAGCGGAGCTTTGCATTGCACGCACTCAGCACATCCTGTTTAAACATCTATTCAAGAAACTTCATTTATAACTCGCCGACGGAGGGTCGGAAGGACAGAGGAGTAGGAGACGCCAGTCCAGGCGCTTCTGAGCTTAGACTTCATGAAAGTCTGGGTGTACGCACTCACCTGTGAGTGAGTGAGTACTTGTCACGATATTAATTGTTTGGGCCTGTTTATTAAGACATAAACTTCCTTGGCCGCTTGTAAAAACCTATGACTTTATATTATAACCAAAACCTTATAAGTGTACATATATATATATATATATATATATATTAGGGTGCGTCAAATAATAGAGGTTGAATTTCAAAATGAAATGAAGTTAACGAGGAACGCTTTATTCTTTTCCTTTTACAACAAAAACAAAGTGACAGAAAAATTATATTGATTGGACGATATCTTCATGTCGCGCAGTGACCATACTTCTTGGCCGTCGGCTACATTTTCCGGTGGTCTTCGACAACTTGAAGGAGGCATTGCAGCTGGTCCTCCGACTTCGTGCGAGGGTTCTTAGTGAAATCCTGCACAAGAGCGACCCCTCGTTCCGCGGCGTCGTTGGTGACGAGAAGGCCACGTACTCGCCTTGCCCCGGCCTGGTACATGGGGTTCGTCCCCCACATGGCAGGATCGACGTCGAGGAACCCTTTGTCGATGTCCAGCATATCCAGGAATTTTTCAGTGTTTTTCGTGACGAAGGAGGCAACGGTCTTGTTGTCTAAGTCAGCCTCCTCGACGCAAACCTTGGGTGGAGGTTCCTCTGATCCCTCCATGCTTCGGAGGTTGGCAACAACATTCCGCTTCTCCTCCAGGGGCATCTCATCGTCAAAAAGCGCAAGTCCAACTGTCACTTCAGACAGGTACCACATGTGACGTCCCAACGCTTTCAGCCCTGACTCTCTGATCGCCTTGTTCGTCTCTTTCGCGAGGGCTTTGTAAAGGTCAAGGTCGTTTATTGGGGCGTTTGCTGAACACGCAGCTGAGAACCACGCTCGAATGTAGTAGCGTACGATGAAGATGCAGAACTCGTCCAGTTTTGGAGGAGCTGCGGCCTTGACTGCGCGTGAACTGGACGGCCGCTGTTTCTGGTATTCTGCGAACTGCGGCGCGAAGATCCACATTTTCAGAGCGTAAATCGCTCTAGCCATCCATCGAGCGAGCCCCATGGACTGCTCCCGGCTTGTGGAAAAAGATCTTCTTGCGTCCATGAGGGATTCCATCAAGGAACACAACGGCTAGTTCTAACAATTCCCGGTAGTCGTCACGTGGGTGGTCCTTTCGGAGGTAGCCTTGGCAGAGTTTGAGAATGTCGTCCACCCAGTCCTCCTTGAGCTCTTCGTTTGCTGTCCTGTACTGGTCTTGTTCAACATACGGCCAGAACTCTCGGAAACGGACAAAGGCATCGATATCTGGACTTTGAGATGTTTCTGGGATGAGGGCCGAGAAAACAGTTTCCAGCAGAATTTCCAGCATATGATGGCGACAGGCCAGATGCAGCAGATCACGACCAAGGCTTTGCTGCAGTCGAACGCACACTCCACCCTTGGCTTGGATCCCGTATTCGTCGCCGTTGTGTCGAAGCACAGCGCTCGAATTCGATCGGAGATAGCCCACTCGGATATAACGGAATGGATGGTGTTTGCCGTAGGCTCCGCTTTGCCGTCTGCGGCAAATGGGAACTGCGAGGATCTTCTCCACGCCTTCTCCAGAAACCAGGATCGGCAGTCGGTCCACAACGCCTTCGTTTGTGAGGGATGGCATTAGTTTTCCATCCCAGTGGAGTGTGAGCGGTACATCAGGAGCAAACTTTTCTTTGAGCTCTGCAGCCTTTTCCTGGCGATGACGTTTTCGCTGCCGATTGATCGTGCTCGCGTTCAACGACAATTCTCGAGTGTTCGCTCCAAGCTCCTCCGCGAATGGAAGCAGCACGTGTGCAGCTTTACGGTCACTTATGTTGGTCCGGTCCAGAGCAGCAGAAACTTGCTGGGATATGATTTTCTTCTGCGATGGTGCACGGCGGGATCGTTTTGGTGGAGGAGATGCTATCACGTATTGCTCTTCAGGCGAAGAGGACGAGGTCGAAGACTCGAGTTCAACGGTGGCCTGCCTTTCTGCGAACGCTTGACTTTCCTGCGCAGCTCGACTTCCGTGATCGTCCCTCCGCTGCTGTGTCCGTGTCTCTTTTTCCACCCAGGCCCGATCCATACCACCCATCTTCTCCTGCCTGCCCGGCTTCCTCTGAGCTTCAAGGAGGTCACGGTCCTCCTTTATCGTGATCTTGGACATGGCGTCGCGATGTGCTACATCGAACAAATTTTTCAGGCAAGCCACGAAATTGGCTCGGTTATCCTCAGCTTGCCCTGTTGTCCGGGTTTTTGATTTCTTCAATCCGTTGTACTCTTCGTGCAGACGCCGTACTTTCTTGAGGATATCACACGGATCAATGGTCGGAATATTCGCCTTGTACTGATGTTGAACATTGAGTGCCGTCTGCCGAACTGAGAACGCCAAATCACGCGGGTTTAGCTTTGCGTGGTACTGCAAAACACACAGGACTTCCTCACGGTTCGGGAGAACACTCGATGGCAGCTCTTGAGTTGCTGGGGCTCCTACGAGCCATAACTTGTCAGTGGACCTCGTGGAAGACATCTGTAAAAAAGAAAAACAAGTCAATAAACAGAATAATAATAAAAAGGAGAATAAACACGTCAATAAGAGGATAAACCAATACTGAAACAACTTAAAACCAAGTCTATAAACAGAAGAATAATAAACAGGAGAATAAACAGGTCAATAACAGGATAAACCTATGCTGAAACCACATCTTCCCCACAAAACTGTGCGAAGCGGGATCATGCCTTCGTTGCATGGGGTGGTGCAATAGGGACAAACTTCGAAGCGTCTGCGCGACATGAAGATGTCACGCTACACGACTAAGATTTTGCTGGTAGTACTTTCTCATCAATACACATGAACTGCCGGGGTTTGCGTTAAAATCCGAACACTTTCAATGTTTTGACGAACCCTAATATATATATATATATATATATATATATATATATATATATATATATATATATAATATATATATATATATATATATATATATATATATATATTATATATAATATATATATATATATATATATATATATATATAGTCTCACTCATTCATTGGCACTTACTTTACTTAATTACAATACTAAACGTTATTAAATCAGCAACTTACTTATCGCTCGAACTATCAATTCTATCGATTGTCTATTACCTCTGACAGTAATCTTATCTGTCTACAGATCATCACTGCAATCGTACTTACCTCAAGCCAGTCCTTACTGTAGATCCCGTTACCGTACAATAACAACTTATAAATGGTAACTAATGTGCAGCATGGATATGTCTAATCTTTAACATACATCATGACATCAAACAGTAAAATCATTACATCTTCTTTAACATGAGAGTAGGCCTCTCAGCTAATACAATCAGATTCAGGGTCGGTACTAAAATTATCACAACAATATGATATGTATACTATATATATATATATATATATATATATATATATATATATATATATATATATATATATATATATATAATATATATATATATATATATATATATATATATATATATATATATATATATATATATATATATATATTTATTATGTGCATACCACATAAAAATTGATAGGAGCTAGTTTCAGCTCAAATAGTATTATAAAGCAATCAAAATGTGCGCTGGGAGTGGCAAATGGCAGTAACCTCCCTTGACATGCGCATCATTGGCATTTGCTGCTTTTAAGAGTTTATTTATTTTATTTATTTATTTTATTTCGTTATTTTGAGACATATTATTTTAAACTTACGGAGTACGGCTTCGCAGTAAAAAAAAATAGACTCCGGGCCTGTAACATAAATTATCATGGTAAGATATGCATTTTATCTTTATTTTTAGCATATCAGAGAGTAATGTATTTATTAATCATTCTCTGAGAAGTGCTAAGAACTGCCTTCAGATAGAATAGTATTTTAAGCAAGAAAAATTGTGCAAAAGGAGTGCTAATGGCATTAATTAATCTCCTTTGACAAGGGCGCCTGTGGCACCTGGCTGGTAAATCATTAATAATTTTTGTGTTATAATATCCTTACATAGACAACATTGTATTCCCTGGCAGAGTAACTTGGCTTAATTGCACCAGTGGCCTGAGGGAGAGACCACGGCAGGGGTAAAAATAACTACCTGCAACGGATGTATTATAATTAGACATCAAGTTACTAGCGGAGATAAACTGAGTTACAGTAGGATTATTATAAATGTTACAACCGGAGGTACTCGTAGGCGATGACTTACATCCCTCCATTCAAGAGTTAATTCCTCAAACAAAAGGTTAACTTCCCTGTACTGTCATTACCTGATTCCTCAGAGGCTAGGAGTTCATGTTTATACATCCAAGGATCTTTTCCTCGGTGAATAATGCACTCACATTCTAACTGTGCTAAAGAGTCTATAAATTCATAAGTAAAACTTCAATTAAGTTAAATAAAATCACCCATCTCCTGGCCTGTAAAGAATTCTTAAAGGAGAAATTAATATATTGCATATAGGGATGATATAAGATGCGAACAAATTATTAAGAAATTACAAGAAAGTATGAAACAATAGTGATAAATAAATTAAAAGCAGCTACACAAGAAATAACTGACAAGTTCATCACTAAAAGTCCCTTACATGGCTATAAAAGCAAAATATATGTGAAAGTTACTCTTATCTCACCGTGTTATATAAACTAGTGGCGGAATTAACACACTTCTCATGTAATGTCAGCTAACGATGTGCTTGTACTCACTAAAAATCTTGTAATGTCTGCACGCCCAGGTACACTCGTACAGCAGCGTCAGCAGTCAATAAGGGCGTTCCTCTAAGGTGGGTGTCGCAGCGAGGAGGCAGTTGTGATGAGTCGACGGCTGTGGTCGCAGGCTGGCCTTGGGGCGCTGGGTGGGAGGAAGGTTTGAATGTGGAAGGACAGGCGATGCAACGCGCGTTCCGTCTTCATGATAACAAATTAGTCTTGTCCCTACGTCCGTCTTCCCCGCAAAAAAACCTTGTAACGTCATTGTCCTCTTGATACAGCTGAATCCCAATGCAATTTTATGCAGGAGGATGTTAATGAAGCTTTATGGCTCTATTATACAGAGCAGTGGGGAATATAAGGTTGGTACATGTGGATGAACAGTGTTTACTGACGAGAGAAGCTGCTAAACACGCCCTTTCTGAGTTTTTTTTTTACATTTATTTACATCTATTACATAATATATATACATATACATATACATATGCACATACATACACATACACATACATACATATACATATATACATAAAAATCTGTAATAAAAGAGAGAGCATCAGCCCACCACTGTAGCCACAGCCACAGACAGTTCACAGGTGGTCGGGGCGTGAGGCACTCCCTTTCCCTTAGGTTATAGGGGGGTTGGGCGGCAGGGCCCCACCCCCAGCAGGAGGGCGGGTTTTTTAAAAATCCCGCAGAGGGCGGCACTTTTTCCCAGCGGGCCACGCGCTGTCTGAGCCGCTCTGTAACGGGGCATGAAAGCAGGTTTTTGGGTCAGGGGATGGGAGGGTCATATGAGGACAGTGTCACAGGCCGTCCTCAGCCCCGCCCCTCAGTCTTCCAGGGTCAAGTACCCAAGCCGAAGTCGGTGTAGGACGACCTCCTCGGTCGGGCAGCTGCTGGGCGGGGCGTAAACGGCCGTTGTTGTTCTGGTTTGTTTGGCCAGGCGCCTGCCTCGATGTCTGCCCCCAGTGGGATACTTTTTCCCCTGGGCACAGAGGGCAGCGCTTTGGCAGTACCTTGTCCCCAGGGATGCTGGGTAGGACAGTAAAGGGGCACCGGGAGTCGGTGGCCCCCCGGGGCCGCCTCTTTCGGTCGCCTCGTTCCCACGGAGGCCATGTGGTGGGAAACCCCACTTGAACCTTCGCGGCGCCCCTGCGCAGCGAGGCCCGGATGGGGCCCGGACGAGGGTGGTGAGCTGCACGTTGTCCATCGGTGTGTGGGGCTGCCGTAGGACCTGCAGGGCAGCATGGAGTCGGTGTGAATCCCCGACCCCCTCCGTGGGCCAGGGCCTGCTGTAGGGCGCTCTATCGCACCAGCTCCGCCCTGCAGCGTAGATCAAGGTCGGGCGCCTCCAGGACGCACTACCCCCCGTAACCACCGCACCCACTGTCAGGGCCTCTTCAGGGTCAACGGAGCCGTGGGTTTTTGTAGTAGCCGCGACCGTGACGTGTGGGGAATTGGCTTCGCCACCGCCGAGGGGTGCCCCTCAGCTCCTCCCGGGCACAACCCTTCGCGGGCGGGTTGGGATAATCTTGGGGCGGAAAGGGGGGCCCCACGGGGCGGAGCGACGTAGTTGACAGGGGGCCCGGGTCGGGTTTGTCCAGCAGGAGGGGGGGTTTTGGCCGGGGAGGAGGGGATGGCGGGTCTGCCACCCTCTGCACCCAGGTTTCCCCGGCGATAGGTCAGTGCGCTGTGGAAAAGACCCTGCACACCCTGTCCCCGCGAAGACCCCTTGCGGGGAAGGTTTTGGGCCACCCGAAGGGCCCACGACGTCGAACCCTGGGGTGGGGGCACCAACCGTGCCCGCCTGCATGACGCGGGGTTTCCCCAGCGCGGTGCCCCCAACAGGGCCCAAAAAGCTCTTTTCTAAAGGGACCTCTAATTCCTCGCTGAGTGAGCAAAAACGCGACAAGCAGGGCCCCACTGTAGTCTAAAGGGCACGCACAGTGTGCACGTAGAAGAGGCGCAGCATGATGCGTGGCCAGGGGTGTCCTGGTCATGCCCCCAATGACGTTGAGCCTGGTCCACCCCTTATTAGCGTTGATTATATATGTATGTGTTAATCTATACTAAGACAGGAGTCGCCTAGGGAGTGAGGCTGCACCTTTTGATGAGGTTATGTTGACAAAGTATCAGCCATGGCCATAAGAATGACGGGGAGAGTCCCCCCGGGTCTTGTGCAACAGTAGACACACCTCCCCCCTGGCTCCGGACTTCACGCACAAGTTGTGTGGTGTGTCATTCAGCGCTCTGCCCAAGGATGATGACGTTTACGAGAGTGCAACGGGCCCGAGAGAATGTCCCCCGGAACCTGCCAGTTCGGAGCTTCCATATGCTGAACGGGCCGGAGGAGAGGGGACAGAACGCAGAAAAACGAGAGGGCGCGTTAGATGCGTTCCTACTCATCACCCCCTTCCGGGGTGTTGTGTGTACCCCACCCCTGGGGGTGTGGAGTACCTTGTCACGTCTTTAACTGTTCCCGGCTCTGTTATTAGACATAGTTTCATTGGCCGATTAACGAACAGGTCAATTTTTAAATGTATAAACCTTCACAAGTTTACAATAATAAATATATATTTTTTGTAGTATATGTTTTACTCAAAACCCTTTTGGCACTAAGAATCTTATAAATTAGTAAGAACCTTCGCCCACGTTAAGCCTACATACCTTTTTTTGACGTGTTTTGGGGCAACGAAGCAATTTACCAGCCCGCAAGAGGACGTCTGGGAATACCCTTACGGGTTTAGTAAACCCAGTATAACATGGGTGCCCCTTACCCCGAAAAAATAACCATACAAAAAAAGGACAAAACCTCTCCCTCGATACGTCCCCCGGGGGTGAAGGGGGGGCCCCGGTAAGCCACACCGGGGGTACTGGGAGGCGTGGGTCTAAGCTACCCTGATGCCCGTATCTGTAGAGGACAGACCGGGGGGGCAGGGCCTTGAACCATGGCCTTGGACTTCTCAGCCGATACTGAGACCCAGCTCCTGCATTGCAATGACCAGGTCAAGGGCTTCCGGGTCCGAAACACCCGGTCACCCGGGCCGTGCGACCAGGACCCAAACGCGGGGAGCTGAAGGGGGCCGTGCCCCCCCGGAACGGGAGGGAGACCAGCTGCTCCATCAGGAGGTTTAAAAGGGGGGGCTTAAGACCCCCCTTTTCGGCGTGTCGTTCTCCAGTTCTCTGTACGAACTGGACCCTGGAACCTGACCTGGCTTGGCGGTGCGGGAATCCTCAATCCAGGCAGGGTCTGCCCCCCACGCCCCCCCGCACCAGTGCGGGCCCGGATGGGGGGGGGCGTTTTTGGCCAGCTCAAACGCCATCCCGGTCAAGGAAGGCGGCGACAGCAGGGCGGGTGTTGATTTTGGGGCCCGGAGGGCCAGATGCTGTTTGGGGGGCCACCCCCGTGGTGAAGCCGAAAAATGTGGGGGGGGAAGTTCCCAGGCGCCACAGGAGGGGGTCAGCACCATCCCCTCCCCCGTTTTGGGCCCTGAGTATCAGAGAGATGGGGGCGGCTTGGTGGGGCCCTGGGTTTGGGATGGGGAAAATTTTTATCCTCCCCACGCCGAGGGTAAGCGGCCAGCCCGCCAGGAGGAGTTGATCAAGGCCAGGGTGCCGCCCCCCGTCCCCCCCGCGTGGGCCGAACGAGTAGGTGACGCCATCAGCCCAGGGCGGTGTCCCCCTCCCTTTTCCCGGCCCCGACCCGCTCCCGGAAGGAAGGGCTGATCAGGGCGTCGGGGCGGTGCGAGCGGCGCCGATGACAGCCTCACGCACAGATTTAAGCCGAAACGGAGCCGCTGGAAACCCCGGGGGGGAAGGTGGAGCTGCCCCCGCAGGCAAAAATCCCCATCAGGGCTCGGCCCCCTGTAACGGCTGGGGGTGGGGGGGGGGCGGGGAGGGGCTCATCGGAGGCAGTCCTCATCTTTCCCCCAGTTTTTTTGGCCAGCTTGGTGTGTTGGGGAAAACCTGCGCACCCTTGAGCCATTTGGCTTCCCCAAACCACCTGTGACCGCCAAGCGGGCCCCACCACCCCAAGCAGCAGTACAGATTGTTGGGGGGTCAGCCGCCGGTACAACTTTCCGGTGGATGTTAACCCTGGGGTTTGTTCCCCACCTCCGGTTTTAGAACTACCCGTTCGGTTGTACCCGCAGCGGGGACCTTCCGGGGGTTTATGGAATAAGTTTTGTTCTTGAGCCGATTTTTGTACGATTTTTTTACGCAATCTAGGTTCATTTTTGGGTTTCTTGGCTGTATATTTTTTTAGTTTATCTTTTTCCTTTTTTATAAAAGTGGACCAGAACTCACACAGTATTCAGATGGGGGCGAACAAGCGAGTTAAAAAGGTGAGTATCACTTTTTTAGATTTGAAACTGAAAATTTATCCCAAAAAAGCCCAAACCCAATTATTGCTTTTTTCTACCCCAAATTTGGTTATTCCCTTTTTAGATCTTTCGAGATTTTTAAAGCCCAAATTTTTTTTTTTATCAACACTTTATTTGGAAAACGTTCACACGTAATTTTTGGGGTTTATTTTTCCCATATGTAGTACATGCATTTTCAAAGGGTTTTAATTTATTTGCCTGTTTTTTACCCTTTGTTAGCGTGTTTAAGAGTTTGTATGAGTTAGCGCTGAGATTTTTTAGAGGCTATGTTTGTGATTTTTGTTTTCACAGGAAATTTGATATCCTGCATGATTCCCTGTCAATGTTTTATGTATATTAAGAACAGGATAGGCCGAGAAGGGCCTTGAGGAAAAGCCACTATTCACTGGTCCCGAGAAGAATTTCCAATTATTTTCCCCCTTGTTTAGATTTGACGCGTTTTTATCCCAAATTTTAAAAAATGGCCTGTTTTCCAGAGCTTTTTCTTTGCAATGAGAAACTTATGAGGAACTTTTTTCGAACGCTTTTTGAAAATCGAGGTAAGACGTTTACTGCCCTCGTGTTTTCGTACATTTTAAATACACTATTGTAAAAATCAAGTAAATTTTAGAGGCATGAACGTTTATATCTGAATCCCTGCTGCGAATCTTTAATTTTGTCATTTTCTTCTAAAAACTCAAAGATTTTTTTTCTTTGATGGATTTCCCTAATTTTCCAGCAAAATGATGTTTACTGATTTAGCGTAGTTTCCGGGGTGCGACTTTCTTTCCCTTTTTAAATATGGGGTGACATTTGCATTTTTCCCTTCGCAAGGTACATTTCCCTGAGTAAAGGCTTATTAAATAAGATGGAAAAATGGTTTTACATTTTGTTTTTGCTTTTTAATAGCGTGGCGAAAAATTGTCAGGGCCAGGAGCTTTGTTAATTTTCAGTTATTTATCGCGAAAAGGAAAAAAGAGGAGGGGAGGAGGAGGAGGAGGGGGAGGAGGAGGGGGAAGGAGGAGGAGGAGGGGAGGAGGAGGAGGAGGGGGTTACAAAGGATTACAAAAAAACAAAACAGAAAACCGACCGATAGGCCCTTAAAAGGGCGTTGTTTAACTCCCACACACGGGGAAAAAGGGGGGGTAGTTTGCACGCAGGTTTTTTTAAAGAAGAAAACCCGGGGTTTTAGACAGGGGAGTCGGGGAAAAGGGAAATTTTGCGACACTAGGGGGAAAGTTTCAAAAGGGCGGGGAAAACAAAAGTGTTTTCGTAAGAAGAGAGGGGGAGGGGGTTTATTTAAAGAAAAAGGGAAAAATTGAAAAAAAAAAGAGGAGTTCCCTTAAAGGTTTTAATATAAAAAACGTAGGAGATTTTAAAAAAAAATGGGATTTCCTGAGGGGAATAAATATTTGTAGAGGATTTTGATTAATAGCTTTAACAGAAACAGGGTTGGATAGGGAAAGGAAAAGGGTTTTCGATCCGGAAGTCGAGATAGCGGGGTAAATTTTTTCAAAAGGACAGAGTAGGCGGGCCGAGGAGGAGGAGTTCCCTTTTATGCAAGAGATGCATTCAGTGTTGTTTTTTAACAATGTTATAAAAAAAGATGACACCTAGAGCCCTATAGGGTAGAGGTTACGGAGGGAACTGAGAAAAGGGGGTTTTGGGGTAGTGTATGGGCCCTAAAAAACCCTTTAGTAAAGAGGTTTCAGCTCCTATTTTGGGAAAAGAAATAAAAAAAGGCCTGCAGAATATAATCGATTATGCGTGGGGGGGAGTTTTTAAATTTTTGGAAATAAAATAGACGGGGAAATTTAATCATAGGGGACAGCGATGCAGATGAATTTTTAAATAAACCCGGGGGATAACTTCCAAGTCAAGCAATAAAAGGAGCCTACTAGAGGAGATAATTTTAGATCTATTGCTGACAAATAGGGGCGTTTTAGTTACAAATGTGGAGGTGGGGGGGGGAGTTTAGATAATAGCAAACCATTATGAGATCAGATTTAAAGCTTAAAAAATGGAATTGGAAAACTGGGGCAAATTTAAGGCTTTTGAATAACCTTAATTTAAAAAAAAGGGCCCAAATTTTTTATGCGGGTTAAAGAAGACCCCCTGGAGGTTTTTTAAAAAAGAGGTGGGGAGGGGGAGCAGAAAGTGCCCCCGGGGGACAAGGGGGTTGTCAGGTGGAAAGGCCAATTATAAAAGGTTTGGAAGGCACCGGGAGGTAAGGGGCGGGGTTTCAGATATGGTAGTGAGGTCGAGGTTTGAGGGATAATTAGAGGGGGGGTTTTAAAGGGGACGGGGGGAAGTGAGGGGGGCCGAGGAGAATTGAGAGGTTAGAAAGGGGGAAATGAGGGGGCGGAGCTGAGGAGGATTTATACCTCATTTTTAAGGAAATAAATTTACGGACAGAAAAGAAATATTCCTTATAGGGAAAAAGGTTTTCCAAAAAAGAGTGACCAAAAGGTGACCACCAAAATTAAAAAAAACCACTTGGGGTAAAAAGAAAATTTATTTAAGGTTCCCAAAGGCCAAGGGGAAAAAGGTAAAAAAAACAGTAAACGTGATGGCGAGGGCAGTGAAGAAAATTAAATCGAGGCTAAGAAACAATTATGAGATTAAAGTAAACAGAACAAGCGAAAAAGGGACCCAAAAAGGGGGTTTTATAAAGGGTTTTTAAAAAAAAAGACAAGGGGAATTAGTTGGGCCCCAAGGTCCGGAAAAGGGAGGGCCCTTTAAAAACGGGAGGATATGGGAGGAGGCTTTAAAAGATTTTTCTTTTAAATGTTTTTACGGAGGAGGATACCCCAGACGATACCCGATAGGGAAAAAGATGTTCAAAGGAAGGATTTAGGAGAAAATCAAAGATATGTGATAAATTTTGGGAAAGGGGGAGAGGGGATAGAAAAAAAAAGAAAAAAATTTTAAAACGCCAGGGACCCAAATTTAAAATGTTTTCCCAGGGGATTAAAGGGAAAGCAAGGAGGTTGTTAGGGGAGGGCGTTAGTGCACATTTTTAGGAAAAACGGGTTTAGATAGGCGAAAGTGCCATTATTTTGGGGGGGAAAAAAAATGTTTTTTCCCCTATTTTAAAAAAGGGGGGGACAGGGGACTAAAGTAAATTTTCGACCGTAAGTCTAACACAGTGGTGGGTAAATTTTGGAATTTATTGCAAAAAACATTAGAGAGCACTTAGATAAACATAGTTTTATCAATGATTTTCCAAAAATGGATTCACCCAAAAGGGGAGGTCATTTTTTCCCCCAAAAATTTATTGAGTTTTTTTAGGAAAGTTTTTGAGAAGGCAGATAAAGATAGGATTAGATTTTAAAAATTTGGGGCTTTAGTAAGGCCCTTTTTTGGGGGGGCCCCAAATACCCCACGAGCGGGCTCTTTAAAAAAGGTTAGGGGTAAAGGTTTTAAAAGGGAAAGGGTTTTTCATTTGGGTCAGAGCTGGAAAATAATAGGCAACAAAAAGGGGTTTCAAAATTTAAAGGGTTTCCCAAAATTTAATGGGGACTTGGGGGACAAGGGAGTTCCACAAGGGTCTGTTTTGGGCCCCCTTTCTATTTTTTATTTAATCAACGACTTGGATGTGGGATTACAGTGATATCACAAGTTTTCTGATGATACTAAGTTAGGAGGGTTTTTGGGTCACAGTCGACGTAAAAAATATTTTCAGGGGGGATTAGATAAAATTAACGATTGTGGGCGTCAGATGGAGATGGAATTTAATATGATTTTAAAAGTAAACGTTATGAATGTTGGTAGAAAAAACCCTGGTAAAGATTTCCCAAAAAGCAATGATCGCCCCGAAAAAACAGAAGGTGAAAAAAAAATCTTGGAGTGAGGGGGGAGCCCGACCTTTCCCACCCAGGAAACAAAGTATTTAGGCCCGAAATAGAGCTAATAGAGTATTTGGATTCATTACCAGAAGTGTTAAAAGTAGAAGTGCGGAAGTTATTCTAAAGCTTTATCTGGCTCTAGTCAGGCCTCACCTAGACTATGCAAGTTCAGTTTTGGTCTCCATATTACAGGATGGATATAGTGTTGTTAGAAAAAAGTGCACGAGAAAGGATGACCAAAATGATACAAGGGATGCGTAACTTTAGTTATGAGAGGAGATTGAAGTTATTACAATTACACTCACTCGAGAGACGCAGAGTAAGGGGCGATCTGATAGAAGTTTTTAAGTGGATAAAGGGATTTAATAAAGGAGAGGTAGGAAAAGTTCTTACGGCTTTTAACCAGGGTAGAACAAGAAGTAACGGATTCAAGCTGGAAAAGCGTAGATTTAGAAAGGAAATAGGGAAAAACTGGTTCACAAATAGGGTGGTGAATGAGTGGAATGGTCTCAGTAGACAGGTAGTTAGTGCGGAGTCATTAGGGAGCTTTAAAGGGGAGCTGGATAAGTTCATGGATGGGGATGAAAGGTGGATGTAGGTAGTGTTAGGTGACAGGAACTACCACGTGTAGGCCTCGCGGCCTCTTGTAGCTTCCTTATTTTCTTATGTTCTTATGTACACTAACTAGATAATAAGAGAGAAAGGATAGGAAAGTAGAAGGCTCCTCCCCACCCACCCATCCCTCCAGCCGAAGCTGGCCGGAAATGAAGTGATACCATGCAATATAGAAAAACTGCATGGAATTTGTGAGGAAAGTTGAAAAGTGTAATCTATGCCTAACTACTACTAGTTTGTGGGGGTAGGTTTAGTGCTTGATAGATAGTGCTGTAACTCAGGTTTCAGGGGAAGGACACAACAGGGGAGGTCCATGCGTATATTGAGGCCGTGTACACAGCTAGGCGGCTGGGGCTGAACTGCTCCTCTAAGCTCATTCCCTAAGCTCGTAGTTGTATAATCACGAACAGTATTCGAACAATACTGACCCTAACGGTTTAACATCCTCCATCGTAGATCAAACACTACCTACAATTAACAAAGC
>JACEEZ010013071.1:0-27705 GCA_016584305.1 Chionoecetes opilio | reverse complement strand
TTTTTTTTTTTTTTTTTTTTTCCCCCCCGGGGCCCGAAAGGGGAGGTCAGAGATTTTCCCGGGAACCCCCCCCCCCCCGAAAACCCCCCCAGGGAAAATTGGGGCCTTGGGGGGGTCCTTCTGGGGCCACCCCTTCCCTTTATCCCACTTGCCCACGCGGGGCAATTTGGAGGTGTGTGTGATGTGTTGTGGTGTGTGGTGTCTGTGGTTCTGGTCGGTCGTGTTTTTTTGTGTGTGGTGTGTGTGTGTGGGGGGTGTGTGGGTGTGTGGTTGTTTGTGTGGTGTGTGTGGTGTTGTGTTATTCACCAGGGTCTGTCCGCACGATGGCTCGCGATCCCCAAATTTCACTTTGGTCTTTTTCACCAACTCATGCGAGTAGGTTTCCCATAAGTTTTGCTGTAGCCCCGAAACTAACCAGGTTTTTCTCAAAAATACCGTCTTGTTTCCCACAAAAAGTTACGTTTCTGTATCAAAAAAACCTACCTCCTAACCGAACCAAACGAAACCAACCCTGACGTGTTCTGAGTAAACGCGAATACTCTTCAAAAAACGGGAATATGCCCCCCTGCAAAGTTTGGGACCAATTACCAAAACTTTGGGCATGCGGGTACCTACACACCAAAACTCCAACCCCTTTTGTTTAAAGAGGGCAGAAACCGCGGGAAATTTTTGTAAAAAATTTCCGGGAGCAGTGGGATTCGAACGGGTACCCCGGAAGGCGGGGAGCACGTATAAATTTTTGACCATTGGGGGTTGGGGGTTGTGTTGTTGTGTGTGTGTGTGTGGGGTTTTGTGTGTGTGGTGTGTGTGTGTGTGTGTGTGTGTGTGTTGTGTGTTGTGTGTGGGTGTGTGTGTGTGTGTGTGTATTCACCCACATCTTGACCACGCGAGTGGACTGTGATCCCCAGTTTTCCCGCCCCGGAAAGAGCTTGAGCTGTAGGCCGATTTTCCCGGGAAATGCTGGCCCCAACACCACCAACCCCTTTCCCCTTGCTCAAGAAAACAGTAACCCCCCGTTTTTGTCAGTGAAAAATTCACAGGAGCGAAGGGGGTCGGAGATCGAACGCAGGAGACCACGCAGGTAATTTGTGAGGTGTTGTGTGTGGGTGTTGTGTGGGTGGGGTGTGTGTGTGTGTGTGTGTTGTGTGGTTGTGTGTGTGTTGTGTGTGTGTGTGTGTGTGTGTGTGTGTGTGTGGTGTGTGTTGTGGGTGTGTGGTTGTGGGGTGTGTGTGTGTGTGTGGGTGTGTGTGTGTGTGGTGGGGGTTGGGTGTGTGGTGTGTGTGTGTGTGTGTGTGTGGGGTGTGTGTGTGTGTGTGTGTGGGTTTGTGTGGTGTGTGTGTGGTGGTGTGTGTGGTGGGGGGGTTGTTTTTGGGTGTTTGTGTGTGGGTGTGGTGTGTGTTGGGTGTTGTGTGTGGGGTTTTTGTGTGTGTGTGTGTGTGTGTGGGGTGTGTTGTGTGTGGGTGTGTGTGTGTGTGTGTGTTGTGTGTGTGTGTGTGTTGTGTGTGGAGTTGGATCACGGGGGTTTTGGGGAAAGCTATTTTTTGGGGGGCCCCAATTTTATAAATAACCTAGCAACTTTAAAATTTTTATATTGTACAAAACTCTATAAAGTTCCCGAACCCTTCTGTTTTAAGTAAAAAAAAAAAAAATAATCGGCTGAAAACATGAACCAGTGCATCTATAAAAAATTTTGACCTTTTGATATGTGCATAAAAATGTTTCCTTTGATAAAACGCATATAAAAAGCGTACAAAAATATTTCAATTTTGGGGGAAAGGGCTAAATACACGTTTTTCCTTTTGTGTCGGGCTAGGCGTGGGGGACTTTCCAAACCCCGCAGTGCGGTGTAAAAGGGGAAAATAATATATTGGTTGACGAATTTTTGGTGGTTTGATGTTTAAGTTATGTTTTCGGTTGAAAAATGATGCATTTTTTAAAGAAGGGGAAAATACAGATAAATATTGATATAAAATTGGGAGGGAATAGGCAGTCAAAACCTGCCGCCATGGGAAAACTCCCGGGGAGGTACTTAGGAGTAAAGGGGGGTCTGCGACTTTCTTTGAAATCTCCCGTGTCCTCCTTCCATACCTTAGTGTCCAGATACACAAGAGGTAGCTGCAGCCTGCACTCTAAAGAAAATTCCTTTACTCTCACATTACACTACATCCTTTACATCCTACACATTTTCACTCAAAATTCATTATGGCGACCATTCACCAGCCTCGGAGTCCCTTTGGGGAGGGGACCATAAATACCCCAGGTCCCCACTCAAAATTCGAAAGGGGGTGTCTGATACTTCTCAGCCTTTCCCCTTAAACTTCTGCAACTTTTGCCCCAAGATCAAACTTTCTCTGTCAAACATTCCTCCTCCCTAAACCTCATCTTCTTTTCCTCACCAAAACTCAGTTGGCTGTGACACTGGCAGTTTTTTTTGTCTCCTTTACTGTCTCTATTCTAATTTTAAACCCAAAAAGCTGGCTGTTGCTATTGTGCGCAAGACTCACTTCTCCGTCCCCACCCCTTTGAATCTTCCAAATTTTTACCATCTGGCTTCGACTTAATGCCCTCTCTTACTAAATTTATCTTGTTTATCTCTCACCTAACTCCTTGACTTGAAAAAATTCTTCGACACTTAATTCAAAAGGGGAGCAATCTCATCTCATTTTTTTAGGAAATTTCCATTTTTTGGGGATTTCATTTTTCCCACCGTTTTGGCTATAATCTTTTTTCCTGCCCCCCCGGTGAACAACCCTACAATTTTTCTATCCCCCAAACCCTAGAGGCTGGTGCGCACCCCCCTTTTCCTGTGCCTTGGAGACACGCCCAACTTCTTGATCTTTTCCTAATACAAACCCCTTTCTTACTCGGGAAATTTCTCTCCGTTGGGTTCCCCCCGATCACAATCTTATTTCTGTAACCTTCTTTATCGCTCGGTACCGTCGGGGGACTCCCTACGCGGGGGCTTCGGGGCACTTCACTCAGCTAAGGGGGAAGACCAAAGGAAAGTATACTCTGTTTTTCCAGGGAAATGTTTAGCTTCCTGTCAAAGACCCTCTTTTTGGCAAGGCAAAACTGAGGTATAGTCTCTGGCATGGAGGCGTACATTCCACATATTTTTCTTTCCCAACCCGTAAACCTTGTTTAAACTCTGTTTTGTTCTTGCTGTCCGAATAGAGGGTGGCTCACAAACGGTCCCGTAAGCCCCTCTCTAAACTCTCCCCCTTTAAATTTTTCTGCCCGAAATCATGCCAAATCTTTACTTCAATTTACCAAAAACCTTTCATTCATAAAAAATGTCAAAATCTTTCAAAATCAAATTCCTCTCGGACTTCGGCATTAGCTAATAACATTTTAACATTTTTTTTTTCATTTTTCCCTCATGCTTCACCCAATGGCTCCCACATGTCTCTTTACTTCTAAAGTGAACTCTTCGCTCAAACATTTGCAAAAAATTCCATGGTGATAAAGGTTTGTTCCCCCTTCTCCTCACCCTCGGAAATTTATGCCTTCATAAGACCCTTCGGAATGATGTTTTTTTTGCCCTTTCTGGCCTAGATCCTCGGAAGGTTTCCGGTCCTGAGGGAGTCCTCCTTTTGTTCTAAAAAACTGTTTCGTGTTTGACCTTGCCTGGCAAATTTTTCCGTTTTTGTCTATCTATTTCCCCCTTTCCTTCTTGCTGGAAGTTTGCTCCACCCAAAACCGCCCCAAAAAGAAGGGTGCCCGTTCTAATTTTCCCAAAACTACCGTCCTAAGTTTTGCTTCCTCCCTTTTTAAAATTTTTTGGAATCTTACTTAAAAAAAGGATTTTAAGCATCTACTGCCCACAATCTTCTATCGATCGTCAGTAGGGTTTTCCGTAAAGGCGATTACTGGCGATCTTCTAGCTTTCCCAATGAATTTTGGTCCCCCCTTTTGGGGTTGGGTGAAATTTTTTGCTGTTCCCCTTGAATATAAAAAGTTTTTGATAGGTCTGGCCAAATTTTTAAATTTTCCCAAAACACCCTCTTTGGGGTTCTATCCTTCTTCTGTATTTTAATTTTAAGTTTCCTTTCAAAACCGTTCTATTGCAGTACTGAAAGGGGACATTGTTCTTCCCCTAAATTATCAATAGTGGTTTCCCGGGGTTCTGTCCTATCACCCATCTTATTCTATTATTTTTTAAATGATCTTCTAAGTCAATAAAGGCCCCTATCCATACTACGCTGGATTTACCCTGCTTTTTCAACGTCGTTTATTAGACGTCCAACTAAAGGAACAAAGTGATTCACGGAGAGGCCACCGAGCGCCTAACTTCTATCTTTTTTAAAATTTCTGATTGGGGAAAGCAACCTTTTTTTGTTTAGCCTCAAAAACCCCAAATTTTTTCACCCATCTTCGACAAAACCCACCAGATAACTATCCCCCCCTTTTTTCAGACCCAATGTTTTTTATTCTACAAGGAAATTCAGGGCTACCTTTTCTAAAAAACTGAACTGGAAAAATTTACTTCCCCTCTTGTAAAACATTCTAAAACTTAGGTGTGCTGTGGCGTCTGCGTCCTTTTTTTCTCCCTTCCAATTTCTTGCTCTTCAGGGGCCTTATCCCCCCAGTTTAGTATGTCCAAATGTTTTTTGGGGGTCCATCATCAGCTTTCCCAAAAAGGGTTGGTCAAAACTTTTTTGTCTCATCAACTCCTCTCCTCTGACTAAAATGTCTTCAATCTTTAAAAACCGCCGCCCTGTTGTTGTCTTTCTCTTTCTACCGTTTTTTCATGCTCCTGCCTTTGAAAAATTTCTAACGCATGCCTCCCCCACCCCCCGGCCTCGCTGCACAAAACTTTCTACCATTTTATCCCTATTCTGCCCTCTTTCCCAAAGCATGAGTTAACAGTATCTTTTTCCCTTTCTCCCTTTCACTGGAAAAACTCTGGAACTCCTTCCCGTTTTATTTTTCATTTCCCCATGCTTAAAACTTTTAAAAAAAGAGTAAAAGACACCCCTCGAACTAAAAATTGGCCTACCCCTGTTTTTATTTTATTCCCTTACTGTTTCTTTTTAAAGGGGCTGGCAACTAAGCGGGGTTTGTTTCCCTTTTTTGTTTGCCCTTGGCCAGTTCCCTTTGGGTGTAAAAAAAAAAAAAAAAAAAAGTTGTGTATCCTTGGTTTTGTTAGTTGTCTCCAAAATGTTTCTATTGCATTCTAGATTTTTTACCCCTTATATATTTAATCAAAAGAAACAAGAATTTTACATGATGATTGATTGAAAACCAAAAAGAATTGGGTTGTGCCCGCCATAAAAAATCATATGGTTTTATTTTCGGGAGGGTAAGAAGCGAAGGGGGGAGAAAGAGAGGGTACATGGAGGCGATGGGGAACGGGAAAAAAACCTTGAAAAGGTAGTCTAAAGAAAAAAGGGAAAAGTATCAGTGGAGGATGTTATATTTATAGTACCATGAGTACATTGGGAGCCATTTAAAAAAAAAAAATCGGTATTTCAGGAAAAAAAAAAAAAAAAAAGAGGGATCAAGCCGCTACCGCCTACATACTTTATACACATCGCTTTAAATGAGAAAGCAAGCTGTTCCTCACCCAAATTAGGCTTTCGTGTTGAAGAAAGCTGTTCTCGTTATAATTTGGGGGTAGTAGCCCAGAATTCACATATATCATTTTGAACAAAAAAAAAGTGATTTTGTTTCCCAAAGGCTATAAAACAGTAAGTTTTTTAAAAAATCACGAAGAAAAGGTGATATTCCGTATTTTTCACAAAAAGCATTAAACCTGCCCTGGTTCCTCATCCCTACACCCCAGGCCCCCACCCAAAAAAAACTCCAAAGCCCCATTATCACTTGCTGGGTTTTACCCTTATTATAGCGTAGAGTTTTTATATCATTTACGTCTAATTTTGAGTAAAACTAATATTATCAAAAAATCGCAAATCTGGGGGTTTTGGGTTTCCCGATCCGGGCACTGCGTTTGTGTTTTTTTTCTCTTTTCCCTCCATATATTTTTGCGCAAACAGTCAAAAAAAAATTTATGGGAAACGTATCAGCTTGTTTGCAAGACATTTAAATTTTATAACTCCATTTTAAAAAGGGGTTTTTGGCAAAAGAAAAAGTAATTTCCTGCGGGTAGTCATCCTCAGTGGTCCTCCACAAACCCCATTGCGAGTCATTTTTCCCGCGCCCCAAAATTCCCCATTTACCCTTTGGGAATAGCAGTGTGTGTTGGGTGTGTGTGTTGGGGTGGTGTGTGTTGTGTGTGTGTGTGGTGTCGTGTCTGTGCTGTGTCTGTGTCTTGTTTTGTTGTGTGTGTGTGTGTGAGAGAGAGAAATACACAATGCATATTCGAGCTGGCAAAATACATTGAATGTATTTAAAAACTTAATTTTAATCTGGGAGAAAGTATTTAATACAAAAAAAATCATTTTACGAATGTATTTAAATACAAATACTAAATACATTTTACGAATGTATTTAAAAATTAAATATTAAAACTCAATTTTATTTTATCATTTGTAAAAAAACTTTTAAACACACAAAATTTTAACATTTCCCAAAAAAAAGAATTTTCCTTAGGATTTCCTTAAAATTTGGGTTTCCTTGAAAATTCCTTCTCAGGCCAAATTTCCTTTAAATCAGGGAATTTTCCCTTGCCAGTGGAAACACTGGTTTTTACGTAACATCAGGGTTTGCCCTATTGGGGGGGTTTTTTGGCCCAAAATTTAAATGATTAAAAAAATTTTTAAAAAATTTTTATTATATATATTTAAAAACAATTTTTAATTACTCATAAAAATATTTAAAACTGTATTTAAATACATAAACCTGATTTATAATAATTTTTTAAAAAACACAAAGATTAAATACGTATTTTAAAAACAATTGTATTAAATATGCCCCGCTCTGGTATATACTCTTCCTAAATAAAAAACGTACTCATACCATGCATTCCTTTCAGTTTCAGCACACCAAAAAACCCCCCACACCCACACAACACACACAAACACACACCACCAAAACCACACCACACCAACACCACACACAACACCCACCACATATACACACGGTCTCTATATCATCTCAGGAAGGCCAAAATAAACTACCGTCGCCAGGAGAGTCAAAACCGTCCTCCCTGTACATCATCGCGGAGGAGGAGGAGGAGGAGGGAGGAGGAGGAAAAGGGGGGTCAAGGAAGATTGTGAAAAAAAGGTGTAGAGGAAGGAGAAAGGCCATAGTGTAAAAAAAATTTTACGAATTGGGGTTGGGCAACCTCCTCCCCCCCTCCCCACGGCAAGGATAGGACGATAAGGGCCTGGTAAGAGGTAAAAGGAAAAAAAAAAAGAAAAATGAGAAAAGAAGGGAAAAAGGGGGAGAAAGGGGGACCAAAGGAAAACTAATTTTCCCTCAAAATTATTCAAAATAAGCCACAATTCCCCCCCTACAATTCAAATATAACAGAACTCCCGAAAGAAAACTGAAAAAAAAACATGCAGTCTTAAAAGGAAGTTTTTAAAAAAGCCATTTTTAAAAAATTTTTCCCGTTTTGGAGACAGCAGTTTAACCACACACCCAAAACCACAACACACACACACCACACCACCACGCACGCACGCACGCACGCACGCACGCCGGGACGCCGGGACGCACGCACGCAAAACCAAAGCACGCACCAAGCACGACGCACGCCGACCCAAAAAAAAAGGACGGGACCCCACAAATGTAACCATTTTCCCCTATATCGCAAAATAGGTAAAAACCCACACATACCAAAACAACACACACACAAAAACACACACACACACACACACACACACCCCCACCCAGACACACACACACACAATGTGAATGAAGGTGATCAAAAATTGTAAAATCTTTATTTGCCAAGGTTGGAATTGCGGCAGTGATTGGTCACCACATAAAAAAAAAGGAATAAGGAATTGGGGGAGAAAAAAAGAGCAGCCAAAAAGGCTCCAAGCCCTTTGGATTTACCCTATGAAAGAAAGACTTTCGACTAAAACTCCCAACATTTGGGGAAAAGAAAAGAAAGGGGGATTTTATAGCAGGGTTTTTAGACATAATGGGTCTTGAAAAAAAATTGACAAAAATTTTTTTGTGTGGGACATAGAAGTACAAGAGGTCATAAGAAGAAATTGAAAAGGACAACATGCAAAAAGGGTATAAAAAAATACAGCTTCCATTGAAGCATGAACCCGGAACAACCTTGATGCAAAAAATTTTTAAAGCAAGAAAATATTCAGGATTTAAAAGGGAAACGGGTAATAGTAGATTTGGAGACGGGGGCAGTAAGCATAGTCTTTTTTATATGTTCAAAGGTAAATACAACTAGGTAATAAAAACACACGTCAAGGGATTCCGTAGTCAGGCAGTGCGTTGCCTATGACACATCAAAAGGGTATAAAAACCGGGGGGGAATGTTTATTTTTTCCCCAAGAGTAATTTGCCCCTACCCCAAAACGTTATCAGTTTAATGTTTTTATGTTCTCTTTGAAGTGGTTTTTTCCATAAGATTTAAAAAAAAACACAGTAAAAACACATAAAAATTAACTGACAAAGAACGGAGGTTCAGATTTATTAAATTCAAAAAAAGAATTTACTCCTTTAAAATAAAAAATTACTTTCCCTTTTACTCCCTTTAAAAAAACAAGAATTTTTCCTGAGTTCTTCATAATATTCCGGCTTACTTTAAAACCCCCCCGTTTTTTAAAACAGGGAAAAATTAAAAACAAAGGCATTTCTCCCGAACAAAAGGGAAACATAGGAGTGTGATTTTTGGGTTTTTGGGGTTTTGTGTAAAAAACAAACAACAACAAAAAACAATGATGCTAATATAAAAAATTTACAACGATAAGGACAATATAATAATAAGGATAATAATAAAAACAATAATAATAATAGTAATAATAATGATGATAATATTAACAATAATAATAATGAAAATGATAATAATAATAATAAAATAATGAGTGTTAAAAGAACACATAGTACAGACCCTCTCATGTATGAAAAAAAACTTGACTTCTAACAAATTACAGAAATCCATGAAGTACATTTACGATTTTGCACAGAAGAACTGATTAAAGGCGCCATCACACTAGCACTTTTTTCGTCAATGTCTACGATTTCTGTCGTTTTTTTACCGTACCGTCAACTTTTTCCGCCTGAATCAGTCAGACGCTCGTGATCGTCCTCACATGACAAGTTGTCGTCAAATTTCATAGTAAATCAAAATCCATAGTGATTACTTTAAAGATATTCGAAATAAATCAGTTTTTTTTTTGGTAAATTATAATTTAATATATATTTGAAAGTATCTAAATATTCAAGTGACTAATTGCACATGTACATAGATAGGTTTAATTTGCTTTTTCATATACCAGCCAATAGTCTCCCGCATGACTAGATTGTTGTTGTTAGTTCCTCATCGTATCATGGTCGGCTCTTTCAAGAGTCTTATATGGTACATACTTTCTTTTTTCTCGACGAGCCAACCCTGAACGCATCCATGCACGTTTTAAGCTAGTTTGGCTCGTCTACGATTGACAATGCACAACGACTATAGCAGCGATAGCCTGCCTGTGTGTCGACTGTCGGTGCCATGTTTGTTTACAGTCGACGAAGCAGTGCAGGCGAACGGCTGTGTGTGTGACGTCACGGTTTGCAGTCAAGAAATTGTTAATTTTTAGAAAGTTGAGGAAAAAATTGACGGAAAAAGTGCTTGTATGACGCCGCCTTTACAGAGGAATACTATGATACAACATTTACCCTCTTTCCATCATACCCTCCCTCGTACGAACACACACACACACACACCACACACACACACACACACACACACACACACACACACACACACACACACACACACACACACACACACACACACACACACACACACACACACACACCACGCACGCACACGCCAACACGCGCACACACACACACACACACAGGGAAGCAGCTGGTAGGACATCCTCATTACGCATGGTCAGTGCCTTTGGGAGTTAGGCAATCATCGCCTCGCCTCCCCCCACCCCTCATTACCCTCCCTGTCCTTTCATACACACCTGGCAGGGCTCCGTGGTGGTCCTGACATGGAAAGAGGCAGGGGACAGAGGGAAGGAGTGCACGGAGGGAAGTAGAGAGGAATAGAGGGAAGGAGGAGAGGAAGGAAAATTTAAAGATACAGTTTAGGGTGTGTATTGTTACTTGCCGAAATGTTCTTAGGTCTTTTCCCTTTCATAACTTGCCCCTTGCACCGCCGTTTATCTCTTTCTCTATAGTATTTTTAACCCCGGAATCTTCCTTTTACTTTTCCACGGCTCTTTCTTTTTTCCTCCTCGAACGCCTAACTTAAGAATTAATTTCTTTATAACAATCATTTTTCCCTTTCCTATTTTACTAAAAAATCATGTCCTCCTTCAATCCCTAATCTTCTTTCCTACCTCCTTCCCTTTACCCTTCTGCTCTCCTTTTGCTTCCACCGGGGTTGGTTCTCGCTGCATCGAACAAGGGGGACTCCAACCCTTGCCTCTATTTTTGCAAAACAACAAATCGTTACCCTGAACTCGCCTCACATGAACGCGAACTTTGAGGCGTGCAAAGTCCTCCCTGAAAACGAGGTTGCGTTAATTTACAAGGTTTAATCTTGTGGAATTTAGATTTTAAATACAGTTCAATGTGAAGGATTATCACCTTGGCTATTACCCAAAAACTGGCCTAGACTGAAAGACAAACTTTGCACGCTAACTAGGGTTTAATAACTTATCGTGGTAGATGGTTGATTTTTTGAAGGTTTTTGATTTTTTATCCACAAAGTTGTATCATGGGGCCGGTTGATTTTTCAGTGGTGTTCCTGATCATGGCTGGAGACGGTATCCCAGGGACCGTTTGGAATGAAAAATTTCCCGGCGCGATACTCTTGTGTGGCGATGTACCACTCCTTTTCAACAACCGATTAAATCGGTTATCTTTTTGTACACTGTGTTGTCAAAACGGACTATACCTTAATAGTTTTAATCAAGGTGACTGTTAGCCCCACTTGGTGGGGGGTTCTGTGAAACGTAGCTTTGGCTACACGTGGGGTTCGATAATTTTCCCCACAACCCTTACTCTACTTTTTTGATTAATTGTGGTAATAGTTAATACCACAAAAATTAGAATTTTATCATATCACTATATTTAATTTATCTATTTTATACTTGCCGTATCCTCCGTATCTTGAGAAAATTATCTCATTTCCTGAAACATCTAGGAAAGTCCTTGAACATTTCCTTAACTCTAGAGATTTTGTACTGATGGATGATTTAATATTTCTAACAATATGGGGGAGGCCCCTACGAAGTTAGTAGGTTTATCACTAATCAATCGGAGGACACGACCCCGAGCCACAAACCCACAGGAACACTTGAAAAAAGGTTTCGGAAATTAAATCATCAGCTATTTCTAAATGAACAGCCCTTGTAGAGGTGCAAGTGAATAAACAGACATATAACTGTCTTGGGGGGGAGTATTATCCTGTAATTATTATTTGCCCCAGATAGTCGACACCAGTTACCTCAAATGGTTTAAATAGTTGTACTGACCCATGGGAGTTCAGGGGGCCCGGGATAGGTGACTAGTCTTTCTTCATATCTCTTGCATTTGATACAAGATTGAGGAAATATTTGCTGCCTGTCTACCCGGGTGGTATCCAAATTCCCCCCTGAGATAGGCTAATTTTGTCAGCCATTCCCGCCATGTAACGAGTTCCCATGAGATTCATCCACTAGTAATTTTTGTAAGATGATGACGTTTGGGAATTAGCATGGGATGGCAGGTGTTATTTGGAAGATCAGCATTCTAAAATTCTTTCTTGACACCTAATTATACCCTCATTATCTATGTACAGACCTAATGATTGATTAATTTATTATTATAGGGGCTGGCCGAGGCTAGGAGTTGATATTCCTCAGGAAATTCCTGCTTTTGTATTTTCTGACCCAAAACTTCAAAGGACCAGAGCTACCCCTTTTTATGAATTTGAAGACTAAATTAGTAGTCTTCAATGTTTGCCCCAATAAGGAAACCTTTTTATGTCCATAAAAGGATCTGGGATCAATATAGGTGCCATTATTATATCTTCTGATATGTCTGACTTACTATAGACCTTTTGATTGGGACCATTCAAAATTATTTTTCAGCCAGGTAGGACCTTTAAACCAAATCCTGTATTTGAAATTTTTGGATAGTAGTTCCTCTGGACAAAATATCAGCTGGGTTTTCCTTGGTAGCAACATGATTATTGTAAAAGTGGAACCTAATTAATTTATTTTTTCCAACACGATTTCTTACATAAGGGATTTTTGTATTATGTTTCACTACCAGTGTAGGCAATTTCACTATCGGTCCACAGATATACCGCAAATAAAAGTAATAAATTACTTTGATGTTGTGCTAATTTAGTACCTAATTCTAATGCAATAAGCTCCATTTGAGGCAGGGTTCTAGGCTTAATTTGTTGGAAAAACCCAGCCTTAGACATAATTAAATTACATTCCTCTCCTGCTTTAAGGTAGGCCACTGCTCCATATGCACTTTTTGAAGCATCACAAAATATGTGTAGTTGCTGGGGTTGTCGCCCATCAGTATTTATTCTTCTACTTATTTGAACTTCATTTTTTTATTAAACTCAGATTTTATAGTCTCCCATTCTGTTGTATATTTTCCCCTCAAGGGGGGGTATCCCAATCGGGTGTTCTCCCAGGCCTTTTGTATTAGACATTTACCCCTTATAGCTATTGGGCTCACTATGCCAAGGGGTCAAATAGTTTGTCTGACCTGACTTAAGAGTGTTCTCTTTTTTAGCACTACATCAGAAAAAATCTGGAGCCTTTAAACTTAGTTTATCAGTTTTTTTCTTCCACCCTAATCATAACAATGATTGGACTTCTGGTGGGGTAAATAATGAAATCCTTCTTTTTTATCCTTTCTAGCTTTGGAAAATGAGTATTCCAACCCCTATAAAGGGAGGCTGGCCTTCCCGCATTTCTTTATTAGCCAGGTTATACATTTTTATTAGTTCTTCCTCTGAATTTATCGTCACCTGCAAATTATCCATATGGAAGTTATACCCAAAATTCTGGACAATCTGAACCTCTAAAATGGTACTGTAATGTTTTATTTAATAAGAAAGGGCTCGAGCAAGAACCAAAGAAGAAACTGATTTAAACCTATAAGTTGCTAGTGGACTGTCCTCCTGATCTATATTTTCAGGCCATAGGAATTTTGTGAAATCTCTGTCTCTTCCCTTAGACCTAATCTTAGAAATGCTTTGGAGATATCAGCCCATAGGCGAATTTATCTGTTCTGAATTTACTAGAACATCTCCTAAATTAGACAAGATATTAGGGGCCTGTCTGAAGGCATTCATTTAAGCTAGCAACTTGTTTAGTTTTGAAACTACAATCGAATACTATTCTAATTGGGGTGGTTGATGAATCGTTGGCCACTGCATGAGAGGTAATAATGTCCTACGTTATGATCTACTACATTATCCAGTTTTACGATAAAGTCTCCTTTAATTGATCTTGGATTATCTTATCATAGCACTCCAATTTAGACTGGTTTTTCTTCAGTTTTCTTAATGAACTATTTAATTGGCTCTTAACTATGTGATAATTGGAAGGTAACACAGCTGCGTCTATTTGCCAAGGTAATCCAACTTCATATTTGCCGTTCACATAATAACAGTATGATCATAGTGATCTAGACATTCTAGAGTATTTTGATCATCTTGGGTAATTGTTCAGGTTTAATACCAATAGTTTCTAGATCCCATATTTTATGCACGAGGATATCCCCAAATTCTAATAACTCGTTGATTTGAGTGGGTACTAATGAAGCTCCATTCTAGCAAATAAGAGGGGTTGTGCATGACTAGGAATACTTCCTCTTGTTCAGACTGGTGAGTGGTTTGTGGGATAGGTCCCATTATTACATTACCACGGCACTGGTGAAAATAGAGATGTTATGCTTCTTGATGACCTTACTTAGGTATCGCCCAAAATAATTAGCGCCTATTATTAATTGGCAGGACCATCTACGGGCCTCAAAGGTATTTCTAACTAGTCTAACACCTTTCTCTTTAATATTTCAGCGTAGTTTTTAGTCCTTTTCAGTTAAATTTTAAACCCGATGATTTTAAACCACACAGCCCCCACTTTTAATTTTCCTATTTGACTAGTGGCAAAATATACTAAATTTTGAGCTTGTTGACAGAAACCTGAAATGATTAAGTCACTTTGCTAATTTAGAGTTGTAATATAAAATGATAACTTTTCCCCCCACTAATAAATGATCTTTGGCCCACTGTAAAACATTGTCTTAAATGCCGAATTACCTTTGTGGCCCCCGCCTTGGGGAAAAGGGGATGAACTACCATTAGTTACTGCTTTTTTAAACGACCGTGGGGGCCTGTTTTAATATCACCTTTAGGATATAAAAGCTAGTGATAAGGGATTTTCTACACTTTTTCAATACCCGATTAATAGAACAGGCTTTTACAGCTTTTTACCATAGGGAGGTTAGGAAATTTCCCCGGCCCTTTTAACCCTTTTTTGACCCTAGTGGAAAAATCTGGGAATTACTATTATAGTGGAGGGGGGGTGTTTTCTCCACGAATGCGCAAGTTCTTCTGAAATTTACTGGTAATAACTTTTTATTATTTAGGAATTCACCTGTTCTTTAAATAGGGTTTTGTGGTTTTCTGGGTTTTTCGGTAGTTTGAATCTTTTTACCGGTTTCTTTCCATCGTAAATTTAGCAGGCGCGGGGTAACTAACCCAAAAAGAGGATCTTTAAAATCTAAAGGTGGCGATATTGTGATTACCCCTTTGGGCTAGTTATTCAATCTCCTGTGGTGTGTGGGGGGGGGGTCCTGCTCAATAATCTGCAGATATTTGCACTCCTAAATAACCTTTTTCTATCTGTTTGACCGTGAAGTAAATTTTATTTTACCTTGATTTAAACGGTTCGCATCCTGGTTTGGGATTTTCCCCCAATCATGATACGACCCCCAGTTGACTCCTCAATGGTTATGAGCTTCAATTTCTCTTAGGGTGCAAAATTAAAGTTTTCTCAGAACTCTTCCCAAATTTTCTGAGTTGTGAGAAGGACTCGGGGATCCAAACTTCAGAAAAAAAAATCTTTATAATTAAGGGTTTATCTTTTAAAAAATCCTAAGAATTTGATGCCCTTATAATTGTCCTTTTCTACTGTTTAAATTTCCTTTTCCAGCAGTAGCGGCCTCTCAACTGACCCAACAAATAAGTAAATTTATCACCTCTGTTAAATCAGCCTTATCAAACAATTTAATTTTTTCCCCCAAGAGAAACCAATTTTCCCCTTTAAAATGGGGGAAAGACAAGTTGGTAATTTAAATTGGGTAAAAAGGCTTTTGCTGTGGGTTTCTGATCACGCACTAATTTCTCATATTCGAATACCGTATCCAGTATATTTTACACTCTTGCTCATACTTGGTCTCACAATGTTGAATTATTTTCTGATCCCCAGCTTCTCTTAATTGAACTTCGTATAGGAAGTAAGCCTCTTCATAATTATCCCATTTATTTTTTAACATTAGCAGACGCGTATTCAACTAGTATAGTCAATAGGAATAGCCTTAGTTGCTTCCTCACACTTTTATATATACGTGTAAGCCATCTTAATTTAGTCGCTAATGTGAGTTTAACCCCTTTCGCCATGATTTAGTTGATAATTAGATGAGGTGAAAAAAAAGATTATATGCAAGATTACGAGTTAGTGTTCCCTACTTCAAGTGTTTAATATATTCTAAGTGGTGGATGTGCCGTTGGCTCGGTCTACCAAGATGCGAAGTCAGGCCTATAACCATCCACCAGTATATTTATAGCAACTACTTAGTAACCATTGTTGGCGATGGTACTAATGCGACAAGTGTGCTGTGGTTGTTTGTGACGCGGCGGGGTGTCGAGATGGCCGAGTCGAGGTTGTTCACCAAAGGGGGCGCGAGGAACTGGTTGTTAGATGGTTTTAATCAGACCAGTATCCTCCTAGTGCTTGGATAGCATCCCACTCCACTTTTTGATGATTTATGAAACTTATTATCTTAGTTTTGACAAAGTAGCAACCTCTCCTTATCCAGTGCACCCCATTTCGGGAAAGATCCGCTGCGAAAGGTTGTGCGTTAAAATGAACATACCGCATACCCTTTCAATTCCCTGTTCAATACCCTATTATTGCCTCCTTGACCTATCGGAACTCAGTTGGCTCACCAGGTGGCGTCTATGAGAGCGATTGGTCTTTCTAGGCTCTATCATACACAGTCCTACCTGACTGCCACATTTCTCTTCTATCGTCTACAATACCCGTGATGTTATTTTATGACGCTGGCTACAATCGTTTTATCTTATATCATTACCCTTCCCAGAAAGAGAACTGTGAAAGGTCATGGAGGCCACTGGAGTACTTGAATTTTGGCGAGCATCTGTGTTAATTGTCTGCCGGCCACCTGGAGCCCGGAAAAAGCCTCACCTGGCGCGGCCCTTCACCGACAGTCGCTGAGGGCATAAGAATGTGTCCTACACGCCACCTTGTAACATACCCGTAGATATTTCCTTTCCAAAAACTCGGCACCAATGTGTACATTAAATCAATGTGAAGGGATTCTCCCTTGCTATTACCCAAAAACTACCTAGACTGTAAAGACTAAATTCTTCGGTTGTGTATTTTCACTTACTATCCCTGGAAAGTAATTTAAAGCAAAATTTGTCCGCGACGTCGCGCACACACACAAACACAAAACACACCACACACACACACACACACACACACACACACACCACATCACAGACAACACAGACACACATACACACAAGCACACACACACACCACACACAGCTCAGAGGTGGGCAACTCGCGGCAAAACTAAATCCCTGTCCACTTCCCGCAAACGAAAATACCTCTAAAACCCCAATCCTTCAGTTCCGCAACCGAGTTCCGCAAATTTCTTGAAGTTCACACTTCGCAACCGTACCAAGTCCGCAAACCATTAGGTGATATTTTTTCTGCATATTTGCAAAAATAGAGAAACACTTTATGGTAGTAAATGTAATATATTGTTTAATAATCAATTTATGACATAATTATTGATATTATTCTATATATATATATATATATATATATTATATTATATCTTATATATATATATATATATATATATATATATATATAATATATATGATATATATTATATATATATATTAGTAATTTTTTTTCAATACTTATCCTCCGTGCCCCACAGATGTTATAGCTCACATTTTTACTTCCCCTCATTGTGGACCACTCACCCAATATATCAACTTTATGTGCACACTAAGGGGTATTAATAAGGAGATACCTTAGAAAACTTATAAAAAAAAAACTTTAAAAATACTCTTTAAATATCCTTTAATAACAACAAAAAACACGTAAACACTACACTCCAATTATATTTCATTTATATGAAGCAGGACCCTTAACCCTCAGACTCCTCAGTCAGAGTCATCTGGTGATAGTTGCATCTTGAGCATGGTCCATGTTCCCCTTCATGAAGACCAACTAATCTCTCAAGATATATCGAGGTCAGACTCGCTCTCTTGGATTCATAATGTCCTACCCCTGGGAGAAACAGGCCTCCCAACATCTGCAGAGCTGGGTATGGCCGTGTTGTACCTAACAAACACATCTAACCAAGCGCATATGAAGGGCTTTTGGATTTTTATTTAAAATATATATTATTGCACCTATATATAATATGACAATATTTCGGACGCTCACGATTGCGATATAATGACTTAGGGTAATGAACTGTCACAACTGAACCTGAGATGGCAGTAGATCTCGATAAAATCAGTAAGTCTCAGCTCGAAAAATAATCCCTTCGTCTTAATCTGGGCTAATGCCTCTAAGTATCCAAGACAGCCTGCTCCGTGCCTCGAACATGCAATCCTTGATATCACGGCACTACCCTCAGGGTTAAGAAGGAGGAGCTCACGGCAGCTTTGAAGAGGGGTGAATTGCTGTCATCAATCACAGGGGGGGATAACGCCGGGGGGCGCATCGCCATCGCCCACCCTACGACGGACACTCCCCGGGGGTCCCCACGGCGTGAGTCCTCATGGGCAGGCTCCCTTCCATACCAACTAACTCGACAGAAACATCACTTGTCCAGCCCGAGCCTTGTGGGTGTAACCCTTGCCTCCTCCACCACGCCGGATTGTCCCTCTTACAGAACAAACCCTATTGGAAGGATCGTTTTCAGGTAGCGTGGCCACATAGTCCATATAGCCCGAAGTTGGCGCTGACGACTATGCAGGTAATAGGCCCTCTGATTTCAGTCTCACGGTGCAATCACTGATTTTGAACAACGTAATCATCCAGCGATCCCCGTAAGGCAAGGATCGGCCGCAGAGACACTTATTAACAAAGCAATCGATTCGCCTCTTCAAGTCGCTTTAGTGTCCATGGGTCTCACAACCATATAAGTAGGACAGGGATCCCAAGCGACTTTAAGATCCGAATCTTTGTCCTCCTGCACAGGTACCGAACAAAGCTAAATACTCGTGGCTGAGCGAGTCATAACCCGTGGCCTATGCCATCCGGCCGTATATAGACTTCTTGGACGTGACCGCGCCGGTCATTATGGACTTGCGCTACCAAGGTTATGTAAACTTTCCAAGTTCCTCATTCCTCAGTGGCCGCACGCATGAACAGACGTGTACAGCTGTTTCATCCTAGTAAGCCTCAAACCCTGGACAATGGTCTTGGCCAGGAGCCTTAAGTCCCAAAGCTTTGCTCTCCTCGTACTAGCGCTTCGAGAGCCTCAACCAGGACCTCCAGCGACTTCGGCAAAGATTACTGCAACATCGGCAACACAAGATCCAGTATATTGGTGTTGCCGAGGGATATTGCTCCAGACAATCACATGATCTGACAACTTTGCTCATACCCAGTCCATACAAATGTTTGAAAAGTGATGGGGCAAGGACGCACCCTTGCCTCATTCATGTATTCACAAAAAGAAGCTGATACACCTCCGCCACACTTCCCAGCACTCTCAGTCCCATAGTACAGGATTGCTGTGGCCATCAAAAAATCCATTTTATCAAGGGGAGAGTCCACTGGTCGGCAAGCAGCAGTTTTCTGAGGACGGTGCGCGTAAGCCGCGGCAGGAATCGTAAATTCAAATTGAGAGTTTGCGGACATATTTGCGTTTGCGCAAGTGCTTCCGCAAACGCAAATCCGCAACATTTTACACTTCAGCAAATCGCAAACGAATTCGGACTTCCGCAATTTGCCGAGTTGTGGTTTGGCTGAAGTGTTTGCGAAGTGCCCACCTCTGACATACACAACGCGCAAAAACACACACACACACACACACACACACACTACACACCACAACACACACCACACACACACACACACACACACGCGAAAAGGAGGAAGTTTGTGATTGTTAAGGAATTGGAGGGAGAGTAAAACAATAGGACCAGAATACGGAGTGTCGGGTTAGTTTTAAAAGAAGTGCAGACAGCAGTTGGTCGAACCAGTAAATGATATATAAAGTGCTCATTAACGAACGGGAAAAAGCTGCCAATGAGTGGAAGCGAGCAGATATCGTGCCAATTACAAGAATGGGAAGAAGTAATCCACTAAAATTATAACCAGTTTCATTGACTACACAGTATGCAGATATGCGAGAAAATATAAGAAGCAATGGATGGAATATTTGGAGAAATGAATGTATACTACAAACCGTAGTATGGTTTTTAGGAAAAAGAGATCATGTTGACCGCTTATAAGCTTTTTACTGAAGAGTATTGATACAAACACAATAAAGAGATGTCGGGGGCAGATTGTGTATATCTAGATCTTAAAAAGGCATTCCATAAAGTTCATAATGAGAAGCTACTTTGGAAATTGGAAATAGGAGGATTAAAAGGGATGATCAAACCTAGATGGAATTTATCTGAGGAGGAGCAGAAATGGAGAACGTAGTAAAGGATGAAAAATCTTAATGGAGAAAGTTATTTTAGTGGGGGTCCCAAGCAAGGATCAGTGTTGGCACCAATAATGTTCACGATTTCGCGTCAACAGACAATGACGATGAAATAAAGATTATTTTACATAGAAAAATTTAGGAAGCTCACAAGAGGCCGTGAAGGGCCTACCGTGGTAGTTCGCTGTATAAAAGTTATTTGCGGATGGCAAAACAATTAAGAAAATAATAATATAAAATACAAAGAGTGGTGAACCACTACAAATGACCTGCACAGATCTACGAAATGGAGCAGAAATGGGACAATGAAGATTATGATGAAAAGTGTCATGTTGGTGGAAATTTGAAAAGCGAAAAGAGCTATAAAGTGGCCATATAAAAATATGAAATGACATAATTAAATAGGTTCGGAGAAAGGATCTGGAATGATAATGCAGACTAACCCTAACAACCAGAAAAAAACATATAAATACAATATTTTGGAGATACATTGGCATTTCATTACATGGACACAAATAGGATGAGAAGTAGTTAACTACAATGATCCACAAACATGCATATACTGAGCATTGTATGGACCCGATATAAAAAGAAGGACATGTGAAAAAGTTGGAGAGGCATACAGAGATGGCAACACAGATGGTACCCAGAGCTAGAAGAACTTTCTTATTAGGAAAGGTTGAAGGAATATAAAGTTCCACACTCGAGCAGAGAAAGAAATAGGGAGACTTAAAATAAAAATTTAAAGCTGATAAACACAGATGGAAGACACAGACACTGAGGACTACTGACTCAGAACCCAAAGAGAAGGTCGATACACAATAGGACTACAAAACACACAGGAAAAGGGCCTGAACACAGTAGATGTACAGCTTCCCTCTATAAATGTAAATTTGGATGGACTAACAAGGCGGTGATATCGGCAAATCAATGTGCACCAATGAAAGAAAGGACTGGATAATGTAGATACGGATAATGGACCACACGACGTGTAGCCATAGCTTTGGGCACTAAAGACATTGATGTATTCAAATACTAAATACTAATACATGGGAGAAATGTATTTAAATACTAAATACTAAATACATTTTAGAATTTATTTATGATGACTAAATACTAAATACATTTTACGAATGTATTTTTTAAATACTAAATACTAAATACATCATTGTATTTAATACATTTCTAAATACTTTTAAATGCACACAAATTCTAACATGCCCGAAAAAAATCAGCGCTGATTTCCTTAGGATTTGGGTTTCCCTTAGTATATTTCCTCTCAGCCTAAAGTTCCTTCAAATCATGAATTCCTTGCCGTGGAAACCCTGGTTTACTGTAACATCAGGGTTGCCAGATAGTTGTGCGTTTTATGCAAATTAACTGTGAAAAAAGTATTTACATTTGTTATATTATAGTATTTAAATACAATGTATTTAATACTCATAAAAGTAGTTAAATACTGATTTAAATGACATGCAACCAATTTATTCATAAACATTTCTAAATACACATGTAATTTAAATACTATTTAAATACATTTGTATTTCAAAATCTGCCGCAGCTCTGAGTGTAGCTCAGGCCATTGGTAAACCACAACTATGTAAATGCATCTAGGGGAAACCACACCCACACACACACACCAGGCACACCCACACACACACACACCCACACACACACACACAGACCACACACAAGACACACACCCACATACACATACATACATACGCACACGACACACCACACACACACACACACAACACACACACACACCACACACACACACACACAACCCCCGACACACACAGTCACACAACACACACACACACCACAACCACACACACACACCACACACCAGCCACACACACACACACACACACACACACACGACACACACACACGCACTCTCTCTCTCTCTCTTCTCTCTCCTTCTCTCTCTCTCTCTCTCATCATCTCTCATCTCCCTCCTCTCCTCTCTCACTTCTCTCTCTCTCTCTCTCTCTCTCTTCTCTCTCGCATCCTCTCTCTCTCGTCTCTCTTCTCTCTCCTTTTTTTATTTTATTTACCTCTATTACATATATATTACTATAGCGCGCAAAAAGCGGCCCTCCGGGCGGACGTTTTGGCTAGCTCCGCGGGAGGGCTATTGGTGGGCCTTCGTCCCACCAAACAACAAGACTCATCCAGATAGCCCGCTTCTAACTTTCCTGAATTCTTGATGTAGAAATGTATGTATAACGCCACCCATTCACATCACCCCCCCCCATTCATTCACCCATTACCCATCACCCCCCCCATTCACTCACCCATTACCCATCACCCCCCACCCATTCACTCACCCCATTACCCTCAACCATACACCCATTCACTCACCCTTTACCCATCACCCCCCACCCATTCACTCACCCATTCCCCATCCCATACACCCATTCACTCACCCATTACCCATCACCCCCCCCACCTAATCCCTCACCCATCACCGCCCACCATTCACTCACCCATCACCCCACACACATTCCCCCATTCACCACCCATTACCCATCACCCTACTTTCAAGGTTTCCTCAATTCTCGCAACCCACATTTTTTTTCTCACAATTCTCGCAATAGGCTACTAAAAATAAAAAAAAAAAATAAGTGATCGGATCATCCCATAAGTGGGCTTATAATGTTTCCCCTGGTCGAGCTGGTTCCAAAACTGTGGGCCTTATGCTATGATTGTGCCACGGGGGCGGCACCTATCGCGGACACACACAGACACAAATTTCGCTTATATTATTATAGATACCCTATGCACATACATACACATAACACATACATACACTACATTATACATAAAAAAAACAGTAATAAATGAGCGGGCATCAGCCCCGCTGTAGCCGCAGCCACAGTCGGTCACAGGTGGGGGGGCGTGAGGTCACTCCCGCTCCTTGTGTTCATCGGGGGGGGGGGGCGGCACGCGCCACCTCCAGCAGCAGGGGCAGATTTTTCGAAACTCCCGGGTACGAGGGCGGCCGCATTTTTCCCCGGGGCCGACACACTGTCTGAGCCGTCTGAGGGGGGACGGGAAAAAGCAGGTAAGGGTCAGGGGAATGGGGGGGGTTATATGAGGACATTGCTCACAGGGGCCGCTCCTAAAAACCCGCCCCTCAGCTCCTCCAGGGTAAAAGTACCCAAGCCAAAAGGCGGTGTGGAAACGACCTCCATGGGCCCGGGACAGTGCTGGGGGGGGGCAAAAACGGCCCCGTGTTTTTTCGGGTTTGTTTGTCCCAAGGTCCCTTCCTCGAGGGTCTGCCCCGGGCTGGCGATACTTTTTGCTTTTGCGGGCACGGGACGGCAGGGGGTTCGGGCCAGTCCCTTGGGCCCCAAAATGGATCTGGGAAGACGGGCAAGGCCACCGCTGATTTTTCTGGGGGGGCCCCTCCCCCGGGCCGCCTCATGGGCCGCCTCTTTCCCAAACGGACGCCTATGTGGCTGGGCCCCCCATTTGAACCTTCCGGGGCGGCGGGCCCCTCCCGCGGGAAGGGCCCCTGGTGTGGCCCAGGAGGGGGGTTTGGTGAGCTGCCCCGGGGGCCCAAACCCCGGTTTGGTGCGGGGCGCCGTGGGAAACCTCCCCAAGGGGGAACATGGATTCGGTGTAAATCCCAGGGACCCCCTCCTGTGGCCCCAGAGCTTCCCTGTGGGGCGGCTCTATCGCCACCAGCTCCGTCTGCAGCGTGGGGCCAAATGGGGGGTTTGGCCTTTCCAAGAAAGCACCTAAACCCCCCCGAAAACCACCCCCCCAGAAAACCTTTGTCGGCCCCCTCTAGGGTCAAGGGAAAGGCCGTCGGTGTAGTAGATACAGGCCCGCGAGGGGGGGGGGGGAACCCTTGGCGTGCGCCACCCCCTGCAGGGCGGGGCTGCCCTCACCCTCCTCCCGCTTTGCACAACCCCCTTCGCGGCCGGCGGGTTTTGGCGATAATCACCTGGGCGGCAGAGGGTTTTCCACGGTGGGGGCGACGTATTTGACGGGGGGGCGGTCAATTTCCGCCCCAGCAGCAGGTGGGTTTTGGCCGGGGGAAGGAGGTGGATGGCGGCGCCCGGCCACTCTCTGCCCCCAGGTGTTGACGGCGATAGGTCACGCGGGGTGTGGGGGCAAGCCCCTGCACAGCCTGTCCCGCGCGACAGCCCTCCCTTCCCTTGGCAGAGGATCTTGGCCACCCGAAGGCCACGATCTGTCGAACCCTGGGGTAGGGCCCCAAACCCGTGCCCCCCGCCTGATGACGGGGGTGTTTTCCCCCCAGCGCGGTCCCCCCCCGCAGGGTCCCAAAGCTGGGTTCGGGAAGGACCTCTAATTTCCCTCTGTGGGGTGAGCAAATTAAAAAGGGGACAAGAACGGGCGCGCTTAGTCTCCCAAGGGCGCGCACAGTTTGCACTAGAAGGGGCGCAGCACTGAGGGACGGGGCCCCCGGCGTGTTTCCTCGTCATGGCCCTCATGACTTTTGGAGCCTGGTCTAAAGCCCTCTCCCTCAGTTTCCCGTGACCTAAAGTAGTAAAGGGTGGGGGCCCCCGGGTTTCAAGCCACTTCCGAGGTAGGGGAAGGGGGGCCCCAAAAGCCAGCCTGATGCCCTGATCTGTAGAGGAAAAGACCGGTGGGGGGCAGCGGCCTTGAACACCAGGGCCTTGGACTTCTAAAGCCGATTATTTGGGGACCCAGCTCTTTTACACTTGAAAAATGACCGGGTAAAGGGCCCCCTTGCTGGGTCCGAGACACCCGGTCCCCCGGCCAGTGACGACCAGGACCAAGTCGTCGGGTAGCTGAGAAGTGCCGTGCCCTCCCCGGGAAAAACAGGCCGACCAAACTGCTCCATCAGGAGGTTGAAAAAAGGGGGGGGCTTTGGGAAACCCCCCCCGCGGCGTGCCCTTTTCCAGCCCCTTTTAGTGGACTTTCCCCCTGGGAAAAACCGACCCTGGCGCGGCGGTGCCAGAGGTAACCTTTAATTTCCCGGGGGAGGAGTTGCCCCGCACCCCCCCCGCACCACGCGGCCAGGATTTGGGGTGGGGTTGGCCAGCTCCCCAAAAGCCCCCTCCAGGGTCAAGGGAAAACGGGCCCCACAGCAGGGCGGTTGTTTGGGTTTTTGGGCCCGGAGGGCCCCCCCACGCTGTTTTGGGGGTGCCCCACCCCCGTGGTGAAGCCGGGGAAAATTTTTTGGTTTTTTTGGGGGGGGTTTTCCCCCGGCCCCCAAGGAGGGGGGGTCCCGCAACCCCCTCCCTCTCTGCCCCTTTGGGGCCCTGCAAACCCATCAGGGGAATTGGGCGCGGCCCTTGGGGGGGGTTCCCTGGGCTTTGGGAGGGTGGATGTCCGGGTCCTTTTTCCCCGCCGAGGGCAAGCGGCCAGCCAAAAGGGAAAGGGGGAGGGGGGGTCAGGGCCAGGAGTGCCGCCTCCCCCCGGCCCCCCCCAGCGTGGGCCAGCATCCCAGGAGGTGAGCCATCAGGCCCCGGGGCGGTTTTCCCCCCCCTTCCTGGCCCTTACCAGCTCCCCGGGAAAATGAAGGGTGCAGTGGGGGTCAGGGCGAGCGCCCAGCGGCGCCCATGGGCAAACCTCGCGCACAGGGTTTAAGCTGAACCCCCCGCAGCCAGGACCCCGGGGGGCGAGTTGGTCATGTACCCCTCGAGACAAAATTTCCCCCCAGGCGCTCGGGGCCCCCTGTAACGGCTGGGGGTGGGGGGCGGGCGGGGAGGTCTCTTTCCGGGGGCAGTGTCACCCTTTCCCCCCCAGCCCCGGGGGCCCGCTTGGTGGGTTGGTTAAAACCTGCGCACCATTTCGAGCCAATTTTTTGGCCCTCCCGAAAAACCCCCCCCGTGACCCGCCGCCCCGGGCCCCACAAACCCCACGCAGCAGGGTCCAAAATTGGTTTGGGGGTCGGCCACCCCCCCTTGTACAATTCCCCGGGGGGATTTTTAACCATGTGGTTCTGTTCCCCCAAACCCCCGGGTTGTAGAACCACCAGTTCTGGTTGTACCTGCGACCCGGGGTACGGGGACCTTCCCGTGGTTTTGGCTGGGCCCCCGCCGGGCCCTTCAATGGCCAAAGCAGTTCGCTTTTACGCGGGTTTTCCCGATCCTCCGGCGGTCGTAAAGGGGGCCCCCCACTCGTCCAGGAAAAGGCCTTTAAACAATGCCCAGTCCAAACCCGTATAAATTTTCTCTCTCTTCCCCCTCTCTCTCTCTTTTCTCTCTCTCCCCCCCCTCTCCCCCCCCCCCCCCCCTTTCTCTCTCCCCCCCCCCCCCCCCTCCCCTTCCCCGGGGCTCGGCCCCCCCCTTTTCCTCTCCCCCTTTTCCCCTCTCCCCTCCCCCCCCCCCCCCTCCCCCCCCGCCCCCCCCCCTCCCCCCCCCCCCCCCCCGGGGGGGGACCGGGATAAAAAAAAAGAAAAAAAAACCGGGGAAAGAGAGAGAAAAATAAAAAAAAAAGCGGGAAAAAAACAAAAAAAGAAGAAAAAAGGAAAAATAAAGAAAAGAAAAAGGGAAATAAAAAAAAAGAATATATATAAATATTTTAAAAAAAAAAAAAAAAATTAAAAATAAAAAAAAAATTTTTAAAATATAAGGGGATAAAAATAAAAGGGGGGGAATAAAGAAATATAAAAAAATTTTTTTTTTTTTAAAAAAAAAAGAGGGGAGAGGAGAGGAGGGGGAGAGGGGAAAGGGAAAAAAAAAAAAAAAAACCCCAAAAAGAAAAAATAACGGGGGGAAAAAAATGAAAAAAAAAAAAAAAAACCGGAAAAAAAAAAAAGGATATATATATAATTTTAAAAATAAGATAGATAAAATTATACCGGGAAAGTGAATAAAATATATATATAAAAAGGGTATAAGGAATAAATTTAAAAATAGAAAATAAAAATAAAATTTTTTTTTTTTTTATTAGATAAATATATATTTTAATTAAAATAATAGAATAATTATTTATATTTTAATAAAAATATTTTCCTGAAATAGATATAATATAATTATATTTATATATATAATATAATATATTTTTTTAATATATATATAGAAAATTTATGTATTATATATATTATATATTTTTTAAAATAAAATAAAATATATTAAAAGATAACCTTTTAAATTTTATTATAATGTATATTCCGTATTATATATAATATATATTATATATCTATATATATATATTTTTATATATATATATATATATAGTATTATTTTTTTTTTACAAAAAAGGTTCCAAGGAAAAAAGGGGGAAAAAAAGGGGGGGGGGCCCCCGTTTAGTTCCCATTTGCGAGCCCCTATAAAGAAGACAGTAAGTGAATAAAAAAAAGGGGGGGTGGGCCAATTTAGTTGAGAGGGGTCTTGTTTTCTTTCTCTTGAAAAGATTTAGGCGCAGGAAGGTGGAAAAAAGAAAAGGGAAAAGAGTTTTGGTTTTCCCCTTTTAAAGGGTAAAAGAGTAAAGATACTGATAACTAGCTTAGGAAAATGGACAGAAAAGGGTGAGAAGATAGAAACCTTGTACAGCGAGGGGGGGGGAGGGGGGGGGGATCAGTTTGCAAGTCAGAAGAGCAGTGAGCATGAAAAAAACTGTAGAAAATAGCAAAAAGAAGAACATTTCGCGGGATTTAAAGATTGAAGAACCAAAGGGGGGGGTTTTCAAAAGTCAGGGAGGGGG
>JACEEZ010013070.1:13474-25166 GCA_016584305.1 Chionoecetes opilio | reverse complement strand
TAAAAGAACTTTTTGGAAATACTCGGCAAGTAATTCACAGAAATTGTTCAGAAACTTTTGGGAGCTACAAAGCGTTTGGTTGCAACAGAGTTTTAAAGTACATTTTTTGCTAGCCATTTTCCCAAACTTTCCGGAAAATTTTGGTCTGCTACGACAGCAAGGGGTAACGATTTCACCAAGATTTAAAGGGTTTCTGGAAAAACGTTATCAGGGTAGATGGGATGGCATATGAGGCTGACATTGTTGGAGCATCAAACGCGATAGTCCTAAAATTTGAACACTCCAGACAAAGCTACAAACTAAATTTCTACCTTAACCTGCACCAATTTATAGCCTTACCCTTTCTAAAAAAACATGATAATTTAAAAAACATTCTATTCATGCCTATTTCTTTCATTTTCTTGATTTTAACTTTTTGAACTTTTTTAAAAAAATAAGCACTGTTACTGTTATGTACGTTTTTTTTCATTTTTTTAAAAAAAACGAAAACCCTACATTTCAAAAACTTGACGTGATAGAGAAAAATAGATCAGTTTTGGTTTCAGCACCCAAAAATGACTTAATAAAAGTTTTAAAAACAACTCAACAAAAATTTGTTCCCCATGTTATCTGCGAAAAAGAGAGAATTCTACAGGAAAGAGTGTCCCAGGTGGTTTTACTTAAAAGCTGGAAAAGTAAGAAAACTCATGCTTCTGCATCTTCCGGGCCACTAAAGATAATGGATGCACCTTTTGTATAAAATTATCTTCGTCTGAAAATATATTTTAATTTGGGAAACTTTTTGGGTTTAATTTTTAAAAATGTTTTCAAGATGTTTCTTTTATCTTTAAAAAACATACAGCGGAGGTGCCACCTCCGTGATGCCTAAATAAAAAAAGGGTTAAGTATTAATTTCTAAATGCTTTCAGATGTGGTAAATCGGAGTGTGTATACTGTAGTAATATTTTTAAATTTTTTAAAAGGGCAGTTTGCAGGAATTTTACCCCATTTATTGCAAGAAACGTTTCTAGCTACCAAAAGGGGAGGCTTTGTAAGAAAGGTTATTTTTTTACAGTGTCCAGCAATTTGTATCTGAGGGCACGTTTAAACCCTTCGTAGATCATAGGCATCCAATTTATGCGGGTTTTGTAAAAAAAATTTGAAAAATGGAATTGACCCCCTGTTTGCTGTTGAGGAAAAAAAACCCATGATGACTCCGGGGTGTTTAGGGCTCATTTTAGGTGAAATTTATCAATCGTGCAATTTATACAACATCAGTGTCTCTTGGAAAATGTTTTAAAAAACTATGTATGGCGGGTGTTTAATGGAATAGCCCCGCAGGGCAGTCCTTGAGCCTCAACCTTGCGACCTTGGGGAAAGCAGTTTGCTGGGATGATTTGACCCCACAGACATAACAGGGGTTACTAATACTTTTTTGGCCTTAGATAGTGGCAATAAGTTTCCGTTTTGGTCAAGCGCCATCTTTAAAATGGGTAAGTGACTTTATTTTACATAAAGTAAAAAAAAAGGTCCAAAGACCAAAATTTTGTAAAAAATTTTGAAGTGCAACGTAAAAACTACATAACAATGCTTAAACCCTTAGAAATACCGGCATTTTTATTTTACTTACTATTTTGACCCCGTGTGGGGAGTACCTTGTGTGGTGGGGGGGCTTGAAGCGGGGTGGACGGTGCCCCCTACTCTGGGCCTCCTGCCATTTTTGGGTTCGGGGGCCTCGGCCTCGGGGACCAAGCGCTCCCCCTTCTCACTGGAGGTGGACCCTTTCCCGGTGATGCGACTTTAGCTTTTCCCCCCTTTCTTCCCCTTTCTTAGGGCGTTCTAGGCCCGGGTGAGACCTTCTCTTCCGTTAAACCTTCTTTTTCCTTTTTATTCACGCTCCGCTCCCCACGTGTTTTCCCCGTGGTGGCAAATCCTGATTTTCCCCCACCCCCCTTATCTGGAATTTTGGAGTCCACCGCGGGGCGGGTTGTAGTTCCCTGGTGGGCAACACCTCTTGGTGGGGGGTTGGGGTAAGACGGGAGGCCCCATTTGGGGCCCCCCGTGGATCAATCGGCTGGTCATGCGTTGGCTAGGGCCAAGCGGGGTTTGCCTGGGGGCCCCGCATGGGGTCCCGCGGCTGCCCCACACCTGGGAAACCGAAGCGTATACTTCCCTGCTACCCCTGGAGTTTTGGGTGAGGTCCCCCCCCCAACAGACAGCTTCCCCTTTTTGGGGCTCCGTGGTGGGGGGGAGGGGGGAAAGTGAAAATTATGTTTATGAGTAAATAAATTTAAATTTTAAACCCCGGCCGCCTCTCTCCTGATGTCCGTTGTCCTCGACTTCTCTCATTGAATCCTCTCACATTCCCACTCTGGCCCCTTTTTCTGGGCCCCGACGGGCCCACGAAGGGGGCGCCCCCCCTTCCTCCAGCCCCCCGGTCTGGCGGTCCCCGCATCAAGGCGCAACAGGGATTGAGAGACGAGCCTGGCCCCCCGGATTCCTTTGGACCCCTTGCTTCTGCCCAAAAACGTTTCCCGGCCCTTGTCTACAGAGTTACATAAAATTTTTCAAGGTTTATGGTGGGGTTTTGCCGATCCGTTTTTTATGATGAAAAGGACAATCAAATAGGTGCTACATAAATTTTGCTGCGGCAGATGTGCTCCTTGCTTATGGGGAACCACAAAGATGGAAATTGGAGCGAGACATTCGAGCCGAATTTCGTTCGCTCTGAAAATTTTTGGAACGGCCCTGATGACTAAAACCCAAACTTTGAGAAAACAAACACTACTCCACCTGCCCGCCATAGCCCTCCCCCTACTTGGTACGTGGCGTATTAAAAGGGAAAGGGGTGGGCAACTTTTTTGCGGCGGGTACTTGGAAAAAGAAATTGGAATGATCCCGGAAGGCCACCTAAAAAACGGTTGGCAGAGGATTTAAAATCCGACCCAAGGGCCCTTTATAGGCTCGGATGTCTTCCACATCCCCATCACCGAAGCAGCTTTTTGATCCCCATAAAACCTTCCAAAATTTTTAATACCAGCAAAGGCGTAGTCTAAATACGACCTCTTTGAGTTTTGGGAGGCAGAAATCAAACATTCCCGGGGAAAAAAGTTAAACAGGTTTTAAAAGGTCGGGGGAAGCAAAAAAATGATCATTATCCGCTACGGACAAGTTCCCCGATTGCATCGGGATCGGTCCCAGTCTTCAGGAAAAAAAAGCCTTTATGACCCCCTATGCAGTGTTATGAGGGCACGTTTTGGGCAGGGGAAAAAATTTTTGTAAATCCCCCCCGCTGTGGTCGATGCTCGGCTTGGGTGCCCATGCCACAGCTGATGACGCAATCCTACTGTTTCCCACGCCGTGTTGATCCCCCACCGAGTTCCCGACAGTGTGGGGGATTAAAAAATTAGAAGAAGACATCCTTTTACTTGGCCAATCCCAAATTTTACAGTTTTTGGGAGCGCAAAAGAATTTTCCCACGACAAGGCAGGCGGGAGGAAAGCGGGACTACGCATCCGCGAGGCTGCTGCTCCTTAAAGACGCCTAATCAGCCTCCTCAGTTCCAACCCCCAACATTCTCTTAAACCAAACCCCACCATCCCAATGAAAAAAGGTTCTCGCTACTGCCCGTGTTTCGTGGAGTCTGCTGACTCCTCTCATAATGAGCCTCCAACCCCCCTCTCGTGTAGGCATGCCGCACACGGGAAAAATAAAATTTTGTGATCCTCCTCTAAGAGGCTCCCAAAAACCCCATCCTAAAAGAGTCTCAAAAGCAAAAACTCGCATTTCCCAAGAGTCCTTAGACTCATGGGCGTCCCTGGGCTAAAATATCAATGCGAGCGGAGAGGATGGATTTTGCGTAAAGATACACCTGCTGTGGGTTTTGGGGTACTGACGTGATCCAATACCCACTCCCCTGTTCCCACCCTGAAGCGGCTAGCGACTCAGCTAAAAACAGCACGTGATGGCGAAGGTGTCTCAAAACATATGGACAAAACAAGATTTGATAACCTGCTGATACGCAATCTTCAAGCCCCTCGTCGGGAGCTATCAGTAAAACCTAGAAGGGGGTAAATTTTTCTTTTAGTAATCTGCATTTTGGTGGGAAATAGGTCTTACTACTGCCGCGGGCCTCGTATGAGAACCCCGATTTCACCCCGGATGTACGCAAGCGCCAACCCCGACATCTGGGAATGTACAAAAAGTAGTTTCCTCTTCTAAAACAAGAAAAAAATGTGGGCTTTAAAAATGGCGCAGCGTCTACAAGCCGAAGGTTTCTGCATCACTTCCGCACGAAAAAACATTTTAAAACCTCCAGGGATATTCGTGGTTTTACGTGAAAGGGGGAGGAATAGCCCTTCTATAAAACGATTGGCCCCAAAAATTATCTGTTTAAAAGAAAAAATATAGGGCGGGAAAGGGGTCTCGCCCGACGGGTTTTTAAAAACTGCCCAACACCACCCCAGCAGGTGGTGTTAGGGGGGGTTGGGCTTTACCATCGTGGGGATTTCCCCTTAACTGTCACCCCGTGCAATCACCCTTGCAGGCTGTGAGGTCGTATCCACTGCAAAGGGCCCTACACGTCTGTCAATATATCTACCCCCAAATTTACGACAACCCTCCAGATCTGAGGATCTTATCCGCCAGCTTCCCCGCCATTTTTTCTCCTTGGAGCATGAATGGGCGGCATTTTTTGTGGGGGGATTTCCCCAGAAATCTCGCGGTGATTCTCTCGTAATTATAGAGGGGAAAAATTAAAAATATTAAACACGGGAGAACCAAAACATTTCCCTTCGCAGACGGGGGAAAATTGATGCATTGACCTATCACTCTGCGTCCACAGGTCGCCCTCGACTTCTCATGGGAGGGGCCCATTTTCTTGGGGAATACCATTTTTCCCCTACTACTGAAAGCAGTGCCCCGCCCCCTTTTCCCTGTCTCCCAAAAAGGGGCCTCTTCGTGCAGAAATGGAGGGCTTTTAAAAGCTTGTTTTTGAACATCAAAGATGGGCTTTAAAAAAAATGAGGGCCCTAGAACTTGTGTCTCGAATCCTTTTTCAGCCTCGTTTGGGATCCCCCGCACTCTGGGTCTTTTTCTCGCCCACCTGTTTTCCCTGGTGGACTCGGACTGTACGGGAGCGAGGAGTCATCCCGCCGTGCAGAGACGCAAAATTTTGGCCAACTTCATAGACCCAAAAATATTTTTTTACAGGTCGAGCTAATACCGACGGGGAGAAAGAGGCGTCACTCCTCTTGGGGGGCTTTATAAGTACGATCGTGCCACCCCTTGCCCAAGGTTTTGGGAAAGAGTGAGGGAAAAAAAAAGGGGGAAATTTATCCCATCCCCCCTCATTCTACGATTTAAAGGAGCCCTGTGGGGATCCCTTTGACTGTAGAGAAGAATTGCTTCCCATTTTGGTCAGTGGCGAGACAGACCTTGGGGTTCCAAGTGTAGGGCGCTGCGACAAGAAAAGAGAGCTAGATTTTTATTTAGAGGCGGGGAATTTTACAATGTTCTTTTTTCACCCGTGGTTGTCAAGCCATGAATTTTTCGTGACCTTTCCCCAGGCCAAGATAGTACCATATGCGATGTCTGTCATCTAAGAGATGAGGCTCTAGTTTTTTGTTGAGCATCTATAAAAGGATTGGATTGAAAAAAACCTTCCCAAATACGGGTGTGGCGGTGGTGATCCCGATCCCAAGCCTGGAAGGACCACTCACACGGAATTTCCGGCCCCTATCCCAATTCATGTGTGTGTAAGTTATTCGAAAAAGGTAAATTCGATTGTATGGTTTTTTGGAACGGGAAAACTTTTTTTTCCCCTTCTCTGGGATTCCGTAAGCTACTCTACTAGGAAGCGCTTTTTCCTTAGAGTCATCCATAGCGGGGGATTCGCCTCTCGACAACACCATGTGACCATTTTTTCGACCCTTAAAAGGCTTAGACACGGCTTGGAGACACGGGATATTGCAATCTCGTATAGTTCGGGGCTAAGGGTGTTGCCTTGTTCCTCCAGAGTTTTTCCCCGCCAAACCGGGTTTTTAGAGTTCGGTTGGCAAATACTGTCTTCTGAAACCCCCCTTCCAGGGGGGCATCCCCCAAGGTAGCGTCTTGAGGTAGCTCTGTTTCCCGTGGGCCCTCAATGGATTGTTTTGTACTGCCAGAGGGGGTTGTTATACATTATATGGATGATTTTCAATCTCTTTTTCTCTTCCGGTGCGGTTGCGGAAAAAGACTTTAACTTCTATTTTATAAAGTTTTGAAAGGACGGACGAATCGGGCTTCAGGTTTTCCCAACGAAAACGTGGGTTTTTTTTTTGCAAAAGGGAAACCCGGGGGGTTTATCCCCACCCGGGCCTACATCTTTACGGAAGAGAATACCATGTAGGGGAAAAACCTTTTTAGACTCATTTTGACAAACGACTGTTGGGTGCCTACCTTTGTGCTCTCAAGACTGGGCGTCTGGACCAGGATCTACTGAAAGTCCTCTCGCAACCAGCTGGGGGGGTGATCGGCTACACTTCCCCTACTTCACCGCTCACTTATCCTTTTGAAGCTTGAATATGGATGTGAAGGTACTCCTCTGCCCAAAACCCACTCGACTGCGGATGCTGGATTCGGTACTCATGTGGTGTCCGCTGGCAACCGGGGGTTTAGGCTTCTCCATCCAAGTCATTTGGGGGATGCTGGTTCCTCCCATTAGACTTCAACGCCAGTCCCTCCGTTAAGATGTTTGGGTTTGCCTCCAGCCTCCCGACTCAAAAAAGCGGGGGTGCGTGTTTGTATTCAGGATCGCAACTTTTTCCATGGGGGAAAAGCTTTTCCAAGCCCCCCTTTGGTTTTTGTTGACAGCTATTATGGAACCTATCCTTCCCCGTTTTTGGATTGCCCCATAGGCCTACGACATGGCCCTGCTTCTCCAGAAAGGGCCTTTTTCAAAAGCCTTCCCTCTCAAAAAGGGGTTTTCCCCCTCGGGGAGGGCCCCGTTTTTGACCCCTTTTGCAACATCAGAGTTCGGTCCCTATCTTTACTGATGGCCAAATCAGACGAGGGGGCTGGGCCGGGGTCTATTTCCCCCCCGTTTTAACAAAGGGGTCAGCCTTTTCCCAAATGTTTCATTTTGTTTTTTCGGGTGAAAAAAAGTGTATTTTATATGCTCTCAGATTATTTTTACCCTTCCGGGTGTTTTTTTACAAGTTTAAGTGATTCTTGTAGTGCTCTTCAATCACAGGGAATTTTAACTCCCCCATCCGTTCAATGCCATCCCGGAATGGCTTTATCTGCTCAAGAGGCGAGGGCCGGACGGGCAGTTTTGTTGGGGACGGACTGTAGGTGTTGCCGGAATGAGGGAAACTGAGCCTTGGGAAAAGCTGAGCTAAAAAAACCCGCTCATCAATTTGCAGTGCCGGTCGGACCCCGTGGCAACCAAGATCGTTCAACAATTGGCAACAACGTTGGATTACTATAGGGGAAATAAAATGCGCACCCTCCCCCAAAGTACGAGGATGGAGCTATGGGGGTTTTCCGAAGATGGGAGACTGCCTTGCACGATTTTCGTATTGGTCCCCTCTATATATCACGGGTTCCCCATGGAGGGGCCCCCTCCTTTCTGTGTATTTTTTTGGTCCCTTAACTGGGCGGCACTTGTGGTCGATGTCCCGTCTTGGGGACCCACGTGTGCAATTTTTTTTTCCCGGTGTCGCGGGGGCGGACGGTGCTTACCGTTTTCCCCGGCATTGGATAAGGTGTTTTTTCCCGGGGCTGAAGTCCATACATTTTTGAGAAGGCTGGCCTTCTCAACAAAATTTTTGAGTTTTTAATATTAACTTATGATTGTTTTTAATGTCTATTTTTCGTTTTGTTTTTTAAATTTTTAAAATTTTTATTTTATCTTAAATTTTGTTTTAGTTTACTTTACATGCATCTTTTTTAAGCAGGCGTCAATAACCCCGCAGTTGCGGCGCCTTAAAATTTAATCAATCATACTATTTTTGGGTTGGTTCCAATAATGAGGTAAGTTTTGTAAATATTTTATGTCATCCCTCGTCTTTAAAGCCTAATACTATTTGGCTAAACAACTGTCACCCGGATTTTAAGGATCCAAATCTAACACCATATGTGCCTAGGTCCTAAATTCCAACTAACCTAACCTAACCCTAACCCTTTTAAAAAAACAAAACCCAACCCAAAAATAAAAACCCTTAAAAAAAGAATAACCTAACCTAATATAAAAACCTTTTTAATAACTAACTTTAACCCAAACCCCAACCATGGGACAGAAAAGAGACAAGTGTGACACAAGGGAGGACACGTGTCTAGCAGTAAGATATGTTAGGCTAAAAAACCACAAAACTGGCGTGTTGCTGTTTTGTGCTAGCATTTTGGATAGGTTGAGGCTAGATAACCAAGCTGGCGATGTCTGCTGTTTTGTGTCTAGCAGTAAAGATAGGTTGAAGCTAAATAACACAAGCGGGCGATGTCTGCGTTTTGGGGTCTAGCAGTAAGATGGTTGAGGCTAAATAACCACAGCTGGCGATGTCTGCTTGTTTGTGGAAATTTATATTTAAGTGTTAAAAGGAAACTTGAAGTGATGATTGTAGAAAATATGCAGCTTGATCCTTCCTCTATCTGTGCTAGGTTATCCTTCTTTCCCAGGTTGATCGCCATTCTGTACCGGGGCCTGATGTGCAGGGCTGCTATAGATGCAGTCCCACCCATGCCGGCCGGGAGAGTAGCTGTCAAGTCAAGTCACGTACGGAAGTCACTCACCACCTGTCGAGGAAATCTCAAGTTCCCCACCCACATCACGCCCCCCTAACACACGCCCACTAACAGGCCGCGGGGAGGTCACTTAAGCATTAGGCTGCTAAAAGGGCCTTGTATGCGCTGTGGAGGTGGTTACTAAGGCCAAGGGAAGGCGTGGTGTCGTCTGTTTGGTAGTGATAACAGTGTAGTGTCAGGATGTCCTAACTTCACCACCTCCCATAACGCCCATTTCATTATCTATTTAAATAATCTGCAGAATCTCAACAACTTCAGTTCATACAATTTGGGAAAGGGGATGAGGGAAAACTGTCACCAGCCTTTCTTTCCCTTCACCACCAAACCCCTGCTGCCGGGCATCATGTGCCACTCTCTTTACGGCCCCCCTCATCATACCTCCTCATAATCCCCTCATTATTCAGATCCTTGCATTACTCGGACCACTCCTTGGCCCAATTAGTCCGAATACGAGAAGTTTTCCTGTTATGTTACTGAGAGTTTCCTTTGACACATGTGATGAAAAACATTGCTGAAAGAATAGATAAGAGGCAAAGAATTATTACATAGTTTGATTTTACTTGTACATGGGTAAGTGAACAGTGCAGTTTTAACAATTTATGTGATTATTTCCCTTCAGCATTTCTACCTATTAAGAACAGGGACGACAATAATAAACTTCTGGTTCTTGTAAATTACCAACTCTCCGCCCTCGTCCTGTGTCGTTGTCTCCTACAGCGTGCCGGGAACACGAGGGACACACTGTGCACTGTAGGGGAGAGCGGGGCAGGTTGCATCGAGGGTAGGTTGCATCATTGCCTCTAACTCGCAAAGTTATCACACGTACATCGTCTTACTACACTACTACTACTACTACTACTATAACTACTACTACTAAAACTACATCCATAATAATAATAATAAAATTTAATGCGAGTTAGAGGCAATGTTTGAAAACCTACCCTCGATGCAACCTGCCCCGCTCTCCCCTACACTCTGAGTTACCTTCTAGCCTCCTGTCATGCCACATTGTCTCCCTGACCAGCTGTTTTACCTCCTCATGCCACCATTCACTGCCTTTTCTTTCCCCTCCTCCACATAAAGCTGTCACACATACAGTAAAACCTCTCATATTCGGACTAATTGGGCCAAGGAGTTGCCCGAGTAATGCAAGGATCCGAATAATGGGGGGATTATATATGGGGGGATATGTAAAAAAAAAAAAAATTATAAAAACAAATATAGGTGTTTAATGTATATATATATATATATAGCTAGGAAATTCCGACCCCTAAAAAAGAAAAGAAAAAAAAAAAAGTTCTTGACTATATAACTAGAAATTTCGCCCCCTAAAAAAAAAAAAAAAGTTCTAGACGTAAAATAGCTAGGCAACTCGCCCCCTAAAAAAAAAAAAAAAAAAAAAAAAAAAAGGTCCCATAATGTAGAAGTCCGAATAATGAGGGTTCCGAATACGAGGGTTTACTGTACTTCCTCTGCACACCTAAACAGCTCCCCCCCTAATACTTCCTCTGCACACCCTGACAGCTCCCTCCCTAATACTTCCTCTGCCACACCTGACAGCCCGCCCTAAATACTTTCCATTCCTTTTCCATCTTTCTCCTTACCCTCCCCCCCATGCCAGCTACTTAAACACGCTGCCATATCTCAGTGCCGGTACAGTGACCCAGGAGGTGCCCTGGAGGTTCACTTTAGGGCTGTGAGGGTTAATCCTTGCCCGTGGTGGCGCTGGCAGGTGTTTTGGTATAATTTCGGTATTGGTCACTGAAACCAAACAACTGTAACTTACCTATATCTTGTAGATCTCTACAGTCTGCATACTTTGTCTTGTAGATCTCTTCAGTCTGCATACTTTGTCTTGTAGATCTCTACAGTCTGCATACTTTGTCTTGTAGATCTCTTCAGTCTGCATACTTTGTCTTGTAGATCTCTTCAGTCTGCATACTTTGTCTTGTAGATCTCTTCAGTCTGCAAACTTTGTCTTGTAGATCTCTTCAGTCTGCATACTTTGTCATGTAGATCTCTACAGTCTGCATACTTTGTCTTGTAGATCTCTTCAGTCTGCATACTTTGCCTTGTAGATCTCTTCAGTCTGCATACTTTGTCTTGTAGATCTCTTCAGTCTGCATACTTTGTCTTGTAGATCTCTTCAGTCTGCATACTTTGTCTTGTAGATCTCTACAGTCTGCATACTTTGTCTTGTAGATCATTTCAGTCTGCATACTTTGTCTTGTAGATCTCTTCAATCTGCCTACTTTGTCTTGTAGATCTCTACAGTCTGCATACTTTGTCTTGTAGATCTCTTCAGTCTGCATACTTTGTCTTGTAGATCTCTTCAGTCTGCATACTTTGTCTTGTAGATCTCTTCAGTCTGCATACTTTGTTTTGTAGATCTCTTCAGTCTACATACTTTGTCGTGTAGATCTCTTTAGTCTGCATACTTTGTCTTGTAGATCTCTTCAGTCTGCATACTGTGTATTGTAGATCTCTTCAGTCTGCATACTTTGTCTTGTAGATCTCTTCAGTCTGCATACTTTGTCTTGTAGATCTCTTCAGTCTGCATACTTTGTCTTGTGGATCTCTTCAGTCTGCATACTTGTCTTGTAGATCTCTTCAGTCTGCATACTTTGTCTTGTAGATCTCTTTAGGTCTGATACTTTGTCTTGTTTGATCTCTTCAGTCTGCATACTTTGTCTTGTAGATCTCTTCAGTCTGCATACTTTGTCTTGTAGATCTCTACAGTCGCATACTTTGTCTTGTAGATCTCTTCAGTCTGCATACTTTGGTTTTTGTAGATCTCTTCAGCTGCCTACTTTGTCTTGTAGATCTTTTCAGTTCTGCATACTTTTTCTAGTAGATCTCTTCAGTCTGCAACTTTGTCATGTAGATCTCTTTTAGTCTGATACTTTTGTGTAATCCTTTAGTCTGATACTTT
>JACEEZ010013070.1:0-13018 GCA_016584305.1 Chionoecetes opilio | reverse complement strand
TGTATTCGAGTCTTTTATTTTCCTGTAGTTTTGTTGTGTTTCTCTCGGAATGAAGTCCATACATTTATTGAGAAGGCTGCCTTCTCAACAGTATGATGTTTAATATTAACTTATGATTGTTTTTAATGTACTATTGTTCTGTTATGTATTTCGTAATTTTCAATATTTTTATTTTATCTTAAATTTTGTTTTTTAGTTTTACTTTACATGCATCTTTTGTAAGCAGGCGTCAATAACCCCGCAGTTGCGGCGCCTTAAAACTTTAATCAATCAATACATATTTTGAGATTGTGTTCCAATAATGAGGTAAGTTTTAGTAATATATTTTATGTCATCCCTCGTCTTTAAAGCCTACATACTAGTTTGGCATAAACAACTGTCATCCAGTGTATATTTAAACGGATCCAAGTCTAACACCATATGTGCCTAGGGTCCTAACTTCCTAACTAACCTAACCTAACCCTAACCCTTAAAATAACTAAACCTAACCAAACCTAATATAGCCCTTAAAATAGAACTAACCTAACCTAACTATAAACCTTAATAATAACTAACTTAACCTAACCCTAACCCATGGTACAGAAACTGAGACAACGTGTGACACAAGGGAGGAGCACTGTGTCTAGCAGTAAGATATGTTGAGGCTAAATAACCACAGCTGGCGATGTCTGCTGTTTTGTGTCTAGCAGTAGGATAGGTTGAGGCTAGATAACCACAGCTGGCGATGTCTGCTGTTTTGTGTCTAGCAGTAAGATAGGTTGAAGCTAAATAACCACAGCTGGCGATGTCTGCTGTTTTGTGTCTAGCAGTAAGATAGGTTGAGGCTAAATAACCACAGCTGGCGATGTCTGCTGTTTTGTGGCAATTATATTTAAGTGTTAAAAGGAAACTTGAAGTGATGATTGTAGAAAATATGCAGCTTGATCCTTCCTCTATCTGTGCTAGGTTATCCTTCTTTCCCAGGTTGATCGCCATTCTGTACCAGGCCTGATGTGCATGCTGCTATAGACTGCAGTGCCATCATGCCGGCCGGGAGAGTAGCTGTCAAGTCAAGTCACGTACGGAAGTCACTCACCACCTGTCAGAGGAAATCTCAAGTTCACCACCCACATCACGCCCACTAACACACGCCCACTAACAGGCCGCGGGGAGGTCACTTAATGCATTTAGGCTGCTATAAGGGCCTTGTTATGCGCTGTGGAGGTGGGTTACTAAGGCCAAGGGACAGGCGTGGTGTCGTCTGCTTGGTAGTGATAACAGTGTAGTGTCAGGATGTCCTAACTTCACCACCTCCGATAACGCCCATTACATTATCTATTTAAATAATCTGCAGAATCTCAACAACTTCAGTTCATACAATTGGAAGGTGATGAGAAAACTGTCACCAGCCTTGCTCTTCCCTTCACCACCACCTCTGCTGCCGGGCATCATGTGCCACTCTCTTCACGGCCCCCCTCATCATACCTCCTCATAATCCCCTCATTATTCAGATCCTTGCATTACTCGGACCACTCCTTGGCCCAATTAGTCCGAATACGAGAAGTTTTCCTGTATGTTACTGAGAGTTTCCTTTGACACATGTGATGAAAAACATTGCTGAAAGAATAGATAAGAGGCAATGAATTATTACATAGTTTGATTTTACTTGTACATGACTAGTGAACAGTGCAGTTTTTAACAATTGATGTGATTATTCCTTCAGCATTTCTACCTATTAAGAACAGGGACGACAATAATAAACTTCTGGTTCTTGTAATTACCAACTCTCCGCCCTCGTCCTGTGTCGTTGTCTCCTACAGCGTGCCGGGAACACGAGGGACACACTGTGCACTGTAGGGGAGAGCGGGGCAGGTTGCATCGAGGGTAGGTTGCATCATTGCCTCTAACTCGCATGTTATCACACGTACATCGTCTTACTACTACTACTACTACTACTACTACTATAAACTACTACTACTAAAACTACATCCATAATAATAATAATAAAAGTTAATGCGAGTTAGAGGCAATGATGCAACCTACCCTCGATGCAACCTGCCCCGCTCTCCCCTACACTCTGAGTTACCTTCTAGCCTCCTGTCATGCCACATTTGTCTCCCTGACCAGCTGTTTTACCTCCTCATGCCACCATTCACTGCCTTTTCTTTGCCCTCCTCCACATAAAGCTGTCACACATACAGTAAAACCTCTCATATTCGGACTAATTGGGCCAAGGAGTTGTCCGAGTAATGCAAGGATCCGAATAATGGGGGGATTATATATGGGGGGATATGTAAAAAAAAAAAAATTATAAAAACAATATATAGGTGTTTAATGTATATATATATATATATAGCTAGGAAATTCCGACCCCTAAAAAAGAAAAGAAAAAAAAAAAAGTTCTTGACGTATATATAACTAGGAAATTTCGACCCCTAAAAAAAAAAAAAAAAAAGTTCTAGACGTATATATAGCTAGGCAATCTCGACCCCTAAAAAAAAAAAAAAAAAAAAAAAAAAAAGGTCCCAATAATGTAGAAGTCCGAATAATGAGGGTCCGAATACGAGAGGTTTTACTGTACTTCCTCTGCACACCTGACAGCTCCCGCCCTAATACTTCCTCTGCACACCTGACAGCTCCCTCCCTAATACTTCCTCTGCACACCTGACAGCTCCCGCCCTAAATACTTTCCATTCCTTTTCCATCTTTCTCCTTACCCTCCCCCCCATGCCAGCTACTTAAACACGCTGCCATATCTCAGTGCCGGTACAGTGACCCAGGAGGTGCCCTGGAGGTTCACTTTAGGGCTGTGGGGGTTAATCCTTGCCCGTGGTGGCGCTGGCGGGTGTTTTGGTAAAATTTCGGTTTTGGGTCACTGAAAAAAACAACTGAAAACTTCCCTATATCTTGTAGATCTCTACAGTCTGCATACTTTTCTTGAGATCTCTTCATCTGCATACTTTTTCTTTTGATCTCTACGTCCGCTTTCTTTGTCTTGTAGACCCTTTCAGTCTGCATACTTTGTCTTGTAATCTCTTCAGTCGCATACTTTGTCTTGTAGACTCTTCAGTCTCCCAAACTTTGTCTTGTAGACCTTCAGTCTGCATATTTGTCAGTAGATCTCTACAGTCTGCTATTTTTCTTGTAATTCTTCAGTCTGCACTTTGCCTTTGTAGATCTCTAGTCTGCAAAATTTTGTCTTGTAGATCTCTTCAGTCTGCATACTTGTTTGTAGATTCTTCAGTCTGCATACTTTGTCTTGTAGATCTCTACAGTCTGCATACTTTGTCTGTAGATCATTTCGTCTGCTACTTTTGTCTTGTAGATCCCCTTCCTGCCTAACTTTGTCTTGTAGATCTTACAGTCTGCATACTTTGTCTTGTAGATCTCTTCAGCCCTGCATACTTTGTCTTGTAATCTCTTCGTCTCATACTTTGCTTGTAATCTCTCATCTGCTACTTTTGTTTTGTAGATCTCTTCAGTCTACATACTTTGTCGTGTAGATCTCTTAGTCTCATACTTTGGTCTTGTAGATCTTTTCAGTCTGGCTATTTGTGTATTGAGATCCTTCAGTCTGCATACTTTGTCTTGTAGTCTTTCAGTCTGCATATTTTGTTTTTAGATCTCTTCAGTCTGCAAAACTTGTCTTGTGGATCTCTTCGGGCCCTGCATACTGTCTTGTAATCTCTAAAGTCTGCATACTTTTGCCCTTGTAGTTTCTCTCAGTCTGCATACTTTGTCTTGTAGATCTCTTCAGCCTGATACTTTGTCTTAAGATCCTTAAATCCTGCATATTTTGTCTTGTAAAATCTCTACAGTCGCATACTTTGTCTTGTAGATCTCTTCAGTCTGCATACTTTGTTTTGTAGATCTCTCAGTCTGCCTACTTTGTCTTGTAGATCTTTCAGTCCTGCATACTTTGTCTAGTAGATCTCTTCAGCCCTGCATACTTTTCATGTAGTTTCTCTTCATCTGCTACTTTGTCGTGTAGATCTCTTCAGTCTGCATACTTTGTCTTGTGATCTTTTCAGTCTGCATACTTTGTTTGTAGATCTCTTCAGTCTGCGTACTTTGTTTTGTAGATCTCTTCAGTCTGCATCTTTGTCTTTGATCTCTTCAGTCGGGCATATTTTGTCTTGTAGATCTCTCAGTCTGCATACTTTGTCTTGTAGATCTCTTCAGTCTGCATACTTGTCTTGTTTTTGAAAGTCTCTTCGTTTGCATACTTTGCCCTTGTAGTCTCTTCAGTCTGCATATTTTGTCTTGTAGATCTCCTCAGTCTGCATACTTTGTCTTGTAGATCTCTTCATTCCTGCAACTTTGTCTTGTAGATCTCTTCAGTCTGCATATTGTCTTGTAGATCTCTACAGTCTGCATACCTTGTCTTGTAGATCTCTACAGTCTGCATACTTTGCCCTTGTAGATCTCTTCAGTCTGCATACTTTGTCTTGTAGATCTCTTCAGTCTGCATATTTTGTTTTGTAGATCTCTTCAGTCTGCATACTGTGTCTTGATAGATCTTCTTAAATTTGCATACTTTTGCCCTTAATTAATCTCTCTTAGTCACGCCCTGCCAAATATTGCTCTGCTTGTAGATCTCTTCAGTCTAAAATACTTTGTCTTGTAATCTCTTCAGTCTGCATACTTTGTTCTTGTAAATCTCTTCAGTCTGCATATTTTTGTCTGTAGATCTCTACAGTCTGCATACTTTGTCTGGTAGATCTCTTCAGTCTGCATACTTTGTCTTTGTAGATCTCTTCAGTCTGCATACTTTGTCTTGTAGATCTCTTCGTCTGCATACTTTGTCTTGTAGATCTCTTCAGTCTGGATACTTTGCCCTTGTAGATCTCTTCATTGCTGCATACTTTGTCTGTAGATCTCTACGTTCGCCATACTTTGTCTTGTAGATCTCTTCAGTCTGCGTACTTTGTCTTTAGATCTCTTCAGTCTGCATACTTTGTCTTGTAGATCTTTTCAGTCTGCATACTTTGTCTTGTAGATCTCTTCAGTCTGCATACTTTATCTTGTAGATCTTCAGTCTGCATACTTTGTCATGTAGATCTCTTCAGTCTGCATACTTTGTCGGTAGATCTCTTCAGTCTGCATTACTTTTGTCTTGTAATCTCTTCAGTCTGCATACTTTGTCTTGTAATCCTCTCAGTCTGTGAACTTTGTCTTGTAGATCTCTACATCTGTTTTTACTTTGTCTTGTAGATCTCTTCAGTTGCATACTTTGACTTGTATCTCTTCAGTCTGCATACTTTGTCTTGTAGATCTCTTCAGTCTGCATACTTTGTCTTTAGATTTCTTCAGTCTGCATACTTTTGTCTTGTACTCTTCAGTCTGCATACTTTGTCTTGTAGATCTCTTCGGACTGCTACTTTGTCTTGGTAGAGCCTCTTCAGTCTGCTACTTTGCTGTAGATCTCTTTAGTCTGCATACTTTGTTTTGTAGAGCTCTTCGTCTGCATACTTTGTCTTGTAGATCTCTTCAGTCTGCATACTTTGTCTTGTTGATCTCTTCAGTCTGCATACTTTGTCTTGTAGATCTCTTCAGTCCTGCCATACTTTGCCCTTGTAAAATCTCTACAGTCTGAAATACTTTGCCCTTGTAGATCTCTTCAGCTGCATACTTTTGTCTTGTAGATATAACAGTCTGCATACTTTGTCTTGTAGATCTCTACAGTCTCCCATACTTTGTTTTGTAGATCTCTTCCAGTCTGCATACTTTGTTTTGTAGATCTCTTCCTGTCTACATACTTTGTCGTGTAGATCCTCTTTAGTCTGCATTACTTTGTCTTGTAGATCTCTTTAGTCTGCATATTTGTCTTGTAGATCTCTTCATTCGCATACTGTTTATTGTAGATCTCTTCAGTTTGCATACTTTGTTATGTAGATCTCTACAGTCTGCTACTTTGACTTGTAGATATCTTCAGTCTGCATACTTTGTCTTGTAGATCTCTCAGTCTGCATACTTTGTCTTGTAGATCTCTTCTGTCTGAAATATTTTGTCTTGTAGATCTCTTCAGTCTGCATACTTTGTCTTGTAGATCTCTTCAGTCTGTGTATTTGTCTTGTAGATCTCTCAGTCTGCATTTTTTGTCTTGTGATCTCTTCAGTTCTCTACTTTGTTTTGTTCTCTTCAGTCGGGCATACTTTGTCTTGTAGATTTCTTCAGTCTTTACTTTGTCTTGTAGATCTCTTCAGTCTGCATACTTTGTCTTGTAACCTCTTCAGTCTGCATACTTTTGTCTTGTAGATCTCTTTAGTCTGCATACTTTGTTTGTAGAGCTCTTCAGTCTGCTCTTTGTCTTGTAGATCTCTTCAGTCTGCATACTTTGTCTTGTAGATCTCTTCAGTCTGCATACTTTGTCTTGTAGATCTCTTCAGTCTGCATACTTTGTCTTGTAGATCTCTTCAGTCTGCATACTTTGTCTTGTAGACCTCTTCAGTCTGCATACTTTGTCTTGTAGATCTCTTCAGTCTGCAAACTTTGTCTTGTAGATCTCTTCAGTCTGCATACTTTGTCTTGTAGATCTCTACAGTCTGCATACTTTGTCTTGTAGAGCTCTTCAGTCTGCATACTTTGTCTTGTAGATCTCATCAGTCTGCATACTTTGTCTTGTAGATCTCTTCTGTCTGCATACTTTGTTTTGTAGATCTCTACAGTCTGCATACTTTGTCTTGTAGATCTCTTCAGTCTGCATACCTTGTCTTGTAGATCTCTTCAGTCTGCATACTTTGTCTTGTAGATCTCTTCAGTCTGCATACTTTGTCTTGTAGATCTCTTCAGTCTGCATACTTTGTCTTGTAGATCTCTACAGTCTGCATACTTTGTCTTGTAGATCTCTACAGTCTGCATACTTTGTCTTGTAGATCTCTTCAGTATGCATACTTTGTCTTGTAGATCTATTCAGTCTGCATACTTTGTCTTGTAGATCTCTTCAGTCTGCATACCTTGTCTTGTAAATCTCTTCAGTCTGCATACTTTGTCTTGTAGATCTCTTCAGTCTGCATACTTTGTCTTGTAGATCTCTTCAGTCTGCATACTTTGTCTTGTAGATCTCTACAGTTTGCATACTTTGTCTAATAGATCTCTTCAGTCTGCATACTTTGTCTTGTAGATCTCTTCAGTCTGCATACTTTGTCGTCTAGATCTCTTCAGTCTGCATACTTTGTCTTGTAGATCTCTTCATTCTGCATACTTTGTCTTGTAGATCTCTTCAGTCTGCATACTTTGTCTTGTAGATCTCTTCATTCTGCATACTTTGTCTTGTAGATCTCTACAGTCTGCATACTTTGTCTTGTAGATCTCTACAGTCTGCATACTTTTTCTTGTAGATCTCTACAGTCTGCATACTTTGTCTTGTAGATCTCTTCATTCTGCATATTTTGTCTTGTAGATCTCTACAGTTTGCATACTTTGTCTTGTAGATCTCTACAGTCTGCATACTTTGTCTTGTAGATCTCTTCAGTCTGCATATTTTGTCTTGTAGATCTCTACAGTCTGCATACTTTGTCTTGTAGATCTCTTCAGTCTGCATACTTTGTCTTGTAGATCTCTTCAGTCTGCATACTTTGTCTTGTAGATCTCTTCAGTCTGCATATTTTGTCTTGTAGATCTCTTCAGTCTGCATACTTTGTCATGTAGATCTCTACAGTCTGCATACTTTGTCTTGTAGATCTCTTCAGTCTGCATACTTTGTCTTGTAGATCTCTACAGTCTGCATACTTTGTCTTGTAGATCTCTTCAGTCTGCATACTTTGTCTTGTAGATCTCTTCAGTCTGCATACTTTGTCTTGTAGATCTCTACAGTCTGCATACCTTGTCTTGTAGATCTCTTCAGTCTGCATACTTTGTCTTGTAGATCTCTACAGTCTGCATACTTTGTCTTGTAGATCTCTTCAGTCTGCATACTTTGTCTTGTAGATCTCTACAGTCTGCATACCTTGTCTTGTAGAACTCTTCAGTCTGCATACTTTGTCTTGTAGATCTTTTCAGTCTGCATACTTTGTCTTGTAGATCTCTATAGTCTGCATACTTTGTCTTGTAGATCTCTTTAGTCTGCATACTTTGTTTTGTAGATATCTTTAGTCAACATACTTTGTCGTGTAGATCTCTTTAGTCTGCATACTTTGTCTTGTAGATCTCTTCAGTCTGCATACTTTGTCTTGTAGATCTCTTCAGTCTGTATACCGTGTATTGTAGATCTCTTCAGTTTGCATACTTTGTTATGTAGATCTCTACAGTCTGCATACTTTGTCTTGTAGATCTCTTCAGTCTGCATACTTTGTCCTGTAGATCTCTTCAGTCTGCATACCTTGTCTTGTAGATCTCTTCTGTCTGCATACTTTGTCTTGTAGATCTCTTCAGTCTGCATACTTTGTCTTGTAGATCTCTTCAGTCTGCATACTTTGTCTTGAAGATCTCTTCAGTCTGCATACTTTGTCTTGTAGATCTCTTCAGTCTGCATACCTTGTCTTGTAGATCTTTTCCGTCTGCATACCTTGTCTTGTAGATCTCTTCAGTCTGCATACTTTGTCTTGTAGATCTCTTCAGTCTGCATACTTTGTCTTGTAGATCTCTTCAGTCTGCATACTTTGTCTTGTAGATCTCTTCAGTCTGCATACTTTGTCTTGTAGATCTCTTCAGTCTGCATACTTTGTCTTGTTGAGCTCTTCAGTCTGCATTCTTTGTCTTGTAGATCTCTTCAGTCTGCATACTTTGTCATGTAGATCTCTTCAGTCTGCATACTTTGTCGTGTAGATCTCTTCAGTCTGCATACTTTGTCTTGTAGATCTCTTCAGTCTGCATACTTTGTCTTGTAGATCTCTTCAGTCTGCGTACTTTGTCTTGTAGATCTCTTCAGTCTGCATACTTTGTCTTGTAGATCTCTTCAGTCTGCATACTTTGTCTTGTAGATCTCTTCAGTCTGCATACTTTGTTTTGTAGATCTCTTCAGTCTGCATACTTTGTCTTGTAGATCTCTTCAGTCTGCATACTTTGTCTTGTAGATCTCTTCAGTCTGCATACTTTGTCTTGTAGATCTCTTCAGTCTGCATACTTTGTCTTGTAGATCTCTTCAGTCTGCATACTTTGTCTTGTAGATCTCTACAGTCTGCATACTTTGTTTTGTAGATCTCTTCAGTCTGCATACTTTGTCTTGTAGATCTCTTCAGTCTGCATACTTTGTCTTGTAGATCTCTTCAGTCTGCATACTTTGTCTTGTAGATCTCTACAGTCTGCATACTTTTTCTTGTAAACCTCTTCAGTCTGCATACTTTGTCTTGGAGATCTCATCAGTCTGCATACTTTGTCTTGTAGATCTCTTCAGTCTGCATACTTTGTTTTGTAGAACTCTACAGTCTGCATACTTTGTCTTGTAGATATCTTCAGTCTGCATACTTTGTCTTGTAGATCTTTTCAGTCTGCATACTTTGTCTTGTAGATCTCTTCAGTCTGCATACTTTGTCTTGTAGATCTCTTCACTCTGCATACTTTGTCTTGTAGATCTCTACAGTCTGCATACTTTGTCTTGTAGATCTCTACAGTCTGCATACTTTGTCTTGTAGATTTATTCAGTATGCATACTCTGTCTTGTAGATCTATTCAGTCTGCATACTTTGTCTTGTAGATCTCTTCAGTCTGCATACTTTGTCTTGTAAATCTCTTCAGTCTGCATACTTTTTCTTGTAGATCTCTTCAGTCTGCATACTTTGTCTTGTAGATCTCTTCAGTCTGCATACTTTGTCTTATAGATCTCTACAGTCTGCATACTTTGTTTTGTAGATCTCTTCAGTCTGCATACTTTGTCTTGTAGATCTCTTCAGTCTGCATACCTTGTCGTGTAGATCTCTTCAGTCTGCATACTTTGTCTTGTAGATCTCTTCATTCTGCATACTTTGTCTTGTAGATCTCTTCAGTCTGCATACTTTGTCTTGTATATCTCTTCATTCTGCATACTTTGTCTTGTAGATCTCTACAGTCTGCATACTTTGTCTTGTAGATCTCTACAGTCTGCATACTTTGTCTTGTAGATCTCTACAGTCTGCATACTTTGTCTTGTAGATCTCATCAGTCTGCATATTTTGTCTTGTAGATCTCTACAGTCTGCATACTTTGTCTTGTAGATCTCTTACAGTCTGCTACTTTGTCTTTTTAGATCTCTACAGTCTGCATACTTTGTCTTGTAGATTCTTTTCAGTCTGCATACTTTGTCTTGTAGATCTCTTCAGTCTGCATACTTTGTCTTGTAGATCTCTTCGTCTGCATACTTTGTCTTGTAGATCTCTTCATTATGCATATTTTTGTCTTGTAGATCTCTACAGTCTGCATACTTGTCATGTAGATCTCTTCAGTCTGCATACTTGTCTTGTAGATCTCTACAGTCTGCATACTTTGTCTTGTAGATCTCTTCAGTCTGCATACTTTGTCTTTAGATCTCTTCAGTCTGCATACTTTGTCTAGTAGATCTCTACAGTCTGCATACTTTGTCTTTTTAGATCTCTTCAGTCTGCATACTTTGTCTTGTAGATCTCTACAGTCTGCATACTTTGTTTTGTAGATCTCTTCAGTCTGCATACTTTGTCTTGTAGATCTCTACAGTCTGCATACTTTGTCTTGTAGATCTTTTTAGTCTGCATACTTTGCTCGTAGATCTCTTCAGTCGCATGCTTTGTCTTGTAATCTCTTCAGTCGCCTACTTGTCTTGTAGATTTTCTTCAGCCGTTACTTTGTCTTGTAACTCTTCAGTCTGCATACTTTGTCTGTAGATCTCTACGTCTCATATTTTGTCTTGTGATCTCTTCAGTCTGCTTTTTGGGTCTTGGATCTCTTCAGTCTGCATACTTTGTCTTGAAACCCTCTTCGTCGCATACTTTGTCTTGTAGATCTCTTCGCTGAAAAATTTTTTGTCTGTAATCTCTTCAGTCTGCATATTTTTGTTTGTGATTCTTCATTGCTACTTTGCCCTTGTAATCTCTACACCCCTGCATATTTTGTCTTTAGATCTCTTTAGTCTGCATACTTTGAGTTAAAATTTCCCATGGCAAAATTACTCATAATGGCGATACATATAAAAAAAATGTACCGTTGTTTCACCCAAAAACCCTGTTAAGTTGCTTAAATTAAATGGGGGGTAGGTTGGTGATGGGGGGTTTGATTTAGTACCATGATGTAAAGAAAAAAAAAACCTGCTGAACACTATCCCCGTGCAAACGGAGGGGTTTTATTCGGGTTGGGGGGGGTTTGGGCGTCACACTGAAAATAAACATGAAATTTTATAAAAGGAATGGAGATTAAATTTTAACACATCATAACTATTCAGGAAAATAAAGTTTCATCCTCAAAAAACAGCGGTGTCTAATAACAAAAATTTTTACTATAAAACAATATTGGTATAACAATATTATTAGATGACCCTTTTTGTATTAGCCTCTTTTCGACCCTTCTAGTCCGGGGTGGACTGGTTCTCCCGGGGGGACATGTTTTGGGGGGGAGGCTTTGCCCCGTTCCGCCCGGATACTCTGTCCAAAACCGCGATTAGACCGCCTTTGGGCCATGTGGGGAGAACTGGCCATTTTGGGACTGCAGCAGGGGAAGACGACCAGGAGCTTCTCGTGCTGCTGATAAGACATGAAACACCATGATGGCCCACCATAAGACTAACTAATTTTTTTACGAAAAATTCTATTCGCAATTTGCTGAACAACATCTTGGGAAATGAATGTACCGTCCACAACACTATAAAAGACCATGCCAAAGTCCCCCAGGCGCCATAAGTACACATTTTAGCTCACTACGACGTGTTGTCACTGAAGACATGTACCGTCCACAAACTATAGTGGCCACTGCACTAATGTCACCCGGCGCCATTAGTACACATTTTTGCATCACTACGACCGTAGTGTCACTGAAGACATGTCCGTAGATAACACTAAAGTCCCAGGACAACTTTTTTTTTTTTGTTTACAGACGGTTGGCGTTTAATATTACATTTCTAAGCCCATGATTTCAAAAGTTAGCAGGGCACTGGGAGCTGTGTATTTTGTGTCCCACCGTCATGTTGGCAAAAAACAAATTAAAAAATTATCACCAAGACGAAAAAAACACTAAGGCGAGTGGTTTTGTTTAGTGCCCCCCCGGGTGGCCCCCAAAAAGGAGGAATTTTAAAAAGCATATTTTAGCTAAAACAAAAAAACCCCTCGGGACATTAAATGCAGGTAGCCCCCCCCCCAATTTAAACCTTTTTATCTTCGGGACTAAAGGTTTTAAGGTATAATTCGTAATATTTGGCCCTTGGGACTTAGTGGGTGAGAATCGTTTATCTGGTACTTAGTGTTTGAGAAATGTCCCCAATATGCCGGATGTGATCTTAGTGATGAAATTTGAAAAAATGCCACGTGATGTGATCTGTAGTGTTTTCAGAAAACTCTAATATTGCCCGTGATGTGACTGTAGTGAGCAGAAACTCGAAAATATGCCACGGAAAAAAGTGACTGAGTGATTGCAGAAAAAATCAATATTGCCACGTGATGTGATTTAGTGCAGAAACTCTAATATTGCCCCTGGACAAAAACAAATTTAAACACTAGAAATTTGGGGTGAACAAAAAGATGCAGTTTAAGTCAAATTTGGGTACAATTTTTTTTCACCTGTTTCAGAACCCCCAAAAAGGGGTGAAAGGGAAATAAAACCATGAAAAAACCGGATGCGTTTAGGGGGTGGGAAAAAACCACCTGGGGTTCTAAACCCCCAGTTCGATCCCGAGGAGACCCATAAACCACTTAAAATCCTGCCCGCAGGGGCCAAAACACCCACAACCCGTCCATTAACTTACCGCGTGAGGGAAAACACGGGGGGCGGCAATACCCCCATACAAGGTCCACATAAACCCCCCCCCACACCAACCAACCCTACCCCCATGGTCCAGGGGCCACCACCCAACCCCCCGGGGGACCCGCCTACCGCGCTATGGATAGAATTTTAAAAACACAAAAAAACAACCAAACTTTTCTTCCTGGGGGTTTTACAAATTAGT
>JACEEZ010013067.1:0-11668 GCA_016584305.1 Chionoecetes opilio | reverse complement strand
AAATTACAGATAACTATTTCACTTTAGTGGATTTTGCACATATGTTATCAGATTTTGTGCGTTCATGAAAGTCTTTTTTTTTGTCAATAGAAAACTATCGCTTGATCAGATCTCGGCACTAAATACATTGAATGTATTTAAATACTAAATACTAAATACATGGGGGAAATGTATCTAAGTATAAAATACAAATACATTTTACGAATGTATTTAATTTTAAACACTAAAATACATCAATTATGTATTTTGATACATTTGTAAATACACTTTAAATACCCCACATTTTAACATGTATTCAGTAATTCATGATTAACAATATAAAATGCTTGATAAATGAAAAGAAATTAGCACCGAGAATTGTCTTTGAACATTTTGTCAATGGCAAAAAAAATTTGTGTTTTTTTTGGCTCGCCTGGTATTTAACTTAATCTACATTTCTCTATAATGTCCGAAAAAAACTGGATATCTCTAGGATTTCCTTAGATTTTGCGTTTCCTTAGAAATTTCTTTTCAGGCCTAAATTTCTTTAAAATAGGGAAATTTCCCTTGAACGTGGAAACACTGGTTCACTGTAACATCGGGGTTGACATATAGTTGTGCGGGTTAGGGCCCAAAATTTAACTGAAAAAAAAAAAAATTTTATTTACATTATTATATTATGAGTATTTAAATAAATGTATTTAAATACTCATTAAAGTATTTAAATACTGTATTTAAATACGTGAAAAACCAATGTATTTATAAATACAGTTCTAAATACACAAATGTATTTAAATACGTATTTAAACACAAATGTATTTAAATACTGCCCAGCTCTGCGCTTGTTGAATAATGATTAACTTCACTAATCGTGCGGTTTAAAGCATGTTTTTTAGCCGTGTAGCTCAAATATTTCCAAGAAAACAAACAAAATTCGAGATGGCTTTTTTTTCCATTTTTTGTTCCTCTTGTTAACGGGTAACAGGAACAGGAGACTCTTGTTTAGCAGGTAACAGGAGACTCTTGTTTAACAGGTAAACAGGTAACAGGAGACTCTTGTTAACAGGTAACAGGTAACAGGAGACCTTGTTTAACAGGTAAAAAGAGACTCAGGAGCGGAAAAAAAATTCAAGATGTAGCTCTTTTTCCTTTTTTTTTTTCTTTGTGTTTAGTATTTTGACTAAAAATCGGAGCCATCTTGACGGATGACTCCGGGAAAGGAAGGGCGTCAAGGAGAGAAAAGAAGCATAAAAAAGGGGAGAGGACGAGTCTATAAAGAAGCGGAGGAGAAGAAGAAGAAGGAGAGAAAAGAAGCATAAGAAGGGGGGAGGACGAGTATAAAGAAAGCGGAGGAGGAGAAGAAGCAAGGAGAGAAAAGAAGCATAAAGAAGGGAGAGGACGAGTCTATAAAGAAGCGGAGGAGAAGAAGAAGCAAGGAGAGAAAAGAAGCATAAAGAAGGGAGAGGACGAGTCTAAAAAGAAGCGGAGGAGAAGAAGAAGAAAGGAGAGAAAAAGAAGCATAAAGAAGGGAGTAGGACGAGTCTATAAGAAGCGGAGGAGAAGAAGAAGAAAGGAGAGAAAAGAAGCATAAAGAAGGGAGAGGACGAGTCTATAAAGAAGCGGAGGAGAAGAAGAAGCAAGGAGAGAAAAGAAGCATAAAGAAGGGAGAGGACGAGTCATAAAGAAGCGGAGGAGAAGAAGAAGAAAAGGAGAGAAAAGAAGCATAAAGAAGGGAGAGGACGAGGTCTATAAAGAAGCGGAGGAGAAGAAGAAGCAAGGAGAGAAAAGAAGCATAAAGAAGGGAGAGACGAGTCTATAAAGAAGCGGAGGAGAAGAAGAAGAAAGGAGAGAAAAGAAGCATAAAGAAGGGAGAGGACGAGTCTATAAAGAAGCGGAGGAGAAGAAGAAGAAAGGAGAGAAAAGAAGCATAAAGAAGGGAGAGGCGAGTCTATAAAGAAGCGGAGGAGGAGAAAAAGCAAGGAGGAAAAGAAGCATAAAAAAGGGGAGAGGACGAGTTTATAAAGAAGCGGAGGAGGAGAAAAAGCAAGGAGAGAAAAGAAGCTTTAAAAAAGGGAGAGGACGAGTCTATAAAGAAGCGGAGGAGAAGAAGAAGAAAGGAGAGAAAAGAAGCATAAAGAAGGGAGAGGGACGAGTCTAAAAAGAAGGGGAGGAGAAGAAGAGGAAAGGAGAGAAAAGAAGCATAAAAAGGGAGAGGACGAGTCTATAAAGAAGCGGAGGAGAAGAAGAAGAAAAGGAGAGAAAAGAAGCATAAAGAAGGGAGAGGACGAGCTATAAAGAAGCGGAGGAGAAGAAGAGGAAAGGAGAGAAAAGAAGCAAAAGAAGGGAGAGGACGAGTCTAAAAAGAAGGGGAGGAGAAGAAGAAGAAAGGAGAGAAAAGAAGCATAAAGAAGGGAGAGGACGAGTCTATAAAGAAGCGGAGGAGAAGAAGAGGAAAGGAGAGAAAGCCGAAAGCTTTTAAAAAGGTCAGAATAGGAAATGGAGTTCGTCGAAGATAAGGAATAAAGAGATAAAAATGAAGGCAGAATAGAAGATGAGATATAATAAGAGGCCGAGTAGAAATAAAAGAATAGAAAACTTTAAAGAAAATGCCTGAAAAGCTGCAGAAAAAAGGGCGACGAAGAGAACTACTTAGAGATGGAAAAATGCAACCAATGGAAATAGGAATGATATATTTAAAAGTATAACAACAATAAGTCGAGTAATTTGGCCATGCCCGCCAGATGACCTTGGGAAATCTTGCCCCAAAGAGAGAAAAAACATGATGATGATGATACTGCGAACGGAGAAGAGAGGAAAAGTTGAGAAAGTAGAAAGGGAAAGAAATGGCGAAATGAAGATGAGAAATGAGGCGGACGCATATGTGATAACGGGGAAGAGAGAGGGGAGAAGAAAAGAGGGGAGAGAGAGAGAGAGAGAGAGGGGGAGAAAAGAGGGGAGAGAGAGAGAGAAAAGAGGAGAGAGAGAGGAGAGAGAGAGAGAGAGTGAGAGAGAGGGAGAGAAGAGAGAGAGAGAGAGGAGAGATGAGAAGAGAGAGAGAGGAGAGAGAGAGGAGAGAGAGAGAGAGGAGAGAGGGGAGGGGAGAGAGAGAGAGAGAGAAGAGAGAGAGAGAGAGAGAGGGGAGGAGGAGAGAGAGAAGAGAGGGGGGAGAGGAAAAGAGAGGAGAGAGAGAGACGAGAGAGAGAGAGAGAGAGAGAGAGAGGAGAGAGAGATGAGATGAAAAAGAGAAAAGAGAGAGAGAGAGAGAGAGAGAGAGAGAGAGAGAGAGAGAGGGGAAGAGAGAGAGGGGAGAGGGGAGAGAGAGAGAGAGAAGAGAGGGGAGGGGAGAGAGAAAAGAGAAGGAGGGGGGAGAGAGGAGGGGAGAGGGGAGAGAAAAGAGAGAGAGAGAGAGAGAGAGAGAGAGGGACTGTGCGACAAAGTATTTGAACCCAACTGAGCGTAACCCCTTCACGCCTAGATCTTCCTTTGCTATAAATAATCGTCTGTGTTAGCCATAAAATTACGAAAGTCACTAGGAATTACCAAATTAGTATAGATCGAGACAAGGATGCGCACTAAAAACAGGTTCATAGCTATCACACATTGCGTATAGTCAACTAAAAATCGTCTCAATCGGCCACCCAAAATACAAGGAATTTACGTTCTGCGGCCTCAAGGGGTTAAGAGGTGAAAAGCGAGAAGGACCATGTAGTGACTTTCTCTCTCTACTCTACATTTCTTTTTCTCCCTCCTGGGTTCTGCTCCCTACATTGGTTACAACCTCAGCCACTCTTATCACCTACCTTCCAGTTATATATTGCCTCAAATTCTTTCCTCCTCGCGGGCCTTGCTGAGGAAAAGATACAGATGGCTTAAAATACGATAGGGGGTTGAGATGGGAGGAAAGTTTTGCACTTCCACCGGAAAAATTTAGAAGTGGAAACAACCACTGTTCGTCCCTTTATATTCGCAGGAATTTGATATATTCCTAGTGTCTTTACTTATCTGATATCAGCCATGAATTTAAATAATCTGATCAGGTTTTATTTGTGTGTGTGCTCCTATTGTGTGTGTGTGTGATGAACCTGCAAATATGTGGATCGGAGTGTGTCTTGTGCCGCTATCTCATGTGTGTGTTCCACATGTGCGTGTGTGTCGTATGTCGTGTTGAAATGTGTGTGTGTTGCCTGTGTGTGTGTGTGCCTGTGAGGTGTGTGCGCAAATTTAACCTGGTAGTGCCTATGTGTGTGTGTGTGTGCCCATCTATATACTGTATAGATATAGATAATATAGATAGATGTATATTGATATATTATTATATATGTATATATAATATATACTAATTATATATTTATAGCATGTATATACACATATTTGTAAAGAATAGTAGAGTGAATACTATATATATATATATCTATAATATATACATAGATATATTGAGAGAAGAAGGAATATATCGAGAATATATTATATATATATATATATATAGATAATAATGAGAACAGTATATATAATAAATCATATATATATATTATAGATATATTAATATATCATATATATACTATATAGATATATTAGGGTGGTCCTATTTAATTTTATCAAAAATTTAAAGGGTCCCGGGGTTTTCAAATGTTTGTTTTGAGGTAGGAAAAACTGTGTCTGAATTTTAAAGCGATCAGGACAAGTATTTCGAAAAGCGCTGGCAATTCAAATATATTAGATTATAAATACAATATAGCATAGCCTACATAGCCTACAGTGCCGACACTATTCGGATTCTAAAAATGTATGTGCGGTCCTTAGCATGTCACCTTATGACGTAATGGATACCTCATGTATACTTATGTATAGCAAAATAATATAAAACGACAAAACTTTAAAACACTTCATATTCTTTCTTTTGAGATATTCAAAAAAACGTGCTCATCAACATTCTACTTGCTTGCGTCAGTAAACCCATGATTCTTGGGGGAGCAAGCGACCGTCCAATCGCCAGGCCTGGGATGTACCTCTATCACCCACTCTGAGGAGAAGAAGGTCTCGAAGGCTCGCCTGAAAAACTTCCATTGCTGATGTATGCAGTGGTGGCTGAGAGCCGTATCACGATCTGCAATCCAACACTGCCAGGCCAAGTTGGAGAAGTTGGTGGACGGTGTGGAAGGGATTGAAGAAGGGTGAGGAAGGACCATGAGAGCTCACAAATCAAATGATGAGTCTTTCGTTCAGAACCTGGATGAGCTCTTCGGACATAGCCCACGTCAGCGCTATGGAGATGATCAACATCCTGGAAGACCCGTGATTTTCTCCTGGCCCAGCATTGAGAAAGGTGGAAAGGGAACAATGGCAGGGTTTGAGCTCAACTCTGGCTCGAAGGAGGCTCGTGCGCTGCACTGGAACAGATACAGTTGGAAAGCGGAAGCGGAAAGTGAAGGAGGGATATGGACAAGCCGCATCAACGAGAGCCATTTGGCAAGCAGCGGGTCCTCGAGTGGCACAGAAGTGCCAGAGCACCACAGGAGACTTCAGTGACGAATGTCTCAAAAAAGGCGGGGCACGGAAGACCGTCATAATCTCGCCTCAGACTCTCGCAGCGTCCCTCTCGAGCGAAGGCAAGCTCTTGGACCGAGCTGCATGAGTTTTCGGTGGGGGAAACTGCCCGAAGTATCGGACATGAAGTGGACAATCTCGCCTTGAACCACAGCTCAACCGCCGCCTTCGTCAGAAACATCGTAAAAAACGAAGCCATACAAATTAAGGGAGGAGTTAAGGTTGGCGTTCCCCTCGCTTGTCCATTGGGACGGGAAACCTTCTCCCAGAAACTCACCGGGAACAGAGGAAGGTGGACCGGGTGCTGGTAAATCGTGCAGGAGAGGGGTGTCCAGCTCTCGCTGGTCCCCAAGCTGGGAATCCGGCACAGGGACAAGTCCAGGCCGATGCAGTTGCAGAGGTGGGTGCAACAATGGAGGACGTGAGGAAGACTTGACTGGGATGTGTTTCCGATACGACAGCATCGAACACATGGACGAAGCGCTGGGGCGGTGTTCTAATCGAGCAGGAGCTTAGACGCGACCTATGCTATGGTTGACCTGCAGGCATCATGTCTTGGAAATTGTACTCGCGGCCGGTGCTTCACCATCCGCCTTGGCTCCCCCTCTGGCCCAGACATTATGCCATCAAGGCGTTCCAAACTCAAATGGTTTTCATCACCAGGCCACCTCAGTCCAGGACCTGATGACACGAGGAGCTACTAGTCCATTCCTAGAAGACGGTCGCTGCACCCATGATGCGAGTTCTGCAAGGTCAGACATGGAAGATAGGCAGCCTGAGATGATACCAGAGCTTATGGAAGATCATCGGTGTCTTCCCCCGGTGGAGAACCTGCCCGTTGGGATCTGCCTTCCGGGCACCAGGTGCGATGCACCAGGCACGGTGATGGCTAAGGCCAACTACGCCCTGAAATGTGGTTGTTCCGCGTGCAGTTGCAAAGGCGTGACAGCCAGCCAAGTGAGGGCCTGCGGAAACTCTGTTTGTTCGTCGCCCTGCTCTACGGAAACGAATGGATACTATCCACCATAGGGGAAAGCGGTCTCGCAGAGAACTCGGCTCATCAACAACATTGGAGTACGAGAACGAGTGACGACAAGGTCTCCAACGCTGCTACGACGCAATTTGTCACCTCATCTGTGGTACTTGTCTGCGGAGATGGTTGGCAATCGCGTTGTTCGGCGATGGTGTGGACACATGGGACACATAGAAGCCGCCCCGGAAGATGGTGTAGTTTTTTTTTTTTTTTTATTAGATTTACACTCTATTACAATAAACTATATATACATATACACTAACATATGCAACATAAACATACACATACACATACATCCACATACAGTCCAGTTAATAAATGAGCGGGAACAGCCCGCCGCTCCGTAGCCGCAGCCACAGTCAGGTCACAGGGTGGGCGGGGCGCTGAGGTCACTCACGCTCCTTAGATGTTCATCGCTCCTTCATGTAAATGGGGGGGGTGGCACGCGCAACCTCCAAGCAGCAGGGCGCAGATATTTTCTGAAACTGCCGTCACGATGGCGGCCGCCGACCTATTACGGGCCGGAAGCACTGTCTGAGCCGCCGCTGTAGCGGGACAGGAAAGAAGGTAGGGGGTCAGGGGATGGGGGTCATATGAGGACAGTGCTCACACAGGCCGATCCTCAAACCCGTCCATAAGCTCATCCAGGGTACCGTAGCCAAGCGAAGTCCCGGTTGTTTTTTTTTTAGAAACGACTCACTCGGCTCGGGGAACAAAAGGGCCTGTGGGCGGGGCGTAAGGTCGTTGTTTCGTCATGGCTTGTTTGTGCCAGGCTGCACTTAGCCTCGTGTCTGCAACCAGCTGGCAGATACTGTTGTTCCTGCGGCACAGGAAATCGGCAGCGCGTATGGCCAGCTACCTTGGCCCATTGGATGCTGGGTAAGCAGTCAAAGGCCACAGATGGATGTCTGGTGGCCTCTCCGGGCCGCCTCATCGGCCGCCTCACGTTGCCACGGACGCCTATGTTGGCTGGGCACCCAGTTGAACCTACACAGCGCCCTGCCGGCGAGCACCTGGATGTGGCCCAGAATGGCGGTGGTGAGCTGCCACGTATGTCCATCGGTGTGCGAGGGCTGACCCGTAGGCCCTGCTAGGGCAGACATGGAGTCGGTGTTGAATCACCACAACCTCCTCCTGTACGGGCCCAGGGCGTGCTTGTAGGGCGCGCTCTATGTCGCCACCGCTCTGTCTGCAAGCGTGGAGCAATGGTCGGGTGTCCTCCGGACAGCACCTCACCGCCCGTAACCACCGCAGCACTGTCCGGCCTCTCTCAGGGTCAAACGGAGCGTCGGTTGGGAGTAGAAGCGACCGCGACGCTGCGGGGAACATTCGGCGTGCCGCTCACCACCTGCAGGGCGACGCTTGCTGGGAACATTGGGTGCGCCACCGCCCTGCAGGGCGTGCTGCCTCAGCTCTCCCGCGTGCCACAACGCCTTCGGCGCGCCGGCAGTGTGGCGATAATCACCGGGCGGCAAGAGGAGCGCCACGGTGGCGGAGCGACGTAGTTGACAGCGGGGCGGTCAGGTCCGTCAAGCAGGGGCTTGTGGGCTGGGTGTGGCCGGGGACTGGAGGTGAAGGCGGCGTCTTGCCACCCTCTGCAGCCAGGTGTTGCCCGGCGATAGGTCACGCTGCTCCTGGTGGCAAGACCCCCATGCACAGCCTGTCCCGCGCGACAGACTCCCTTGCCTGGAGAGGATCTTGGCACCCCGAAAGCCACGATCTGTCGAACCCTGGGGCTAGGGGCACCAACAAAAACGTGCAAACCCTCATCCTGAATGGACGACGGGTGTTTGCCCAGAGCGGGCCCCCAAGCAGGGTCCTTCAAAGCTCGGTTCTGAAGGACCTCTAACTTTCCCTCTGCGTGAGTGAGCGATAACGAGGACAAGCACTGCAGCCCTCGCTGTAGTCTACAAGGGGGCGCGCACACGTGTGCACGTAGAAGAGGCGCAGCACTGATGGACGTGGCCCCGGCGTTGTGTCCCCGTCATGGCCCTCATGACGTTGAGCATGTCTCAGCCCTCTCCCATCAGATACTTGACCTGAGTAGTGAAGTGGAGGCTCCCGGTCAAGACACATTCCGAGGTAGGAAGGCGTGGGTCCAAGCCAGACTGATGCACTGTATCTGGTAGAGGGAACCAAGACCGGGCGGGGCAGCGGCCTTGAACCACCATGGCCTTGGACTTACTCAGCCGATATCTTAGACCCCGCTCTATGCACTTGCAACCTGACAGGTCAAGGGCTTGCGGGCTCAGACCAATACAGCCACCGGTCACCCCGGCCAGTGACGTACAGGACAACAAGTCCGTCGGCGTAGCGAGAAGTGCCGTGCCCTTCAGGAACGGCAGGTCCGACCAGGCTGCTCCATCAGGAGGTTGAAAAGGGTGGGGCTTAGGAACCCGCCCTGCGGCGTGCCGTTCTCCGCTCCCCTGTAGCTGGAATTTGAGCCCTGGAAACCTGACCTGGCACGGCGGTGCACGAGGTAATCCTCACTCCAGGCCGAGGAGTCTGGCCCCGACACGCCCGCGGCCGCACCCACAGCGACGGCCAGAGAGGCCCACCTGTGGGCGTTGGCCAGCTCAAAACGCCCTTCTCCAGGTATCAAGGAAGACGTCGAACAGGGCGGTTGTCGATTTTGGGCAGGAGGGCCATGACGCTGTAGGAGGTAGCCCACCCCTGTGGTGAAGCCGAAGTATGTGTGGGTGGTAAGGTCTCCCAGGACGCCAAAGGAGGCGGGTCAGACCATCTCTCGCCGCCGTCTTGGCCGTGCAAGCTAATCAGGGAGATTGGGCGCGGTCTGGTGGTTCCCTGGGCTTCAGGGATTGGGATGGATGTCGGCCCTCCCTTCCACGCCGAGGCAAAGCGGCACGGCCAGCCGGAGGAGTTTGATCAGAGGCCAGGAGTGCCGCCTCCCCGGCCGCCCCAGCGTGGGCACAGCATCGAGTAGGGATTCACCGTCAGCGCCGGAGGCACCGGTGTCCCGTCCCTCCTGGCCCTTACCAGCTCCCGGAAAGTGAGGGACTGATCAGTGGCGTCGGCCGAGCGCCGAGCGGCGCCGATGACAGACTCGCGCACAGGTTGGAAGCCTGAACCTGCAGCCGCTGGACACGGGCGGGGAGTTGGTCGCTGTACCCCTCGAGAAAACATCTCACCAGGCGCTCGTCGCCTCCCTGTAAACGGCTGAGGGTGGGCTGCTTCGATGGCTGGGGAGGTCTCTTGCCGGAAGGCAGTCCTCACATTGCCCCACAGCTCAGGCCAGCTTGGTGGTTGGTTAAAACCTGCGCACCATTCGAGCCAATTTGGCCTCCGAACCCGCCCGTGACCTGCCGAGCGCCGCCTCACAACCTCACGCAGCAGCTCCCCAGATGTTGGGTGTCGGCCGCCTGCTGTACAAACTTCCGGTGTATGGTAACCATGTGGTTCTGTTCCCCGCAGCTCCTGGTTGTAGAAACCACCAGTTCGGTTGATACCTGCGACACGGCGACGGGGACCTTCAGTGGTATGGGCTGCCTCCGCGCCCTCTCAATAGCAACGTCAGTTTCGCTGTCAAACTGGTCCAGATCCTCCGGCGGCTCGTAGGTGGGCCACCACCCCCAGGGCCAGGGGGCCTGAAACAATTGCACAAGTCCGCCCGCTGTATATTCCACCTCGGCGGCGGGAGCTGTGGCAGCGGCCGGGTGACCTGCAGTGTTGTGGCGACTGCATAGTGGTCGCTGGTCAAAGTGGGGTGGACCTGCCAGGAGGCGTCCGGTGCCAGGTCACTTGAAAATCAAGGTGAGGTCCAGCCTGCCACCCGGACGTGGGTGGGCACCCCGGTGTTTAGGAGGACAATTTCCGGACCTCCTCCAGCACCGCGGCTAGGTGGCGGCCCGCACGGTTGGTGGGGGGGGACAGACTGCAGCATCGGGTGGTGGGCGTTGAATCGGCAACCCACGAGGACGCTGCTGTGTGTGGCGAGGGAGGGGCAACTCATCGGCCTCCAGTTGCCTCCTCCAGCGCTGTATTTTGTTGTATACAGTCAGTGGGAGGCCTGGAAGCTCCAGCTGCACTGCCATCACCTCCACCCCCTCGCCACAGTCCACGGGGTCCTCAATCCGGACGGTGCGGGAGAGCGCTGCGTTTCCACTACCACACAGCCTCGACGCCCATCCTCGCCACATGATAGGGAGTTGCCCCGTATATCCCGCTATCCTCCACTCAAAGTGCTCCGGCGTCAGCGTTTCCTTTCAGGAGAACGAGGTCAAGGTCCTCCTCCACTATGGCCTGGAGGACCCTCAGGTCTCTTGCCACGGGCCCTTGAATTTTTTCCATTGGAGGACCTTGACCTGCCAGCGGTGGGCGGCGGGTGGGGGGAGGGCACGGGCGGGGGGAGGGGGGGAGGAAGGGGAGAGAGAGAGAGAGAGAGAGAGAGAGAGAGAGAGAGAGAGAGAGAGAGAAAAAGAAAAAAATAACCTACACCTGACAATAAAATCTAATCACATGTAGAAAACGGTTTTTTTTCTTCACCACCAACACCCTCCACGTCGGTACGGAAAGTAGAGAAAGACACTTAAGGGGCTCACCTAACTCCGCGTAACAGAAGGCGCCGACGATGCACATGACGCCGGAGATAACCCACACTATTAAGGACATTCCAACAGAGCCAGAGTACTGCAACACGGCTCGGGGCGACACAAAGATACCCGTGCCTATGATATTTCCAACGATTATCCCCACACAGTTGACAAGACCCAGTTCCTTCTTCAAGCCTACGGAAATATAGTTATCCTGGCTATCCTCCTTCTCTAAGTCTGTCTCCATTATATTGTTGTCTACAGTTGGTTTTCCTTCATCTTCGCTCTTTGGGTTTATATTTTTGCTCTCTTTCTGTGTTATTTTCTTCTTTTGGGATTCTCTGAAATTGCTTTTGTATCATCCATCTCGTCCCGTAAAGCAGTGTTTGATTTCCTTTTCCTTGTTTTTTTTCTCTGGTTCATCTGTTACACCTTTTTTCTTCATTGTTCTCTTTAAAAATCGCTTACTTTTCTTCCGTCGTGTGCTTTCTCGTGTGTTTTCCCTCTTCCTCCTTTTTCCTGTTTCTTTGTTCATGTTTGATCTGTTTTTTTCCTCCCGGGG
>JACEEZ010013066.1:0-13346 GCA_016584305.1 Chionoecetes opilio | reverse complement strand
AATACCCATTGAAGATTTGGATAGATTATGAATGGAAATAGAAGGAAATGGATTTATGCAAATATTAGATTTGAAGAGTCCGAAAAGGTAAGTGGATTACAAAATGGGAAGCAAAACAACATAAATAAAGCGATAAAAGGATTTTGGGAATAAAATTAGGAAACTTCCCAGAGAATCACAATAGAATGTTGGTGCAATATAATCTGCTAATAACATCACAGCAGCCTTTATCTATGTGGAGGATGACATGATGAAGAAATTTATTGTGGCCATGATTGCCTAGACTGGAGTACGCCACGGTAGTTTGGTCTCCGCACAAGAGGAAGGATGTAAAGATAGAAAGAATACAGAGGGCAGCTACAAGATTGTTCCTAGCCTGTCAGACCTGACTTATGAGGAGAGGCTGAGATAATTTGGGGTTGCCTTTCATTGGAAGAAAGAAGAAAAAGAGGAGACTTGGTAAGCAATGTATAGAGCAATGTCAGGAATGGAGAGAAATTAAAAAAAAGTACATGTACAGGACTAGGAGCCACAAGAGGTCATACGAAGAAACTCAAGACGGCAAGGTGCTTGAAGGACATCAAGAAGCCCTAGCTTTCCCTATCGGTGCATTGATATGTGGAAATACCTGGACAGTGAAATTATAGATGCCAAAAGTATTCAGTTTTTAAAGATAAGACAACCAATTGAGACAAGGAGACGGGATCCCACGAGTGTAACTCATTTTCGTATATCACAACTAGGTAAATACACACCGTGTGATGGTCAGGTTGATAGCGTGCTGGCCTCCCATTCTGTGGGTAGGCGGTTCGAATCCACTGCTCCGGGGATTTTTCACTGACAAATTCGAGCGGTTACTGTCCCCCCTTGAGCAAGGGGATGGGGGTGTGTAGTGTGTGAGGCCCCAGCATTCCCCAAAGATCGGTAATAATGAGCTACAAGCTCGCACTGAGGGGGTTTTGAAACTGGCAATCGCTAGCCAGCTCGTGTGGATAAGACCATGGGGGAATAACGCGGCCCGCCCACCCCACCCACCCACACCCACCCACCCACCCACCCACCCACACACACACACACACACACACCCCACACACAAAACACACACACACACACCACACACACACACCCACACACACACACACACACAAAACACAGAAGAAGGAAAAAGGATAGGAGAAGGTAAATTTCAGGGACATTTTGGAAAATCAGGTGAAGGAAAAAGTGAAAAGTTACACTGGTTAACAAAATCAAACTTTTTTTTCACATCACAGCCCATAAATAAGCTTTTCTGAACGTATTTTGATGCTGATTCCAAATTGGTTTACATTTTTTTCTAGCACATATTTTTGAATTTTTTTAAATTTTTATTTTATGAAAATCTTCGTAATTTTATGAAAATCTACGGGTGTAATAATTACATTTCATGCAAATCATTTACTTGTAAGAACTAAAATATAATCATACACTAAATTAATACAACCAATGAATTGTAAGCAACAAATTTCCATCATAAAAGGTCATTGAACATACTTGTAAAGTAAGAATATACACAGTACAAGATCTTAAAGCGTTGAGAGTAGTTTTTTCTTTAAATATTTGGTCTGGATTTTCCACGATACAACATCCACAAGGGGTCAGCCATCGGTTTTCGTTCCAAAATCCTTGGTAGCGAACTTCCATATTCTGAATGTCTGGTGAAAGCGTTCCCCTTGCTCATCACTCACTGCACCAAGGTTTTCGGGAAAGAAATCTAAATGGGAATGCAGGAAGTGCATTTTTAAAGACATTCGACACTCCTTTTCTTTATAAGCATGAGAGTTTCTCAACTCCATCCTTATATGCAGAGACTTGTTATTCCCCAGAAATTTTGCCTATCCATTTGAAAGCCAGCCAAGTTTTCAATTCCAGCGGACTGAGGGCCCGTTGAAATTCCATATCCTTTAAAAACCTCCCTGATTTGTGGCCCAACAAAAATTCCCCCCTTCAATTTGCTGCACTAACTTTCGGAAATTTCTTAGAAAGGTATTGGACCCTTGTGAATTGACTTTACCCATTGCTTTAACAAAATTCCCTTTATTAAACCAAGTTTAATGTGGAGAGGTGGTTTAGGAAGATTTTTTGGGGGATCAACTAAAGGACAGACTGGATACTGCTTGTTCCTGGGACATATGTGGCCCTTTGTGGCCAGTCATGTTTGTTGTAGTGTTCCTTTGTGGGCACGACTGTCCCACAGGCAAGGAAACAACAAATTTGTAAATCCTGCTTGCATACCCATTAACATACCTATAACTTTAAGATCTCCGCAAAGGTTCCTTTGAGGGCTGTCGTATTGGATTGCTTTAAGTAGTATATCATATTGTCATATGTCTCTTTTAGATGGACAGAATGGGCAAAGGGATGGATGGCTTTACATTTCCATTATGCAAAGAACGGCTTTCAGGTTCTCTGCGATGAATCAACGAAGAGACGCCAGTCAGATGCCACATACTCTGAGACAAGTCTTGGGAAAAGTCCATGTATATCATGGCAATAACAGAGAGGACCATCTACTGTAAAGAATGTTGCAAATTAAAGTTCCGCTTCGGTAGTAACTGAACACAAACATTTTTTTCAAGTAAATTGTTTCTCCTGTAGTCTTGAGGCTAGAAGCTCTGCTTTCTCTTTAGACAGTGACAGTCTCTAAAAAGATCTTCAAATGTCCTTGGGTGAATAGCTTTGGCTCGAAATTTTCTACCTTCCATTTTGTAATCTGGGTCTGCAGACGGTCCGGGAACGCCCCCAATTGCACCTTTATCACCATCCATGTCATCTTCGATAGAATCTACACCACATCTGGGGGAATTTGGAATGGGCAATTCTTCACCATTTTTGCACTTGTCTCTGTTTATCCATGGTTGGATAAACAATCTTGTTTTTGTTTTTTGTAGAAACCCTATTATGTTTACACTACAAAAATAACCCGTCTTTATGATGATCTCTCGACTCCCTCCATATCATGGGGTATGGCAAACGGCATTGAAGCTTTCTTTTTGTTCTACCAATCGCGTAATCCGTTTGAACAAGAAGAACAAATTTATGTGGCGCCAGGCTTATTTGGTCACCTAGGTGGGATCAAAATATAGTTTTTAATATTTTTAAGGTCGGTTTGTAATAGTTCGTCGTTGTAGTTTAGTTTGTGAAATTACCACATAAAATAACAAAACTTGTCTGGGTGATTCTTACATTCTCGAGGCATGCTGATTGATTTGAGCAAATGATTCGAAACGAATTAACATCAGCACAGCACTTCACACGACAGTAGCCAGAGGCAGAATGTGCACGCTGTTCTCAGAGACGGGAGGTATCAATTGCGCATGTTGCCAGACGTACGATAAGATCCCCGAAATAAATAGAGAAATAAACAGATAAAATAAAAGATAAATTAATACATAGACCAGAATAGACAAGACTAGACAAGATAAACCCTATCAAATATTTAAACATTAAAAACTTTTGCCCATATATTACCCGTAAAAAACTAAGAAATACATAAGATAAACCCAATAAAATGTTGAAAAAAGTAGTATTTGCCTATATAAATTGGTTAAATCTGGTATTTAATATATGCCTTCATAATAAAAACTAACGTCTAGAGAAACCCAATTGCAGTTTTGGAATCAGCGTCAAAAATGCTATCCAAGCCACACAAAATTATCTCTGATGAAAAAACTTTGTTGGCCAGTGAATTATCAAAGAAAGGAAAATTTGACTAGAGACAGCTGACATAAAGAAATGTATGGTGCTTTATGGGGTGAAAAAAGAAATGATGCTCATCAGTCACATTAGAGTAAAAGGAGAAGTAAATGGCACAAGATACAGTCGGCACAAAAAACTTAGGACGCCAAAAAACTTGGGATGGGAATAACGTCCTTAGCTTTTTTTGCCAATTTCGGTAGGAGCGTTTTAATTTTTTTAGTTTTTTGTATATCTGGCAGTGCATTAGGGTGTCTGCTGTAGTTTCCCTCGCTGCTGCCCGTTTCTTATCTTCCAAGCCATCATAGGTAGAGGTTGTTGTGTTTGGTATCCAACCTTCCTACACCTTTTCGCCCCTCCATCTTCTACCGCTCCCAGGTCTACTAAAGCATTATGCCTGGCAAATCTCTATCAATTGTGAAGAAGACACATATTAGAAAAAACCTTGTATCGAAGTGAGAAAACCGTTTGGCCAGATAGCGAGGAGATGTTGTTTTCCAAACATACCGTCTCGGTGTGGTGCAGGCGAGTGCAAGATGGGAGTTAGAGACGTTTTGGCGTGGAAGAAAGGGTCTGGGTGACCAAGAAAAACTTCAAAGAAGACTGATTAACTGCTCAAAATGATTATTGACATCAACAATCGTTTTGAGCAGTTGATCAGTGTTCTTTGAATTTTTTCCTGGTCGCCCTGCCCCTTTTCTTCCACCCCCCAAACAGTCTCTAACTCCCCATCTTGCACCCGCCTGCACTACACCGAGACGGTATGTTTGGAAACACACATCTCCCTCGCTATCTGGCCAACGATTTTCCCACTTCGATACAAGGTTACTATATGTGTCCTTTTTCACAATTGATTTGCCCGGCATAATGCTTTAGTAGACATGGAGGAGGCGGTAGAAGATGGAGGGGCGAATAAGGGTGTAGGAAGGTTGGTAAACCCAAAAACAACAACCTCTTCCTATGATGACTTCGAAGATACAGAGCAGGCAGCAGCGAGGAATCTACAGCAGACACCCTAATGTACTGCCAGATATGCAAAAAAACGAAAAAAAATTCAATCGCTCCAACCGAAATTGGCAAAACAGCTAAGGACGTTTATTCCCGTCCTAAGTTTTTTGGGTCCTAAGTTTTTTGCGCCGATGTATAGTGAGTCAGTCAAGATAATGATTCAGGAATATATCAGGAAATTGAAGAAGTTATTGATTGGGTAAATTCAAAGGAGAAGTGGGGACCCCCTGAAGATTAAATTCCCGTTATATAATTATATAAAATTGATAGATAGATATTACAAGATTTAATGATGCAGTAAACTTGATGCTAAAACAAAATTCTATTAATACTTCACATTTTCAGATGCAAAATCGAACAGTTACTCAGTGGAGGAATGGAGGGGGAAATTTCCTCTCTTCCTGCTAGTTTCCGCTCCTGAAGGGTGGCCCTTAAAATCCCTCAAGCAAGTTGGGATGAAAAATATTTGTGTTCTCTTTGGGAACAATGGTTGTAGAGGAGAGCACTACTAAAGGCCTCATTATTTGTAGGTTCTTAAATCATGCTTATGAAAATTGTGTTTTGTATATTTCATAGAGTAATATAGGAATGAACAGTATTTTACCATATCATTTTGTATGACTAAACAATATATATATAATATATATATCTATATTAGTATATAATAGTTTTAATATATATAATATAAATTTTTATATATATTATTATATAATATATATAATATATATATATATATATATATATATTTTATATATATATATTATATATATTTTTTATATATATATATATTATAATATATTTTAAAATATTCACACAATTGGGTGATATGGTTTCAGTTACATAATACAAGTACAGAAAATAGTTGTTGAAGATTTTGTAATTTTTATTTTTTAAAAGCTATTTCTATAGGGTTATGTTTTTCACAGACAAGTATTGCTGGTGTGCAAAATTAGAGAGAAGAGAGAGAGAGATGTAGTTTTGTAATATAACACAGCCTCAGAAACACAAGTCATAGTGAAAATAAAATTATAATGGATATAATTTTTTTTAAACTGTGCAATAGTGGTTTCATGTCATTTTGTAGTTTATTGAATACTGAAGTGCAAGTGAAATGAAATATTGAGAGACATACAAGGCAACAGACTAACCGACTGACTGACAGAAAAGGGAAACCTACAAATTGACAAGAGAAGACAGGGAAAAAGAGAAAGCATCTCTGCCCAATTTTGTACCTGATTCCTAATTTAAATATGTAACACAATTAGATTTAAAGAAAGGTGTTGGAAAATCCTGAACTTAATGATTCTGGAAAACCTTTTGGGGTCATACATTTATTTTGTAGATTACAGTTTTTATTTTTTATTTTTTAGCTTTCTTATAATTTTGGAGCTGCTAAGGGTCATCATCCAAGTTTTTTTTTTGTTGCCATCATTAAGAGTTAGAAGATGGATATAATGTTTCCAATTAGGAGCATTAGATGCAAGAGCAAAATAAATGTATGTGAAGGGTGTGTGTGTGTGTGTGTGTGTGTGGTGTGTGTGTGGTGTGGTGGTGTGTGTGGGGTGTGTGTGGTGGTGTGTGTGTGTGTTTTTTCTGCATAGACAAATATTTAGGGTTTTCATGAAATTCTCACAGTGGAGAAATATATTATGGCAGACATGTATGGATCCTCTAAAATGATAGCTTGTCACTGGGGTCTAAATGCTAAAGTTACTGGAGCATAAATTCCCCATTGACAAAGTGTTTCATTGTGAAGAATGAAGGCATATGTTCATATTAGAATACTACATAGAGAAAATTAAAGACATAAACTAGTCAGACACTAAATATACTTTGTTATTGCCACTGTAATTCTTTTTAATCAAAAAATCTAATATGCAATTGCAAATCAGGACAAACGAAATTAAAGGGGTGATGCATTGTATATTTTTCCCGTTTGATAAGTTGCAGCATAGAAGTGCCGAATTTGCGTTGTTGTTTCTTTTGGAAATAGGTTTTGTTGTTATACTCTCAGTGCTACACTTCTACTGTATACAGGGTTTTACTCGCGTAAGATTGCTTACATGATTTTTTTCTTTTGTTTCATAACTTTTTCATCAGGTATACTTTTTCTAGATTCAGATACCAAGTATTAGTAGTGAGTCATGCATACTGATCAATCATTTCATTTATTGGTTGAATGAGGTCATTAATAATTGTACATTATACAGGAAGTTACATTCTAGGAAACAAATTCCTCACACGCTAAATTCTTCTATTTTTTTTCATGAAAACAATTGTCATTATCTTTATACTCATTTGTAACTTTTCAAAATGTGAAACTGGAAACTTTTTTGCTAGAAATTATTCTAAAGTCAGATGTCAGACGTGTTTTATGAAAGAAACGTAAATGTATATAAAATATAATACTTATTCAGACACATTAAAGATTGGCAACACCCTAAAAAAAAAGTTAGGAATTTGGATATATTTCGCGTGAATGGAAACTTCAATGTTTGTTTAGAAGATTTAGGTTCATGCAAAGTCTTCAAAACATATTGCTGCATAATAACATTTGGTATGCAATGAAATATTAAGTTTATCAAATTTAAGGGCCAAGCCAGTCATAGGCAGATCTTCTAGATTAAAATAATGAAGTACGTATGTAAACATTTCACATTTACTACGTATATACTTATGATGATCCATCCAACCATAATCAGACAACATCACTTTACACTAAAAGATCAGTAATGTGCTCAAAATTGATAAATTTCACATTCCAACAACCAGTTATACATATATATGATTAGTCAACCACCCTACTACAAATGGCTCCTAATACAAATTTCCTTCAGCGAATGGTTTGGTTAAGGTGTTTAAAACCAAAGGTGTTAAAACTGCTAAAGCTTATTGGCTGTGGAATGCCTTGATTGCTCTGTCACATACTGTAGATGAGATCATCAGCAAAAAACTTTTTTTTGGGTTTCAGGAGGTTTACTGGTGGCAGTTTTCTGCATATATTTGGCCATTAGCATTTAAAATGATTTCAGCAGTTACTGTGGAAAACAGAAATAAATTTAATTATCTTTGAAATCAAGAAAAATTGCCTCTAAGCTAGAATATGTATTGGCCCCTTGATGAGAGCAATGTTCACAGTGTGAGATAACTCGTAAGGGTCAACAGTCTGGTTTTTTGCTTTTGGAGTGAAAATAACAATTTTTGCAATTTTTCCAGCAAAATTTTTTGAATCATGAGATGGGAAAATGGAGCTTTAAGCGTTTTGTTACTCAAAATCTTGAAAAAAAAAAAATTTAAAAAAGGGTAAATAATGGCTTTGCGGCACCCTGCTGTTTGTGTTGCTCAGGGTTTCTAGTTTTTACTCTTGTAAGTTGTAGCTACAGTGAAGTTTTTGCTAAATTTTTTCCCATAACCAGAAAAAAAACATATTTTTATTTGAAATGACAAAAATATTTCTTAACATAAGCTAGCAAAAATAGTGAGAAATTTAATTACCGGTGAAATTAAGAAAATACTGTCCTTTTCGGTGTATAAGGCCCCCTTTTTTTTCTCCAAAAAATGAGTCTCAAAATCACCCTGCATCCTATACACTGAGGTTGAAAATGTTATGCCTCCCCAGGCACACTGTACCTTGTAGAGCATGGGCTAGAACCCACTATCATGTCGTTTTTAAGTACAGTATTATATGTATTGAGCCTTATGAAATTCCACTATTTCTATTTAAAAAAAACCCTTTAAAACTCTACATTAATACCATATGTACAGTGCTATATGACAAATGACCTATACTGCTCATGTCTTGAGGGCTTAGAATTTTGATAGACAACAGGTCAGCGGAAATCTTGATCGTCGGTGGAATCAGATTGTCAGAAGTCAACCCAGTAACTGAGAAGGGGGATTTCCAAGTTACTGCGAAGTTCCTTCCGACCCAGTGTTTCCACTTCAAAGAAATAAAATTTCCCGATTTTAAGGGAATTTCTGGTCAAGTGAAGGATAAAGAATTTTCTCAGGAACTTGTAGAATCTAGGGAATTTAAGGAAAATAGCTTAAAATATAATTTAGCTGTATGTGAAGATAAGAACGAAAAATAAATCCATTAATTATTTTTGCAAAAAAATATATAATTATATAGTTTGAAACAATATTTTTTTAAAATATGGATCAATTAATGTCATTTTCTGCTGGCTTGAGTTATTTGATTTATGGAGTGTGTTGATGCAAATACAATGGCAATTTTCCATTCGGGAATGAATGTGTGTATTTACCTACTGTAGATAACAGTGAAGTCGCCAGTTCTACGTTTTTTTGTATTTACAGACGTGTGGTGGCGTTAATCTTACATTTTACATCCATTATTTCAGGAAAGTTTTGAAGGGTCTACTGGGAAAAGGGTGTGTCATTTGTGTCTTCATTTGTGTCATATTAGGGGTATAAATGAACAAATGACAAAAATAAACGAGTGGCGACCTCACTATACCTCTACAGTAAAGTCGCCAAACTAGTAATTTTTTAAACCCAAAAGTTGAGTCGCCACTTTTGGAGAATTCAGGTAAATTAGAGGGAAAGTAAAACAAGTCTCTATATATATAAGCTGCGGAAAATTGCTTGGATATATAAAAATTCCTCTGCCAAAGTGAAAATAAATTATATTCAATTTGAAAGATCTGGCAAGTCTTGTGTCCCGTCGCCCGAAAGGCTATTGTTTACTGTCTGTCATCGCGCGAAGAAAACGTGAGAAGCAAAAAGCGCAACAGTTATATTTGCAGATACAAAACATAAAACAACGCTGAAACAGGGTAGATTATACAGTCATGATGTAAACTACTGTGTAAAATCTTCAGTGGCACATAAAAAATCAGTAGTAATGCTATAATTCGTAATATTTTGGGACCTGGCGACTTCACTGTAGGTGGCGACTTCACTGTTATCTACGGTAGTTGTAACATCCAGAAAGAGCTATGCTCGTACTGGTCCCGTCTCCAAAACTAGTACTATTATCCAGCTTTGCTTTGAAGTCGTGAATATTCATGCATGTACCACCTCCTTAATCCAGGGTTTTTCCACAGTTCAATGGTTATGTATGGGAAGCTATACTTCTTGATATCTTTTTTGTATGTGGTCCTCTTCAACTTCCCATGACCTCTCGCATCTCTCTCATCCCACAAAAACATAATATCTCTATCATAATTTTCCAGTCCTTGGAAACCTTGAACACATTAATAAAAACAACCCCTTTCCATTCTTTTCTCCAGGGTTGGAAGATTTAATTTTGACAGTTTTTTTTGTATGATAAATCTTTTAACTTGGGACCATCTACGTTGCCGCCCTCTGTATTTTTTTCAATCTTTCTTATATTTTTTTCTATATGGTGACCAAATCACAATCATCTTTTTCATCATTTTATCCAAATATGCAAACGCCATTCTTATATTTCTTAAGAGGTTTTTATGTCTCTCCAGTGATCTTATTTATGTGCCTTTCGTTGTAAGGTTGCTATAGTCTATTTACTTAAGCTGGATTCTTGGGAGCTGCCCCGCTGCCTAGCCGAGTTTGTAAGGACGTCGCTGATTGGCTGATAGACTCGGGCTGGGTGGGGAGGTGGTGGTACTTGCCCCGCCGCAACCCAAAAAAAACCCTTGCGTTGCCTCAGAAAAATATTCATATTTCTTGGCTTTACTCATCTCTTACACAAGATAGGCCTATTTTGTTTGCATCAGTAAATCAGACAGTGATTGTTCAACAACAACACGCCATTCATAACTCAATAGGGTAAAAAAAAAGTCATGACTGACTATCATAAGAGTAGGCAGACTTTTAGGTTTTCAGTGCATTGAAATGTTGTACTCCTACCTGATATAACCAAGCTACCAGATAATATTTATGAAAGTGAGCTACCATCGTGTTCATAATACATTGCTGCATATCATGAGCAAAAAAAAAATTACACAAAGGGACTACACTAATATTAAGAAAATTTAAAAGGGAAAGTAAAAGAGTGTATAAACATTATTTCTTGCTTATTTTTGCTTCAACTTGCTCTACTCCCATAAGTTTTGGTCGCATTCATTTTCAAGCACTGTTTCACAATCCTTCTACTTTTCCGCTTCCTGTGGTATGTAGCACGAAACCAATAGGAAAGAGTAGGTGGGGTCAAAATGGCTAAGAAAGTTAAACTGTTTCAAACTGGTGCCGTGACGGGGGGAGCCTCTGATAGCTCTCCGAAAACAGTCTCTCCTATATAGGGGGCAATGCTCACACCGTCACTGTTTCCAGTTTGCAGTAGTATTCTAACTTTCTCAGCCATTTTGACCACCTACTCTTTTCCTTATTGGTACGTGCTACATACCATAGGAAGCGGAAAGTAGAAGGATTTTGAAACAGTGCTTGAAAATTGAATGCGACCAAAAATTATGGAGTTAGAGCGAGTTGAAGCAAAAAAAGCAAGAAATAATGTTTATAAAACTCTTTTACTTTTTTTTAATTATCTTAATATTAGTGAAGTCTTAGTGTATTTTTTTTATGCTCATGATATGCAGCAATGTATTATGAACACGATGGTAGGCTCAGCTTTCATAAATATTATCTGGTAGCTTGGTTATATCGGGTAGGAGTACAACATTTCAATGCACTGAAAACCTAAAAATCCGCCTACTCTTGTGATAGTCAGTCAGACTTTTATTTTTACCCTATTGAGTTATGAATGGCGTGTTGTTGTTGAACAATCCTGCCTGATTTTCTGATGCAAACAAAATAGGCCTATCTTGTGTAAGAGATGAGTAAAGCCAAGAAATATGAATATTTTTCTGAGGCAACGCAAGGGGTTTTTGGGTTGCGGCGAGGCAAGTACCACCACCATCGCCACCCAGCCCGAGTCTTTTCAGCCAATCAGCGCGTCCTTACAAACTCAGCTAGGCAGCTCCCAGCTCCCAGCCCAGGAAACCAGCTGAAGTGAAAGACTATATTTTCCGTACTCCAGGTCTTTTTCTTTTGTTTTTCTGATATACTCATCTCCCATTCGGTAATTCCCTGTTGTCTCCTTGTACTTTTACTGAATTTCTATTACTTTATATTTCCCTGCATTAAACTCCATTTCCCACCTCTGACTCCATTCTCATATCTTATCAATTTCTGTTTGTAGCTGTTTACAATCTTCCTAGTTTTTTTTACTTTTTTCAGCAACTTGGCATCATCCACGAATAAACTTACATAGCTATCTTTTTCCTTCCCCCTTATCATTTATAAGACCATGAACATCACTGGTGTGACCCTTGAGGAACTCCCACTCATTACTCTGCACCACTTTGATTGTTGATCCTATATGACTGGTTCTCATCTCCCTATCCTTCAAGTTTTTCTTTTATCCATTTCCGCAGTTTCTTTCACACCTTTGTGTTCTATTTTCCATAAGGGTTTCTCTCGTGCGGTACCTTGTCAAGCCAAAAGCTTTTTCAAATCCAGGAAGATACAATCGACCCATCGTCTTTTCTCTTGTGCTTCTTCAATCACTCTTGAGTAGAAAACTTAGTAAGTTACTAGTGCAAGACCTGCCTTTCCTAAAAACCCAAATTGTCGATCTGTAATAGTATCTGTATCTTCAAGGTATTTAATCTATCTGTTTTTCACAATACTCTCACAAATTTTTGCAACAAAACTGGTTAGTGATACAGACCTATAATTCAATGGCTCTTCCTTGTTCCCTCCCTTATGAATTGGGACCACATTTGCTCTCTTCCAATCTTGGGCACTTTTCCTTCTGCTAGTAGTCACAATAATATCATGTATTCACCCGCAATTCCTACAGCACTCTTTTCATTATCCAGTTTGACACTCCATCTGGACCTTGGGGGTTTTCTCACATCTTTACTTTCCATTAGTTTTTTTACTTCTAGTACATTTACCCTTAAGTCTTCCATATTATTTTCCTTTGCTTTTGTGTCCATCGTTTTTAAATTTGCTTTCTCTTGTAAATACTGTCTGAAAGCACTTATTTTTCACCTCAGCCTGTAAAAGGGTATCTTCATATACTGCCACTACCTTCAACTTATATACACGGAAAAATGAAAAGCAAGGAAGGAATATACAAGTGAAGGTAGATGGCACAGTATACGAAGATACTCTTCTACAGGCTGAGGTGAAGAATAAGTGCTTTTTTTAAAAACTTTTTGGGTTGACAAGGTACCCCCACAAGAGGATAGATCTATAAAAAGTTTTGGTTGGTTACATTTTTCTATTATATTTCTTTCATAATTACTTTGCTCTTCGCTTCGGATTCTTACATATTCTTTCTAGTGACTTGTACTCCCCTAAGCTGTTTTTCCCCCTTTTTTCCTCCGATTATTCCATGCTTTTTCTCTTTTCCCAATCTTTCTAATTCACATCTTCTACAGTATTAAAAACCATCATTCTTTTTCTACTCTTTAATAACCATTCTTGGAACACATCAATCGATTCCCTCCATGTAGATTTGATAAACTCATCCCATATTTTCTGAGCATTTTATGTTGCATGGAAGCTGTGGTAAAGTTAGGGACGGGGGGGGGTTTCCCTTGGGGTGTGGTGTCCTTCCCCCCAAAGACGGGGTTTTGTTTGGAACCCGGACCAAATTG
>JACEEZ010013065.1:0-23347 GCA_016584305.1 Chionoecetes opilio | reverse complement strand
TAAAATAATACATTATCATCGGAAAATTACCCGATTGATGATTTTATTATTTTTTAATGCTAATTATGAGGTTCAAATTTAATTGATCAGAAAAACGAAATACATCAATGGAAAGCAATAAAATTGCGCTTCTTTTGATACCCTTCATGATAAAAGTTGACCGCAAAGTTTTAAATGGCGAAGAGTTAAGTAAATTTTAAGTTATGCAATTTCTTCATAGTCTCGTAATGGCATTTCTTTTAGCGTGTTTTACTGTTTTTTATTTGATAATATTATAGAACAAACATTACGAAGATTACAGAAAACCATATATACTGATAAACCAGTCTATATGATAGTCCTAGCCCACTATATCTCTTTGTCGGGCCCGCCCCGGGCCCCTATGCAGCCCCGCAATTCAAAACATTGTCGCGTGAAACAGTCCAGGTATACAGTGGTCTATGCCTCAACATATAATCCAAAAAGTAGAGGAGAAAGGACACAGCCCTGTCTTACTCCTCTCTTACTATTCACCCATCCAGTCTCGAGGTCCCCCATACTGAACTTGGCCTGTGTGTTCTCATACATACTGCTTATTATTTTAACAACCTTCTCACTCATGCCAATCGTCTCCAATCCCTTTACATAGCATTCTCCTATCCACTCTGTCATAGCTTTCTCAATATCTAGACAGGCTAGATTTTTCTTTCTTCCATCCTTCCTTGTTTCTCAATACTTCATTCATTACAAACATATTGTCCTCACCTCTTGTGTCTTTTCTGAATCCATTCTGCTCTTCACCCATCACCTTATTTCTTTCCAAAAACTCACCTAGTCTTTCATTCAGTACACCACAGAAAATTTACATACCGTGTCACACACCGCTATTGGCCTGTAATTCTTAATCTCCTTCCTTACTCTTGTGTCCTCCCTTATGTATGAGGGTCACTCTACTGCATTCCAGGCACCGGGCACCCTTTCCTCTCTCCATATATGTCCAAACAACTCATGCATTCCCTCAATTACCCTCACCTCCCTCTCTATAGAATTCATCGGGATCCGCCATTCCAGGGGCCTTTCCATTTTTCAGTTTTTAACAACCCTTAAACTCATCCATTCTAATTTCTTCATCCATCATTTCCTCTATTTCCCCCCTAAGGGGGACGTTCCCTAAGTCACTATCAGGCTCATTCACACCTCCAAATCTTTCCAGAAGTCTTCTACAGCTCTGACCATTTCCTTTTTCTCTCTTAGTGACCTGCCATTCACCACTAGTTCTTCTACATTTCCTGTATGCTTACTCTCTTCTCCTCTCAAGAACATCCCATTCCCTACCTCCCTTTCCCCACCTTTTTCCCTAAGTTCTCTGATCACTTTTCTCTCTTCATTCACTCTTTGCCTTCCTCAAACCCAAACATTTCACCTCCTTTGCTTACTCTTATACTCTTCCCCCTGCCCTTTCATACTCTATTCTTTCAGCTTCACTGTTTGACCTATTCTTTCTCAGACTCCTACACTTCCTATTTGACTGTTTCCTTTCTTTCCGCCTTGTCGATCTCATTGTTCCCCAACTCTTTCTTGTCCTGCCATTGCTTTTTTCTTGTTTTTGCCTATGCTCTCTTCTACCGCTTTGTTAAGCTTCCTTAAAAAATCTCTCATCCACACCTCTCAACCCTCAAACCATTCTCTCCCAGCTTCCAGTCCTCATTACTCACCACTTCTCTGAAATAATCCCAGTCTGCATCTTAAGCTTCCTACGTCCCTTCCTCTCCTCTTTCATGCTCACTCTTTTTTCCTTCAAACACTCATACTCCATTACCATGACGTATGGTCACTCGCTACGTCAATTGTTCTTTCCTCATCCACCCACATACTTCTCACCCGTTCCCTAGCATTCCGGTTCACTAAAAATAAAGTCAATGGCAGATTTATTTTCCCTTCCACTCCAGGTCACTCTTCCTTCAGCCAGGTCACATTCAAAATTTCTAATTCACATTTTCAGGGCCAACGTGATTACCTAAGACAGTGGTTCTCAACCTTTTTCACTCCATTCCCCCCTTCATGAATTCTCAACATTCTTGTGGCTCCCTTTCATTTTTTTCCCAAATCCCACCCCGCCAAAAATTAATTAATAAAAAGTTGATGAAGAGAACACCTTGCTTTATTACAAAGTTTACAGTATAATTATTTATATTTGATAGATTTCTGTGATATGCTTAACTACATCACTTGCCTACAAAATACTAGCGGACACTAGCAAATTTGAATCTGGTTGGGAAAAAGTTCAATTAATCTCTGCATATTTTATCACACATCAGTGGGAAGGTGATATTTTTTTCTTTTCAGTCAGTTGACGAATCCTAGGTTGTGTCACTGACAATGCACATCTCATGTCGGGGTCCACATCCAATCGGTTCCGGCTCTTATTCTTGATTTGTGAAGGGTGGAGAAACCAGGGCTCACACAAATAGGTAGTTGAAAAAGGCAAGAGTAGTCGAAGTGCAATCTCACTGACTTTTGGATTTTGACTGATGCATTTAACACCAGAATACATTTAGAGATTTTTCCCCCTTTTGTAGCTCATTTTGTGGTTTTTGTTTTCCACTTTAAACGACAATCCCCCAACACCCATCAAATCTTGGGGGCATTTTTTACAATCGTACAAACACAACAAAAAAACTCAATTAACCTTTCAATTTCCTCCCCAAATTTTTCACCAACCCAGACCCTTTGGTTTTACCAGCTTTTTTCAACCCCCCTCTCAACTTTTGCCCCTTTTTTTTCCCTCAAACCAATATAAAATTCCAAAAAAAAAAGTAAGGAAGGGGAAGGGGGGGAAAAAAGGGGGGGAAACCACAAGGGCCGTCTTTTTACTTCTCTCTTTTTTACTATTTCACCCCCCAATTTCCAGTTTTCTCGGAGGGGTCCCACCCAATTTTACTTTTGAAAAACTTTTGGGCCGTGTGGTTCCTTTTTTTCATTAACCACAAATGGCTTTAATTTATTTTTTTTTTTTTAAAAAAAACAAAAACCCTTTTTTCTTCCCACTTTTTTCAATTTGTCCAAAAAATCGTCGTTTCCAAAATAAAACCTTTTGTTTTTTTAACCATTTAACAGGGGGGCATTCCCTTTTTCCTATCCCACTCTGGTTTTCAAAATACGGCCTTTTTTTCAATAAAAATTCTTTAGGAAAAGGGCTTTTTAGAATAAATTCTTCTTTTCCAATTTTCCCTTCCCCGTGTTCTTCATTCCACACAACCTCCCAACCCTTTCATTTTATCACTTTACCAAAAAAAAAAAAAAAAAAAAAAAACCATTTATTGGGTCCTCACCTTCTTCTTGTCTTTTTCTTGGAATCCCAAATTTTTCTGGCTCTTTATCACCCATCACCTATTTTCTTTTTTTCCACAACCTTTTCAACCCCCTTTGTCCCCTTTTCATCCAAGGTTAACCACACCAGAAAAAAAAATTCTTACCCATACCGGTGGTTTCAACCCCCACCACCCCCAACCGCTTAAGTTTTGGGGCCCTTGTTTTATATTTCCTTAAATCTCCTTCCTAACTCTTTTGTGTTTTTTCCCCTCCCTTTTTTTTTAGGTTAATCCTTGTTCCCACTCTCCCCACTGTCAATTTCCCCAGGGGGGCCCAAACAGGGCCAAACCCCTTTTTCCTTCTCCAAATATTTAATGGTTCAAAAAAAACAAAAAAAAACCAAAAAAAAAAAAAAAAAACTCATTGGGGGGGCATTCCCTCAAAAATGTACTTTCCCCTTTCCCCCCCAAACCTCCCCTTTTTCTCTATAGGGAAAATTTTCATTTTTTTCGGGAATTAAAAAACAGGGGTTCCGGTTTTTTTTTATCCAAGGGGCTTTTTTTTCATTTTTTTCAGTTTCTTACCAATTTTATTTCCCCTTTCAAAAAAAAAACTCATCCAATTTCTTAATTTATTCATTCCCATTTTTTCAATTTCACTCTATTTTTTTTTTTCCTCCCTTAAGGTTTTTTTTTGGGGACGTTTTCACTACAAGGGGTCCAATCTTTTTTTTTTAGGGGGGTCATTTCCACCACCTTGCCAAATAAATCTTTCCAAAGGGGAAAAGTCTTTCTACAAAAGCTTCTGGGGGGACCAATTTCCTTTTTTTTTTCCTCTCTTGAGTTGGGGGGGGGGGGACCCTTTTTTTTTTTTTTTGGGGGCCATGTTCCAACCCCCCCCAACTTAGTTCTTCTAACCATTTTCCTGTATGGCTTTTAAACTCCTTTTTTTTTTTTTCTTTTCTTTTCCTTCCTCAAAAGGCAAAAACCTTGATACCAAATTTTCACCTACCTTCTCCTTCGGTCACCTTTTTTTCCCACAAAAGTTTTCTCTTCGATCACTTTTCCTCTCTTCATTTCCACCCTTCTTTTTGGCCCTTGACCTCACCCAAAAAGCATTTTCAAACCGCTTTTTGCTTACTTTTTTCTTTTTTTATTTTTTTACTCTTTCCCCCCCATTGCCCTGTTTCATTTACCTTCTATTTTTCTTCAGCTTCAAACTGGTTTTTTGGGAAAACCTATTTTCTTTTTTCCTTTTCAGACTTCCTACCAAAACTCCTATTGGAACTGGTTTTTTCTTTTTTTTTCTTTTTCCGGGGGCCCCTTGGGTCGATCTCATTTGTTTCCCACCCAAAAAAAAAAAAAAAAAACTCTTTTCTTTGTTCCTTGCCCATTTGCCTTTCTTCCTTTCTTGGTTTTCTTTTGGGGGGGGCCTATTGCTATTCTTTTATGGCCCGCTTTTTTTTTTAAAGGCTTTTTCCTTTAAAAGAAACAAAATCTTCCCATTTTGAATACTCATTCCCACCCCCAAACCCCTCTTTTTTCCATCCCTTTTCCCCAAAAAAAAACCAAATTTTCTCTCCCCATTCCCTGCTTAATTACCCCCAAAGGCAAATTACTCCAACCCCAAGGCATTACTCACACCAACTTTTTCTTTCTTTTGAAAATTGTAAAATCTCCCCCAGGGGGGGGGTCTGCAAAAATTTTCCTAAAAAAGCTTCCCAAAAAAAAACGGGGGGTATTTCTTTCTCCCTCTTTTTCACGGTTCCCCCCCCCACCCCCCCTCTTTTTTTTCCTTTTCAAAAAAAAAAAAAAAAAAAAAAAAAAAAAACCACTCATTACCTTCCATTTTTTTTTTTACCCCACCAATGGGGGGGGACCCCGCTATTGGGGTACCCAAACTCCCGCTTTTACGTGGGGGTCAAATTGGTTTCGTATTCCCTCATTTTCCCACCCCAACCCCATTTTAAACTTCCTCCACACCCCGTTCCCCTTAGCATTTTCCTTGTTTTCACTAAAAAAACATTAAAAAAAAAAGGTCCATGGGGCAGATTTCTTTTTCATTTTCTCCCCCTTTTTTTCCCCATCCCAGGGTCCCCCCCCCCCCCACTCTTTTTTTCCCTTCAAAAAGCCCCAGGGGGGTCACAATTCAAAAATTTTATTGAAAAATTTTTCCTTTTCTCTTTCTTTGTGTCCAAAAAAAAAGTCAAAAAGCAAAAAGCAAAATTTGGGGCATTTTTTCCATTTTAACTTCCTTTCTTTCCTTTAAAAAACCCCAACACCCAATTGTTGACCCCATTCAATGGGTCTTCCCATTTCCCCCCACAAATCCCCATTTTTTCACGTTTTTCCTATTCTGTTCCTTACAAAAAAAAAAAAAAAAAAAAAAAAAAAAAAAAAAAAAAAAAAAAAAAGCCTGTTTTTTTTTTCCCAAAACAAAAATTTTTAATATTTACCTTTTCTTTTTCCATTCCCTCGTTGCTTTCTTTCGTTTTTTCCCTGGTTCCTTTCCAACTTTTGGTCCATGTAAAAAAAACCCAAAAACCCCCCACTATCCACCCCCAAAAAAGAAATTCCTTTTTTTTCTTTCTTTTTCCACTACGTGTGCAACCCTTTATAATTTTTCCAAGGGGGACGTTTTTTTTTTCCTTTGGCCCCCCCATTTTAAATTTAAAATCCCTCCAAAACCATTTCCACCCCAACCCTTTTTTTTTCCTTTTACAATCTAAGGGCTCCTTCTTAACCCCCCCATCTATTGACTGCATTCCTGGGGGGGGCCTCCACCAAAAAAGGTTTACCCTTGCCCACCCTGCCGCCACTTCAATTTTTTCTGGCTTGCTTACCTTTTTTCTTTGCCTTTTGGGGCCCGAAATTTTCCATTTAACCTGTTTAACAAGTTTTCAAGAATCTTAAAAGGTTTTCTATCAAAAAATTTCTCTCTTTCTTTCAATTTTGTGTTTTCTTGTCACTTCCAAAAAAAAAAAAACTACCGGTCAAATGGTTTTCCCCAAATTTTCCCCATTTTTTCAAATTTCCCTGTGATTGGAGGTCTTTACATTTTTTTTCCCCATAAAATTTCATTTTTCCCCTTACTAAAACATTTTCACCCCCCCCCAACAGGGGCCCAAAAACCTTTCACATTTCCCCTTTTTTGTTGTTCCAACCAAGTTCCCACTCAATTTTTCTGGCAAAATTTTTTGGTCAAGGGGTTCCCTTTCTTTTTTTTTTCCCTCAACCGACTGCAGGAGTGTTCTCTCAGGTCCGCCGGGGCCGTTAATTCCCCAACCTCCCAAAGCATTTTTTCTTCCCGCCAACAATCCGCCCTCCTCTTTTCCTTTTCCCCCCAAGGTTTTTAAAAGGTTTTTGCAACTTCTGGGTTTTTCTCCCTTCACAAAAAAAACAAAAGGGGGGGGGAAAACCTTCCCCTGTGGGAGTGCAAAACCGGTCAGGGGGGTCTTATGGGAAAAAGGCCTTTTACTTTCCCATAAAAAAAAAAATCCCCCTTGGATCCTTATTGTTTTTAAACTTTTTTTTTTTCCCGCTCAAAAATTTTTTTTTAAACAAAAAAAACCTTCCTCTTGGAGGGCCGCCCTTTTGGTTTTTGGGTCGGGGCGTTTAAATTTCCCTCATTTTTTACCCTTGCATTTTTTTTTTCCCCCGAGGGTTGGGGCCTTCCATGATTTTTTTCCCAACCCAACCAAAAAGGGCCACCTCGTTTTACTTTTTCTTTTCCTGGGTTCCTTCTTTTTATTTCCTTTAAAAAAAAAGGGCACCCCCCAAACTTCCATTTCCACAACCTTTCGCCCCCCAAACCGGGTTCTGGCTTCGGGGGGGGTTTTGGCTAAACAAAAAAAACCCCTTTTTCCCTAAAAGGGGGGGCTGTTTTTCCCCCCCTCCCGGGGGGCCCAAATGTATTTTCACTCAACTTTTCCTTTTCTTTGTTTACCCCACCCTTTTCCAAACCCTGCTTCCCTCAACCTTCCCTTTCACCAAAAAAAAAAACAACATCCTTTCCTTTTTCCATTTTTTAAACCCTTACCCAACTCAGGTGTTCTAAAAAAACAGCCACCCCAACTCTTTCTGGGGTTCCTCTCCATTTTAGGCCACGTGGGTTCCGGCCTGGCCTAAAAAAAAAAAAAAAAACATTTTTCTTCCAAAATTCCCATTTTGTTTTTTAACTGGGTCCCCTATACCCCCCCCACAGTAATGGGGGACTTTTTCCTTTTTTTTTTTTGGGCCATTTTGGCGGGGTTTTCCCCCCCCCCGTTGGCCTTATACCCAGTTTTTTCCCTGGGGGGGGACCCCCCTTCCTCGGGGTTTGGTTTTAAAAAAAAAAAATTCTTTAACTTTTAACCTCGGGTTCTTCCCCAACCCACTCGGGGGCCTGGGTAAGGCAGGCCAACAGCCCCAAAACGGGAGCCCGGGGGGGCATTTCCCAGGTCCCCTAAGGGGGGGGGGGGGGGGCTGCCTTCATCCCCACGGCCCCTCACAAGCAGGCCTTAGCTGCCGCTTTTTTTAACAGGGGCCAAAAAGGTCGGCGCGATTGGGGGGGGGGGTGGGGGGGGGGGGGGGCGGATTTTTCGAACCCCAGGCCTTCCACCCCCCACGGCTTCCAGTTGTCCCTTTCAACTGCCTCTTTTACTGGGGCCGAGGATTTGGAGGGGGAAGGGGGCAGGTGTTCCCCACCAGTTTCTCAACCCCACCACCCTCAACTAAGCCCCCTAGGCCCGCCCTAACTTCGACCAAGCTTTCCCACCCACGCCTGCCAGCTCCCCTTAGCCTTCACCCCACACCCTCAACATTTCCCTTAGGGACAACCCTGCTAACACTTTTCCCCCCAACCGCTTGCCAGCTGTTCCCCTAAGGGTTCTCACCCCCACCACCCTCACACCATCCCTAGGGGACCCGGCCCTTTGCTACATCCTTCCCCACCGCTGCAAAAAGCCCCTCCCCCACTTCTCCTTCTGCCTTTCGGGCCATGAGCCATTTTGCCTTTTTGGGGTTGACTTTCTAAACCGTCAAAAGCAGCCCCCTTCTCCCCCAGGTGGCCCGTTGGGGGGGTTCTGGGCCCCCAAAGGGCCCTGGCTCATTACCTTTACCCTTTTTTGCCCCTTTCTGGGCCGCATGTTTTTTTCTTATTTTACTTGCCAAGGGGCCTCTTATATTTAATCCCCCTTTCCCAGGCTTTGTATCCAACTCCTTTGCGTTCCTCAGTTTCCACCCTTTGCCCAAAACTCCCCCCCCCCAGTGGGCGGTTCCCCACCATTGAAAAACAAATTGGGGGGGCTTGAGGGGGGGGACCCGGGGTGGTGAGGGGGCGTTGAGCGGCCAGGCGAGGGCCTACTCCCAGGGGCTGGGGGGTCGGGGGGGTTAATTTTGTAAAATTAATTCAGGTTCCAGGGGTAATTTGAGGCCCACCCAAAAAAAAAAGAGGGGAAAGGGAAAAAGAAAAAGTGAATTAAGGCTTTTAATTACATGGGGACCACGACATAAAAAATTAAATATGTAGAGTTACACCCCAATGCATCATAACCTATTAACTAAAATTTTTGATAAATTTGAAGGGAAAAAAAATGTTTATTTCTGTTTTGATTTTACAAAAATAATTTTTAAAAATTGGCAATTTTTTTTATCTCTCCACTAACCAACCACCCAAAGGGGAAAATTGCACAATGATGTTTTTTGGGTTTTGTCTCTTCAGTTAAGGTTTTTTATTCCTTGCTTAAATGAAAAAACAAAAAATTATAAATTATAAAAACTTACCAAAATATTAATTTCAAGGGGTTATTTTCCCTTATTGACACAAAAAAAAAAAAAAAACCCAGGTAAATGGGGAGATTACTGTAGGTTAAAACAAGGGGAAATAGTACATAAATCATGATTAAAAAGTAACTAAAAAAAAAGCCCCCCCCGATATTTTAAAACCGGCCCTCCCCACTGCCCTTGCCACCCTTGGGCACCCAACTGCCTTGAAAACTTGGATTAACCACTGTTGGTTTGAAAACCTGCTCCCGGTCCTGGTGTCCCCTGGCCTTCCCACTTGGCCTTTTTACCCTGGATGCCCAAAACTTTGCCTTAAAAAACCTTGGGGCCTCCCATCCCTGTGGTTAAAACCTTGGGGGGGGCCCCTCCCGTTCCTGGTGCTTTTTACCCCTGCCCACCCCAAACTGCACTTTTTTTAACCCTGGCTCTCCCCTACTGCCTTTTACCCGTGCACCACTTGTGTTTTTTAAACCTGGCATCACCCCGGCCCTGTGTACCCTGCCCCCCCACCCAACCCTTGGCCCTTACCCCCTGGGGGCTCCAACACTGGGGCCTTAAAACCTGGCCATTTACCCACCCTGTGTTTACCTGGCCTCCCGCCCCTTGTGGTTAACCCGGGCCACCCCCAACAGCCTTAACCCCCCTGGGGGGCTTCCCCACTGCCCTTAAAACCTGCCCCATTACCCCCCACCCACTGGTGGTTAACCGGCCTTTACCGTTCCTGTGTTACCCCTGGGGCCTCCCACTGCCTTACCCTGGCCACCCACTGGCCCGTTAACCTGCATTACCCACTGTGTTTAAAAAACCTGCCCCTTCCCGTCCTGTGTGAGTTCCTGTGTTTTACCCCTGGCCTCCCCCCACTGCCTTACCCACCCTGGCCTTGCCCCACTGGCCTTAACCACCTGGGCTTTCTGCATTTTCCTGTGGTTAAAACCCTGGTCCTCCCGTTCTTTCCTGTGTTGACCCTTGCCACCCACTTGCCTTTACCTGGCTTCCCCACTTTGCCTATAAAACCTGCCTCCCCAATCCTGTGTTTAAAACCTGGGGGGCCTTTCCCGTTCCTGTGGTTTACCCTGCCCACCCCACTGGCCCCTTACCCTGGGCCAAAACCCCAACTTGCCCTTAAACCGCATACCCCCACTTGTGTTAAAAAAAAAAAAAAACACTGCCTCCCGTCCTGTTGTTTTACCCTGCCCCTTCCCACTTGGGCCTTAACCCCTGGCTCCCAAACTTGGCCTTTAAAACCTTTGCTTTTTTCCCATCCTGGTGTTTAAAACCTGGCCTCCCCGTCCTGGTTGTTGGACCCTGCCAACCTTACTTGGCCTTACCCCTGGGCCTCCCCCCCACTGCCTTAAACCTGCTCTCCCATCCTGGTTAAAACCCTGGCCTTTCCCCGTTCCTGTGTTTTACCCCTGCCCAACCCAACTGCTTTTTACCCCTGGGGCTGGGCTCCCCACTGGGCCTTACAAAAACCTTCCTTCACCGTTCCTGTTGTTAAAAACCCGGTGGCCCTTCCCCGTCCTGTGTTTTTACCTTGCCCCCACCCCAACTTTGCCCTTAAACCTGGGCCTTCCCGTTCCTGTTGTTTACCCCTGGCCCTCCCCCCCCCCCCGCTGCTTTACCCCTGGGCTCCCAACTAGGCCTTTACCTGCTTGTACCACTTGTGTTAAAAAACATGCCCTTTCCCGGTTCCTGTTGTTGGCCCTTTGCCTCCCAATTTTTGCCCTTTAACCTTGCCTACCCCAACTGTTGTTTTTAACAAGGCCTTTCCCGTTTCCCTTGTGTTTACCCTGCCTCCCCCCACTTTGCCTACCCTGCCCTTCCCCCACTTGCCTTTTACCTGGGCCTTTTACCCCCACTGTGTTAAACAAGCCCTTTTCCCGGTCCCTGTGTTTACCCCTGCCTCCAACTGCCTTTTACCCTGCCTCCCCACTTGTCCCCCCAATTAACCTGGGGCCTCCCATTCCCTCGTAGTTAAAACCCTGGCCTTCCCGTCCTGTTGTTACCCCTTTGCCCCCCACCCACTTGGCCTACCCTGGTTTTCCCACTGCACTTTAAACCTGGGGCCCTCCCCGTTTTTCCTGTTGTTAAACAAACAAACCCTACCCTTTTTTTCCCCCGGGTCCCTTGTGGTTTACCCTGGCCTCCCACTGTCCCTTTTAACCCCTGGCTCCCACTGCCCTTTAACCTGCCTCCCATCCGGTTTTAAAAAAACCTGCCCACGTTTCCCGTCCCTGTGGTACCCCTGCACCCCACTGCCTTTTTTACCCCTGGTGTCCCCAAAACTGCCTTAAAAAACCTGGCCTCCCCGTCCTGTGTTTAAACCTGCCCTGCCCGTTCCCTGTGTGACCCCTGCCCACCCCCTTGCCCTTAAACCCTGGGGCCCTTCCCCAGTGTTAACCTGCCCTTCCCCGTCCTGTGTTTACCCTGGCCTCACACGTTGCCTTACCCCCTTGGCTGCCCACTGCCTTTTTAACCTGCCCATACCAACTTGTGTTAAACCCATTTTGGGTGCCTCCCGGTGCCCCCGTAGAATTATACTTAGTTAAATTCAAGGTTTTGTTAGCAAATGAACATATTTCAATACCATTTTTTTAAATGGGGAAAACATCAAAACCAAATTTTTTTCTATTAAAAGTGTTGGAACAAGAAATTAAGGTTTTGGCTTTGGCATGGAAAAAATTTGGATAAATATTCCCCCTTTGTTATTTATTGTTTTTGGGTAGGGGTCAGGGGGCTAAAACTAGCAAAGCACTTTTTGGGGGGGGGGGCTGAAAGTCCTTGACGTGGGGGGGGCTAAGTTTCCCCCTTAGCCCCCCCGGGGTTTGGGTGGGACCGCCCACTGGCTTGCCACTGGTTTCTAGTTGCCCAGTCCTCGCCCCATTTTTCTGTCCACCTTTAAGGGCTTTTTGCGGATCCTCTTTCATGTCCTTAATTACCTGGCTTTTCTACCCAACCTTCCCACAGGGGACAAAACCCCACAGTTCCCTTAGTGGGGCCTGGGAAAACTTCTTTATAAACAGTTCTGTGGCCGCCCTCCCCCTCCACAAGGTTTTTTAACTGATGTGGGGACCAACCATTTGCCCAAAAGGCTATTCGCACTGCAAGGGTCCCCACCCAACTGTCCCCTTGGGGGCCCGGTGGACTTTTTCACCAAAACATCAGCGGGGGGCCACTGTTTGGCCTGCTTTTTTTTATCCTCACCCCACCTCATCACCACGATCCCGCATTTTCTCCCTGTTTTTCTCCCTGCCTAACTTTTTTTCCCCTCCCCCCGTTGCAAAAGTTCAAGCATTTTCCCCTGTCTGGACCCCCTTTTGAACCTGGTTTGCCATTTTGCTCGCCCACCTTCCTGTTTTTTCACTCCCACGGGGATCCTTCCACAATGGATAACCAATTCCTAAAAAACCACCTTTCTCACGAACCCACCACTATCCCTCTCTTAACTAACTTTTCAAAGCCTATTCGGGGCCTGTGCACCTGTTGCCTTCCTACCCGGTACAAATGGGGGGGCCTAATCTAGCTTACACGATTTAACCCCTTATTCCCCTCTAACTTTCCTGAAAAACTAACTCAAAAACTTACCTCAAAACCCCGTTTGCCCCCAACGGTGTTTGCTGTGGATGTCCTACCGCTTTTTACCCCTAACGTCCTTTTTACTATTTTGGTGCAGGGGAACACCATGGATTTTCTTTTGACTTTCTTGGATCTTTGGGATTGGGAATCCACCCAGCGGGATTTTGCTGGTCGGTTTGGAAAAGGGGCCCTTTTGGGTCCGGGCGTTTCTCCCCCAACATTGGCGTAAAAACTCTGTTTGGGAGAGAAGCAAAAGGGGGAGGGGGGGAGGGGGGGGAAAAACACCACAGGGGGCCAGGTGTTTTTCCCCCCCCTCCCCAACCCCTCCCTAAGCACCCACACACAACCCCACACCACACCCCACGGGAGTTTCCCCCCCATATTTTCATGAGGGGGTGGGGCCATTCCCTTGCCTCTTCATTCCTCTCTTTCCTTTTTACCGTCCTTCTTTTCCAAGGGAAAATTCTTCCACCACCGAATTTTTTTTTTTAAACACTCAACAATTTCCCACCCACGGCACTGTCACCTCCTTCCACTCCAAGGAACCAACAAAAAAAAACCCCAAGCAGGGGGGTTACTCCATTCTCCTCCCACTTTCCGGTATAATTCATCCTCTCTCATGTCTTTCCACTCGAACCCTCTTCCTACCACAACCTCCAAAAACCATTCTTTGGTCCTCGCCATAACCTTTCATTAACCGTTTACACCAATTCCAGCATTTACCAAAGGGTCTCCCACCGGTTTCATTCCACTCCTGGTGTTCCACCCCAACCCACATTCCCACACCCAACACCTTGCTGCCCAACACAGTCTTCCATCTGTACCATTACCGGGGGGGGTGGGGGGTACCTATTTTAACCCTTCCAGGCGGACTTTGGTCCTGGCTTCTGAAGAGGTAAATCCCCCTTCCATAGCCAACATCATAGGGAAACCCCTTTCCATTTCCCCCTCCTACGTTGGGGCTGGGTTTACTTTCTTTGCCTGTGTTTTACCAAATTTTTTTCCCAGGCGTGGATTTTCCTCACTAAATTTCCCTCAAAAGCCCATTCTCTTTTGCCCTTTTCTCTTCCCCCACTCTCCTAAGTTAATTTTTCTTTGTTTGTCCCACACAGCCCCCATAAACTTTTCCCATTGTTCTCATTTCACTCCTGTCAGCAAAACATTAAATGAAAAATATAAAAGGGCCTATTTGGTACGCCGGCCCCATTCCCGTAGAAATATCCCTAATTATTCCCCACCCCAGAGGGGGGCCACCCGATTAACTCGATTACGGGAAAGGCCACCGTACGATGGCTCAGATCCCGGAGCCCGAAGGCAAATCTAACCTCAGGCCCCCACCCCCTCGTTAAGGGTTATTGGTTTTACCCAACACTACATAAGTTGTTCCCTCTTACGAGGGCTTTTTTCGGGGAGGCCATTTCCCTGCCCCCCACATCCCACCACCACCAACTGTTCACTTTCCAATTCATTCATCATCACCAACCCACTATCCACTTACCCCCCCCCAACCCAACTGTCCCAATACTTTGTTTCATTCATCAATCAAACCCACCCCCCAACTGTCCAACCACCATTCACCACCATTAATCAAAACCCCAAAAACCACCACCACCCGCCATTTTTATCACCCCAACCCCATCAACCCTCCCACCATCACCATTATTTGTCTCATAATATTCACGGGGAACATCACACAAATTATTCTATTAAAAATTTCCCAGTAAAATTGAAGGGTATTCTTATTTACTTTTTCCCTTAATTTCATTTTTGTAACATCCTTTAACAAAGCTAAAGGGGGACTGAGGACTATAACAGATTGGCTAAACAAATTTGTAAATTTTTTTTAAAAAATAACCCACTGGTGAAGTAAATTTGGCGGAATCGTAAAATGTTGGGTCACTTTCCTTGGTTGATTACAAGAAGGTTTTCGGATTGTGTTTTTTTATTATTCTTTCTTTCTTAACAGGTTCGGTCAAGTCTTGTGTAAAAAAAAAACCACTTTGGTCAACAGAACCTTCCTTTCTCTTCTGGCCATACCCGTATACTATACAAGTGGATCGGTGGCCTAGGGTGGTAAACGAGAGCGTTGTTTTTGCCCACCTTTGTGGGATGCAATGGGATTTTGCCTGGCAGGGAAGTTTGCTTTTTTCAAATGTAGTTGGTTTCCCAGGTTTTCTTGTGTTTTGACACATTCGCCATTTTTTCATTGTACGATTAAACTTGTTGTTTTCCGTTGGCACCAAAAATCTTGGCAAACGGCAAACACGCATTGGCCTCCATGGCTTTGAAGTCAGGAAAGGTTCCCACGGCCTTGTTAAAAGTAAATAGGCCTAGGAAAATAAAAATGATCTTTTTGATAGGACCATATGAATTATGAGATTCCCAAGCCCATGGTTTTCCACCCACAACCCCCTTCCAGGTGTCATTCGATGTACCACATCAAAGGGAAAAAAAAAAAAACACTGTAGATTTATTTCAAAAATATGATATTAAATGCTCGGGGGGGTTACTCCCTCGGAAACGCAAATTTGCCAACGGAGCAAGGGAACACGGAAAAGCAGTCTTGCTTTCGGTCACTTGATTCGAGACTTGGACATTCGTTTTCAAGTTCACCGGTGGGGGGCCCTTCCAGGGGGGGGGGGGGGGGGGGGACGCAGCAGTAATGGTGGAGGGCGGTGATCCTGTTCTCGCGTTTCAGTACCTCGGTAGGCTGTTTTAAACCAACAAGTATTTACCACTATGTGTTTGTAAATTTTGTTTTGCAGTGTTCTCGAAGAGTGGGGGGAAAGGGTTGAGAAGCCAGGAGGGTTTCGTTTGGCGGTTTTTGGCCCTTTAACAATTGTCCTGCGAGGGGTGCTGATGCCCCTTGGGCCTTGGCTTTTTCCCGCCCGTGGTCGACCGCACGGGGGCTGTCAATCCGGGACTGGGGCGTTTTTTCAGGTGCTTTGAACGTGACTGCTTCCCAACCACACCAATTCTTGTTCTTAGGTGTTTTTGAGGATGTAGCAAATCTGTAATGCGTTTATCTGATTTCATTTCTGTATTGTTAGTTTAACCAGTTTCTACTTATGATGGGGGGGGGGGAACCCACAGGATGGGGCAGTGGGGAGGAAAGGGAATACCAAAAAACTGTGGGGGGGGACCCATTCCAAATTCCCCCCTTCCCCCCCAATCCTCCCACAGCCCCTGGGCTAACCTTTTCTTTCAGGGCGGGTTTGTCTGCCTTCTTCAGTTTTTGTACTATATTAACTGGTACGAAGGTTTCATTTGTTTTACTTATGTTTTGTATCAATTGCCATGGTGGAGGGGAAGGGCGGGCGTTGGGGAGGGGAATGTGGGTAGGAAAAGGGGAAAGGGGGACCAGCGTGGAACGGGTTATTAAACCCTCTGGGAAATTCTCGTTTTGTAGGGCGGCCCACTTCGGTCCAGTGTGGGGGCCGTCGGTTTGGTAGGAGGTTTGTGGGCTCGCGTTGCAGCGTCCCTTGCGGTTCGATTCCCCCAAACCCCGGTTCCCCCCAACCCAGTGGTTTCATCCCTGGGCGTGGTTGGCCCCAACTTTATTATAGTCAATAAAAACCTTGTCCGTTGGGTACTTGCAAAAGTGTTCTAGAATTAGGTTCAAAAAAGTATCTTTTATCTTATCTCGTAAGTTTGGGGCGTCTTTGGACCCACGGGGTCTTGTCCCGCGAGCATCAGGAATTTTGGTCGGATCGTGTTTTTCCGGTGTTTTTACCCTCCCGTTAAAAGGAGCTTGGCGCTTTTTCGTTATGGGACCGATTTCCATTTGGGTAATGCAATTTCGCCACACCTAAACAACCCCCCCATTTCAAGTGGGCCGTTTACCGAGGGGGGGGGGGAGGGGGGGACATTTTGACCGGGGGCCATGCCCCCCCCCCCCTTTTTACAAAGGGGGAATGAAAATTAAAATAAATAAAATAGATATATCTGATTATATAATTAATTTCTATACTATATTATTATATAATATATAGATATATATAATAGATAGAATATATATATATTATTTTTAAGATATATTTTAATTTTATTGGTTCCCCCCCCCTTTTCAATTTTCTGGGGTTTACCGGGGCCCAGGCCTGGCCCCTCATTTCCCCCTTGGCGCAAAGGGGGGATAGTAAAATTTGGCCCCAAACATTTGTTTTCCCCCCCCCCCCCCACGTTGGAAAAATCCAAGGGACGGGCAAGGCGGTTTATCGAAACGCCAGGAACCCACCCAAGGAAATGGGGGGGCCTGTAAAAGGGCCGCCGGGGTGGGCGCGCTTATTTTTCCCCACTTGACCCCACACCAGGTAGTGTGTGTGTGGCCCCCAAAAGCGTTGTTACCCTGTTGTGTTTGGCCTGGTGTTGTGTGCCCACAAACCGGGCGTTACCTGTGGTGTGTGGCCTGGTTGTTGTGGTTGCACACGCGTAAACCCTGTGTTGGTGGTTGCCTGTGTTTGTGTGCCACCCACGCCGTACCGGTGGTGGTGTGGGGCCTGTGGTGGGTTGTGGCACACGGCGGCCGTTACCTGTGTGTGTTGCCTGCTGTGTGGTGTGCCAACAACCGCCGTACCTGTGTGTGTTGGTCCTGTGTTGTGTGCAACCCCCCAACGGCGTTAACCTGTGTGTTGTTGCCTGTGTGTGTGGCACCACCGGGGCGTTTACCTGGTTGGGTGTGGTCCTGTGTGTGTTTGAAACAACGCGTTTACCTTGTTGTTGTTGTTGCCTGGTGTGGTGGCAAACACGGAGTTACCTGTTGTGTTGGCCTGTGTTGGTGCACCACGGCGTACCTGTGTGTGGGCTGTATGGGTTTATTGTTGAAACACCGGCCGTACCTGGTGTGTGTGGGCCTGTGTTGTGTTGCACACGGGGGGCGTACCTGTTGGTGTGCCTGGTGTTGTGTGAAAACCAACCCGCGTTTAAACCTGTGTCTGTGTTGCCCTGGTGTTGTGTTGCTAGAGAACTGTATAGGATATCCAAACCCATTTTCCTTATTCCGCGGAAAAATTACCATCCGCAAGTTTTTTTTACCGGGGATCCCCCCCCCCCCCCCCCCCCTGGCGCTTATTAGTGAATATTTTAAAAAAAAAAAAACATATTCGGGCCATTTCCCGGCCATCCGCACAATTTGCGGATGTGGAAAAAACATATTTTACCCCGCATCTGGATCCAACATCCGCCAACCCCACCCACACACTATTAGGATGTGGCGGATTTTATTACAATTTTTACATTACAAGCTTGCCCCATAAAGTGTAGACAAAAGGTTGGATTGCATTGTTTTACATAATTAATATCTACTTAAACAATATTTTTCCATTTTCTTCCAAACAAACAAATTTCTGTTTTTATAATTTGTGGTGTTACAGTAAATCGTGTCCCAGGAAAACCCATTTTTTTCTTTGGGGCATTAGGTAGGTGGGGAATGGTTCCATTCAAAACCCCCCACCCTTAAATCCCCACAAAAAAAAAATAAAAAAACTACCCACTTATTTTTTCCGTATAACAGTACTTTTTGTAAACACTAAAAAGGGGGAGAACGGGGGAAAAAAATTCTTCCCCGTTTCCAGCCCAGGCCGCACGAATAAAAAACGAATATTGCTTGATTGACCGTCCACGGGAGGGTCTGACAATTATGGCATCCCAAACAACATCCTTGCCCCCTCGTTTCACCGGACGGCAACAAAAACCTTTTTACCACATTTTTTCTCTTTGGGGGCGTTATCGGTCGTAGTGGGCCTGGTTCAGGGGGTTGGTCCATCTGCTACTGATAAAACAAAAACATTGGTAAAAACAACCCAGTCACAACAAAAAACAGGCGCTATGGGTTTCGGGATTCATCGGGCGGTGGAACTAAAAAACCGGGATTCCCCCCCACTTGTTTCTATCAGTAAGGGAGGGTTGTACTGGGGGCCACCAAAGATTGGACTTAAAACATAAGATTATTCCTTTATGGGGGGCCAAGGATTGACGGGCTCCACTATTGGACGTCAATGGGGCACATCAGCCCCAGGCTTATTGGGGTGGAAAAAAATAGTAGGCAAGGTGGGCCTAGGGGGTTAATCCTTTACAGGGGGGTTCCTTCGTCCCTGGCCCCCAACGGTGAAAGCACAAATTAAGGGACAAATTCCTGGAAAATTTCGATTGGGTTAGGGGAGGGGGGGTTTTGCGACCCACTCCCTGTAAAACAACCCTAGCTTAGGCCACCACACATAATAAAGAGTAGAAGGGGCCGGGGGGGCGTTGGGGGTAAAACCCGCGTCCCGACACCGGGGTTTGGCCGGGGGGGGCACGAACCCATGCAGGGGGACCCCCCAAATGGGGGCCGACCCGCAGCAGGGGGGGGGTCTGCCTTATGGGACGAGGGGTGTGGGGGGGCAAAAGGCCATCGGGGGAAAATCCTTGCCCACACTCTAAACCATCCGAGTGGTGGTAGGGGCCCCCTAGGGCCCATCACTTTTTCTTATGGGGGGTGGCCGCCGGGGCGGTGGGCCCCAAGCCAAAAGACGGTGGGGGGGCCCGCCTTGTGGCCCGGTCCGAAATCAAACCTCCTGGGATTAAACCCTCGGAGGGTTCTTCGTGTGGGGGGCCTCGTAGAAAACCGTTCTGAAGCCTCTCCAGAACGGATCGTCGAATACCTCCTTCCTAGCGGGCGAGCTCCAGAAGTTAGGGCTTTGTAGGGGGGGGGGTGGACCCGGGTGGATTTATAGTGGGAACTCTCTGGAGTGACGAGGAGGCCTGGGCAGAGTTCGGGGGCGAGGGGGGGGGGACTGGTCAGTGGGAGGGGTTACGTTGCCACCCTTACTACTGGGTCGGGGCATGGGAGGGCCAAATGGGGGGGCGGGGGACATTTTCCGAGGGAGAGTAAACTTTTTTTTTCTTTTCCTTTTTTTTTTTCTTTTTTTACATTGACAAAGACCAACACTGGGGGGCCCAAGGGGGCACGGCCACAAACCCCAAAAAAAGGAAGGTTAAAAAACACAAAAAGGGGGTACCGCTTTTATTTGGGCCAAGGCCCAGTCCCTTATAAAGAAAAGGGACAGTAGGGGGCGAATTATAAAAAAAAATGAACAAAAAAAAGGGTTTGTGGGCCCCCAATTAGGTTCGAGGGAAGTGGTCTTGGTTTTTTACTTCTTCTTTCTTGAAAAGATTTTAAGGTCGTAGGGAAAAAGTGGGGAAAAAATAGAAACCAGGGAAGGAGAGGGTTCCCCAGGAGTATACCGTGAAAAGGGGATTGGGGAAAAGGAGTAAAGATATTGAATGTTTAACTCGGCATGATGATTGCCATTAGGGAAGGGAAATTGGGGGGGACAGGAAATTAGGGATGAGGGTAAAAAACCCGTCAGTGGGGGGCCGGGGGTTGGTAGAAGCTTTGGGCGGGGCTTTTGCGTGTGGCAGGGCGTCCCCTGGTGCATTCGGTCAGGCGGTTCGAGGGGCTCCACCCAGGTTCCGTCACCTGGGGGCGTTGGGTGGGGCGCTATGTAAAAGTCAATAACAAAACATTGTAGTTGGTTACTTGGCAAAGGGTGGACTAGATAGGAATGATCCAAAAAGTAACTCTTATTTATATAGGGGATGAGAATGGAGTAGAAAGTCTGGTTTTTTGCAGGAAAAAGGCCGCGGGGAGGGTGGGGGGGGAGGCATTTGCAGGTAGCAAAGTTCAGAAGAGGGGGAAATATAAAACGTTAACCGGAGAACATGAAAAAATAACAAAACCGGTAGAAAGATAAGGCAAGAAGAAGCAAAAACTTTCCGGCGGTTGGATTTTTAAGAGATTTGGAAAGGGGTGGGGTGGGGGGGGACAGGTCAGTTTTGAGGAGGGGAGTTGATGAGACGAAAAGCTTTTGGACTCAACCCTGTTTAGGAGAGCTCTATGAAGTGGATCCCTTCCCAAAACATGTGAAACATACTCCATACATGGGTGGATAAGGCCCCCCCCTGTAACAGAGAAAGCAACTGGGAGGGAGAAAAAAAAAAAACGCAAAACGCCACAGGACACCTAACTTCTTAAAAGCTTTTTTAGCAGAGATGAATGCGAGTTTTTCCAATTCAGATTTTTTGTAAAGGATAGTCCTAGAATGTTTCATTGTAGAAGAAGGTAGTTTAGTTTGAGTGTTCATTGAAGAAGAGGGCCATAGTTATCTGGTAGGTTTTGTCGAATAGATAGGGGGAAGAAAACTGGGTTTTTGAGGCATTGAACAAAACAAGGTTTGTTTTTGCCCCCAATCAGAAAATTATAGAAAGATCAGAAGTTAGGCGCTCGGTGGCATCTCTCCGGGGAATCACTTAGTTCCTGTTGATTTTGAACGTCTAATAAAAGACTTTTTGAAAAATGCAGGGTAGAATCATCAGCGTAGGAGTGGATAGGGTTTTTTGATTTTAAACTAAGAAGGTCATTAATGAATAATGGAAAGAGAATGGGTTGATAAGACAGAACCCTGAGGAACACCACCTATTGATAGATTTAGGAGAAGAACAATGTCCGTCTACAGTAGCTGCAATAGAACGGTTTTGAAGGAAACTTAAGATGAAGGTACAGAGAAAAGGATAAAAAAAACCAAAAATGAAGTGGTAGTTTGGAAATTAAAAAAAAATTTGCGCCAGACTATCAAAAAAGCTTTTGTTTATGTCAAGGGAAAACAGCAAAAGTTTCAACCAAAAAACCCCCTAAAGGAGGATGACCAAAAATTCAGTTAGGAAAACCCTAAAAGATCGCCAGTAGATCACCCTTTACGGAAACGGTACGGGGACGTCAGATAGAATATTATGAGCAGATAGATGCTTTAAGAAACTTCTTATTTAGGTATAGTTTTAAAAAAAACTTTAGAAAGGCAGGAAGTAAAAAGCTATAGGACGGTAGTTTGAAGGATTAAAAAACGGTCCACCCTTCTTAAAACAGATTGGGATGTGAGCAAACTTCCAGCAAGAAGGAAAGGTGGAAGAAAGATAGACAAAGACGGAAAAGGGGTTTTGACCAGGCCAAGGTGCAACAAGAAGCACAATTTTTTTTGAGAACAATAGGAGGGACTCCGTCAGGACCGAAAGCCTTCCGAGGATCTAGGTCAAAAAGGGGGGCAAAGGAAACATCATTACAAAAAGGTTTCTTAATAACAAGGCATAATATAGTCAGAGGGTGGAGGAGGAGACGGAACAAGCCCTTCATCAACCAGAAATGGAATTTTCAGCAAAAAGGTTCGAAACGAAGAGTTCAGCTTTAGAAATAGATGAGAAAAGCTGTGGGAGCCATCTGGATGAAGCATAGGAAGGGGAAAAATTAAGAAGAAAAATTTTAGAAGATGGTTATTAGCTAGATTTCCAAAAGTTACGATAGGAAATTTGATTTCATAAAGATTTTTGGGCAAATTTTTTTATAAATTTTAAGGAGTTTTTTTTGGGATGTTGAAGTATAATTTTTGGGATTTGAAGTATGATTACGGGCAGAAAATTTTAATGGCATGAGTTTTCACAGGAGACTCAGGAGTTCAACGTCAGGAAACTATAGGCATCTCCAGCAAAATGCAGCCCGTCAGTTGTTGAGGTTACTTCCGGTTGATGAGCGTATAATGCGGGTGGGTAAACACACTCCTGGGTTTCATGTCCTCTTGTTGCAGTGTACGGCCTTTTTACCGAGGTGCGTACAACTGATGACAAGGAGATGTTTCTACCCCCAAGCTCCGACTCTGTGTTAGACCAGTTGTCCTTCTCGAAACCACACTCGTTGTTTGGGTGACTTCATGCTACTACTGGCACTGTGGGAGATGGCTACGAGTTTATGGGGTCGGTCCCCATGACTCCCGGTACCAGAAAACTTTAACAGTTCTCTGCTTCTGAATTTTGCAAGGTCCAGAAGGTTGGAGAATTGCAGTTTTTTTGTATCAGAGACCAAAAGCTGCAACCGCTGGACATTTTTTATAGTAATGCCGGAGGGGTTTGCTAAGTAGATCGGGGCCACGTCCTCGTTAGTACTCGTTTGGAGGATTCCTCCAGAACTTGCAGGGTTTTTTTCCGGAGTTCTGAGTTCTTTGGAACAGATCACAGACTTGTTGTTGCTACAACTTAAGCTTCATGTCGAGTCCAGAAAAAGAATCTCAAGAGGTAACCATACTGTGTTTCATCTTGAAAACTGAAGGACTTGACATCAGAGGTGGGCACCGCAAACGAAAATCCACTTATGCAAATCCGCAAACCCCAATCCCTTAAGTTTCCGCAAAACCGCAAGTCCGCAAATTTTCTTGAAGTTCACCACTTCCGCAAGTCCGCAACCGCAAACTGTTAGGTTGATATTTTCTCTGCATATTTGCAAAAATTGAGGTAAAGCCACCTTGTGGTAGTAGATTATAAATATTTATAAATCACATATGGCCAATAATTTTATATATATAAAAATAAATAAAATATATATATATATTTAAAAAATATATATATATATATAAAATTATATATATATTATAAAATATATATAAATCAATATATATATATATATATAAAAATATTAGATATATATATTATAAAAATAATAATAATTATAAGCAAAGAGTGTGTCTGTCCCGGGGTGTGTGTGTGTGTGTGTGGTTATAGGTTCCACCCCCCGTGGGGGGAATCCCATCATATGGCAAAAAGTTTTTTGGAACCGGGTCGAGCAGGGGGAAGGTTTTTTAAGCCCACTTATGAGATGATCCGATCACTTTTTTTTTTTTTTTTAGCAGCTTATTAGCGAG
>JACEEZ010013064.1:0-29061 GCA_016584305.1 Chionoecetes opilio | reverse complement strand
AAATTCATAATAAATCAATAAAAAATACAACAATAATAAAAAAATATTCAAATAAAAAATAAAAAAAACAAAAAAATAAAATAAAATAATACAAAATAATCAAAAAAAAAAATAAAATAAAAATAAACAAAAAATAATACAAAAAATATAAAAATAACAAATAATAATAATTAAAATATACTATTAATAAATATACAAACATAAATAAATAAAAATAACATAACAAAAAACATAAATATAAAAAACATCAATATATAACAAATTCAAAATAATTAAATATCATAATCATCAAAAAACAAAAAAACATGATAAAAAAAAAACATATCAATAATATCAAATATAACAAATCAAAATTCAAAAAATAAAAAAAAAAATTATAAAAATACAACATCAAATAAATAAAATATTAATATATCAATTAAATACAAAAAAATCAAAAATAATAAAACAATTACAAATAAAAAATAAAAATATACAAATAAAAATATTAAATTAAATAAAATCAAATAAAAAATAAAATATAAAATAAATATAAATCAATAAAAATCAACTAAAAAACAAATCATTAATCAAAAAATCATAATCATAAATCAAAATAATATAAAAAAATTCAAAAAAAAACATCAAAACAAAAAAAATCAACATAAAATGAACAAAAACAACATCTAAAATTATCAAAACAACTAAAATTAAAATAAAAAATACAAAAAAAATAATATAACAAAAATAAAAATAAAAAATAAAATCAATACATAAAAACATAAATAAAATTAAAATAACAAAATAAAACAATAAAAATAATAAAAAATATATTTAATCACATCAAAATCAAACTAATCAAATAAAAATAATACAAAATAAATATAATAAAAATAAAAATAAAATAATAAATACACATCAAAATAAAAATAAATAAAATAATAATAAAATATCAAAATAAAATAAAAAACACAAAAAAAAAAAATAAATCAAAAAATAATTACAATATAAAAAAAAAATCAAACTAAATAAAAAAAATACAAAAAAAAATAAAATCAAAATATATAATCATAAAACAAATAAATAAAAATATCAATAAAAATAATAAACAAAAAATATAAAGCAACAAATACATCAACATAAAATAAAAATCATTAACAAAAATATAAATAATAATCAAAAAAAATAAAATAATAAATTAATAATCAAAAAAATAAAAAATAATAATAAACATCACACAAAAAAAAGAATATACAATATAAAATTTAAATTACACCAAATCCAAAAAAAATCAAATCCATCCAAATCATCAATAAAATTTCAAAAACAAAAAATAAAAATAAACAATTATAAAAAAACAATAATAACAAATCACCAACAACAAAAAACAAACAAAAGACAAAAATCTAAATACAATGAACAACAACACAAATCAAATATACATGCAAAAACATATCAATAAAAAAAAAAACCCAATCATAATAATAAAAAATAAAATCATCACAAAAAATCCACCATCAAATAAAAAAACAACAAAGATCAAAAAAAATGCAAAAAAAACATAAATGCAACATAAAATAATAAACAAATAAAAACATAAAAAAATCATTGCAAAATACAAACAATAAATTCAATACAAATATTCATTAAATCAAACATATAAACAAACAATGATAACAAAAAATAATCAAAAATCACAAAATCAAACAATATCAAAAAAAATAAAAACACAAACACAAACATAAAACAATAATTCATAAAAAACAAAAAATCCAAAACAATAAAAAAATATAAAAAACAGAAAAATAAATAAAAAAAATTTCATCAATATACAAATAAATATACACAACAAAAACAGCAAATAAATAACCCATAAAATTAAATCATTAAACATTAAAACAATAAAAATACAAAAACATAAAATAATCAACATCAAAACAAACAAAACAACAAAAACAATAAAAAACACAATAACATAAAATTCACATAGACAATAAAATACATAATATAACACAATAACAAATATCATTTAACATAAAAAACACAATACACAAAAATATAAAAACAAATCAATTGCAAATATCAATCCATTAATCACACACAAACAAATTAATATCATATAACAAAAAAATTATAACATAAAAACATAGTAAAAAAACAAATAAAAAAAAAAAACATAACAATATTCAATCCAAAAATAATCATCATGAATCATTAAAATTATACAAAACAAATCACAAATACATATCAAAAATATAGAATAAAAAAATAAACAAATCATAAATAAATAAAAATAGTAATCATTATCAAATAAACATCACAAATACAAACAAATAAATTTCATAAATTAATCAATTAATACAATCAAATAAATACATATAGAATATACAAAATAACAATAAAAAAATAAATCATAATAACAACAATTAATCAGCACCAAATAAAAATTATCAAATTCATATTATATAACTACTAAAAAATAACACAAATAAAAAACAACATTCAATATACAATAAACAATTGATCATAAAACATCAACAACACATCAAAACATAACATCAACATATGAAAATATACAATTATATAATAAATCATCATATACAAAAATCAAAAATACATATCCAAAAATAAATATAAACAAAAAAAAAATAAAAATATGATAAGAATATATATAATTCAAATCAAAATATATATTAAATTACATAATTCAAAAACACATATACAAAAAATTAAACTTAAAATATTATCATAATCACAATGAAAACAATAAATAAATCAATTCAAATACATAACATATACAAATCACAATATATAAATTAACATCATATATTAATAGATACAAAATAAATCACAAAATCAATATTTTAGTAACATCACAATTATCAATTAACCAATATAATATATTACACAATATCACATTCATATCTCAAATGATACATAAATATTAAACTCATAATAATATAAAAACATGATCAATATACAATATACATAACATAATTACATATACAACTAATGAATAATAATATATAATCAAATCAACACAATTCATATCAATATCAATAATATATAATAATCAAAATTATGATTTCATAAATATTTAAAAAACAATCAATTACAATCATCATACATATAAATACACATAAACATGATCATTATTTAATTTTAACACAAAATATCAAAAAAAATATTATATCATCAATAAACCAAATCATATATATATTGCAATTAATCATAAAACAAATTAAATTAATATTCAATTAAACTAATATCAATAAATTGAAATAATAATATAATAATTTACTCATTACAATATATATAATAAAAATATATTAACAAATCCAGGAAAAACATCATATTTCATCATCATATTAAAAAATATTCTGTTTACATAAATTACACAAAAAAATATCAATAACATTATTGATATGAATCAATATACATACATTACAACAAAAATAATCAACACACAAAGAAATCAATAAAATCATACATTTATTCATAACAAAAACAAATAATCATATCATATAACATAAAAAAAATAAAATATAATATAAAATAATCATCAAAAATAACATATTCAATAAATATAAATCAATATAATAATGCAATAATACAATAACTAATACAATCAACAATATCTATACAAACAAAATCATAAATCAAAAACATACACATATAAAAATCAAATATACATCAATTTAATCCCAAAATCAAATTACAATTCAAATCCATACAAATTAAAAAACAAATACAAATACTAATAAAAAAAAAAAAACATAAATTCAATTTAAACAAAAATCATAAAATGAATACAATATATAAATATAATTCATTACATAACAATTTTATATCAAATCATAATACCCAAACATACATAAAAATACACATCAATTCGAATATACAAATTTCAAAACATAAAAAAATCAAAATAAACAAATCATCACAATTATATCAAATCATCAATAAAATAATCATCATAAACAAATAATATATGAAATATCAAATATCCCATCAATTAATAATAAAAAAAAATCATTAACAAAATAAAAAAACACATGCATATCAATAAATAAAATAAAAAAATTCATTATGATCAATAATAATTACAAATATCATATATTCAAAAAACACACACCAATATATATACAAAAAATTAAAAAATATCATTAAAAATATAAAAAAAAATATATCATAAATCACATTTCACATCAATATTAATAAAAAAAAATACATTACATAATAAAATCAAACAACATAAAAAAAAAAAAAATCCCATTACATAAACAATTATAAAAAAATAATAATAATAAAATATTAAAATCAACAAAATATAATAAATGGCAATCTTATATAAATCAAACAACATAAATAATAATATTACAAAAATCAAAAAATTAAAACAAAATATAAAATATCATACATCATAACAACAAAAATAATAATCATTTAACACAAATGACAATTATTAGGTCATATAAATAAAAATTGTACATACATCAATATTCATCAAAAATATGAACATCAAAAATATACAAAAATACAATACCAAATCATCAAATATATACAAATCTAATATCACAAAATGCACATATATCACAATATTCATTAACAATAATATAAAGTTCTCATCAAACAAAAATGAAAAATATCAAACAAGATCAGTAAATATATCAATACAACAATCAAAAAATATCAAATCATATCATATCATAAATCATTATAATAATATAATTAATTAAAATATCAATACACATATTTATAATTTAATATAATTATACAAAATATAAATATATCAAAACATATATATACAAAAACATTAAAAAAGTACACAACATATATCATAAAAAATATCATAATAAAATAATAAATATAAATATAAAATACATTAAAAAAAAATCATAAAAATAATTATAAATATCAATAAATATTTATGAAAAACATTAAAAATAATCATAATAATATTTCATAACACAATAAAAAAAAAAACAACATTATCATCATAAACAACAATATTCATACACAATGATTAATCAAAATTCAAATATATAAATAACAAAAACTATATATATGCATGAAAAACATGTAATACATAATATCAAAAATCTCAATCAATCAAAATAAATTAATAATATTCATAACATATAAAAATAAAAATATCATCAATATAACACAAAATATCATAAAATCATAATTATTATCATAAATAAATCTACAATAAAAATAAACAAAACACACAATCATTATCAACATCAACATCATAGAAATTCATTAGAAAAAATGACATATAAATAAAAACCAATAAAATACATAAATCATATACATTTATAAAAATATCATTCATAATTGCAAAAAACATTAATATTCATCATTTTTATATCCAAAAAAAAATTATATCCAGAACAACAATATCAAAAAATCATAACCAAATAATATAACAAAATCAAATCAAAAATGCAAAAAATCATGATGTATAAAAATTCAATATAAAATATTGAATATTAAACAAATAATATGAAATCACAATTCAATAACAACTAGAAAAAAATCACATCAATAAAATGACAACAAAATATAAAAATCATAAAATATTAAAATATAATATAAACATATTAAAATTATAATACAAATAAATAACATCATTGAATCAAAATTTGATATCCATTAATCAATATGATACATAAAATTATGCAAACAATATTGAATATAGCAAAATTATAAAATTTATTATACAAAATAAAATGAAATCAATACAAATTTTCAATCATTCATCAATATAAATCACAGATTTCAAAACAAATGATTGAACAAAATAAATATAAATATAAACATAAATTCACAATAAAATACAAAACACAAATAATTAATAACAAATCAATACCATACTATTGAAATATAATCATATAAACTATATAAATTAACAATATAAAATATCAACTTCATCAAAAAACAAAATCAAATTAATATTAAAATATTCATATGGATAACCAAATATATTTTTCATTTCATTACATCATTGAATTCATCCACAACATATATTACATACATAACAATTAATAAATCATAAAATATGATATTACATCAATATTAATAAATGATCCCATATACATTGTCAATAAATCAAAAAAAATCATGCATTATATACATTTAAATTAATATCAAATAAATAATATTATAACATAAAATATTCATAATCATTAATATTCATAGAAAACATGATCATAGTTAAAAAATAATATAATATCATAATTCAAATTAAATAAAAATCCATACACATTAAAATAAAAAAAAAAATAATACAACAAAAAAATATAATAATAATATTACATAAAAATATCAATTATATCAACATGCATATTATAAATAACAACAATACAATAATATCCAAAATCATTCAATTAAACATAATCACAATCAATAATTCATGCATAATCATAATATAAATAACTCAGGATATTATATATGCACAATAATATACAATATCATCAATAATCAAAATATATATACATATAAAAAAACAGAAAAAATAATAAAATAAACACAACATCACAAATATCAATAAACAATCAAAAAAATCTAATTATTAGTAATCAATCAAATATGCAATAAAAATACAACATCAAAATACATATTAAATCATAAATATTACAATAATATATATAATTATTATATAATCTACAATAAAAATAATCAAACAAATATAAACAACATACATCAAAAAAATATAATACAAAATAATAATAAAAATAATATAATGATTCAATTATCATAAACAATAACATCAAATAAAGAATAAAAAAATAAACATTATATAAATATTCATAAAATGCAACAATATAAAAATTAAAATAAAATCAACATAAATTACAATAAATGTTCATAAAAAATCACATCAGCATACAAATAATATTAATAAAAAAAATCACATAAAAAATCAAAAAATCAAATCCATTAAACATAAATAAAAAACAAAACAAAAATCACATACATATCATACATCAAACAAATCAATAATGACACAAAAACAATATAAAAAACAATAATCATCAACAAAAATAAAATAATATAATGACAATCACATAAAATGAAAATAAAATAAAAAAATAAAAACATCTGATATAATAATAAACAGAAAAAAAGTTCAAAAATAAAAAATAAATTCAATAATTTATTTCAGATATAACACAATAAAATAAAAATAATCATAACATTATAAAATTAATTAAATCACAAATCAATATCATATAAATAACAAATCAACCATATTCAGAAACATTAATCAATTATAATACACAATACATACAAATTAAAAACACAACAATAACATATCATTCAATAACAATATAAAAACAAAATAATGACAAATAAAACAATATATAATCACATATAAAATCAAATATATCATCAACAAATTATAATTAATCATATTATGAAATAATCAATATAAAACAATTAATCAATATCAATACAATATTATCAAAAGACACATATAGACAAAACAAACATTTACAAATAAATATAAACATAAAATGAATCAAATACTTTATAAAAAATAAAACAAATTCTAAACAAAATCACAGCATAAAAATTACACATCATAACATAATTCAAATATATGAAAATCATTTACATACAAAGTCAAATACATAAATATAAAATCATTATATTATTATAAAAATATATATCAATTACAACATTAACATAATATAAAATGTAATAATGTTATCCATTTAAAATAAATATCAATCATACAAAATAACATTTCAAACTCAAAATATCATATTATACACAAACAAGCAAATAAATACACTATACCATAAATATGGATAACAACATATCAATAAATGAAATACAAAAACAATCACAACAAAATTATTACATCATAAATAAAAAACCAATTAAAAAATATAAATAGTCTCATAATGAAAAGAAAAAATCAACATGCATCATGATATCATAATATTACAATCATATATATCAATAAATAAGCCAACAATAATCAATCAAATAAAAATGGATACAAACACAATATAAAAGATAATAATTAAACACAAACATACAATATATTAAAATATTAAACAAAATAAAAAATTGATATATACAAAACAGAAATATCCATCAATGAATCCATAATAGAAAATCAAACAATATAATTCAAAAAAAAAAAACATATTATATGGCATACACCATTATGAACAAATTTTAAATCAACAATAATTAATTAAATTTAAACATCAACACATAATAATCAAACATTCACATAAAGCAAAATAATTATAAAATCAAAATAAATACAATCATATATACATATTTACATATTTCATATACAAATTCAAAAACAAACATTATTACAACATAAATATCAATTCAACATATCAATTATATAACAACATACAATATATTAAACAATAATATAATAACAAAAATATCAACATAAAAAATATATATAATCAAACACAAAAACATTAACAATTAATCATTCAATAAACAAATCATTTAATACATAAATATCAAAAAAAATAATCATCATAATATTAATGACAAAAAAAAATACCTCACAAATGATATAAAAAACACATATCAACAAAATTATATCATTTATTATGGAAATAAATGCATTGCAATAGACAATTTTCAATATCACAAATATTATATAATATAACAAATTTTTCATAAATCAATATAATCAATAACAACAAAACATAACAAACAATATGATAAATAATACATCACAATAAAAATAATATATCACAATCAAAATAAAATATAAATAATATCAACAACATTAAAAACAATTTTTATCCAATTCCATCATATAAATAGTATAATATCACAATAATCATTAAAAAATCAAATGCAATATAATAAGACATAATTCCATCATATCATTCAATAACATATACCTCACACAAAAACACAACATATTAAACAAAAATCAAAACACATAATACAATTTATAATCATAAATTTAATCATATATCAATCATTCAACAAACCAATATAAACATATCATATAAAATATATGATATATAAAAATTCACATAAATCAACATCAATATAAAAAAAAATATCAATATCATTCAAATATCAAAATATCAAAAAATATCAAAAAAATTATAATCAAATGAATAATATCAAAATATGAAACTAAAAAAAAACAAATTATATAAATTAATATATAATGCTAATGTTCACAAATCATACTTTATAATACATGCATAATTAATAAATCATAAAAATAAAAATAATCATCAAAATAGGCATCAATAAAAAATATATTCATAAAAATTAATTCAAAATAAAATAAAATATGCAATATAATCATCAATACAATAAAATATATCACAAAAAATTATCATATTATAACAATATATATAATAAAATTTTATAACATCACACATAAAATTCATAAAAATATCATACATATATCATAAATTAAATATCAACAAAAAATCATAACATACAAATCATTAATAATATCACCACATACATTAAAAAAATAAAGTATTAATAATGATCAAATTATAAAAGTATTCATAAATAAAATATAAAAATCAAAAAATCAAAATCATAATCATTAATAATAACAAAAATAATCATAATAAATTAAATCAATTAATATCAATAAATACATAATTAACAAAATCATTCAAATTAAAAAAACACAACTAAAACATTAAACAATAACACAAATAAAAAATCAAATTATAAATATCAATACATCAAAAAATATAATATCAAAAAACATAAAATCAAACAATATAATAAAATAATTTCACAAATAAATAAATAAATAATAAATACCAAAATAAAAAAATCAATCAAAATAAAAAAAAATAACAATATATATTACACAAATTAAAACATAATAATAAATCATAATAAAAAAAATTTCAATCAAAAAAAACAATTATTAAAACATCAAATATTAAATACAAATAATAATCAAAAATCATAAAATAAAAAATAAAATTATAAATCAACAAATCCAAATCAAAATATAATAACAAACAATACACAATTCATAAAAATCATAATAATATCAAAAATATAAATATTCAAAAATTAATAAAAATATCAATATACATATATTAAAAAATAAATAAAAAAAAAAATACAAAATAAATAAAAATTACATATTTAAAAAATCAAAATTAATAAAAAATAAAAAAACATACATAAAATAAAACAAAAAAAAAAAATAAATTAATAAAAATAAATCATAATAATATACACAATTAAAAAATAAAATAAAAAATTAAAAATAAATAAAAAAAACAAATAATTAATAAAAATCAAAAAATAATATTAAAATAAAAATATAAATATAATAAAAAAAAATTAAAAAAAAATAAAATATAACAATATACAAAAAATAAATATATAAAAAAATATAAAAAACAATAAATAATCAAAATAAAATAACATAATCAAAACACATAAAACATAAAATAAAAAAAATAAATAATATCAAAATAAAATTAAAATAAATACAAAAACAAAAAAAAAATAAAAACAAAAAATAAACAATAAATAATAAATAATTCAAATCAATAAATAATTCATAACAAATTAAATCATCAATAAATAATAAATAAATAATAATAAAATAAAAAAAAATCAAAATTAAACAAATATATAAATCAAATTAAAAAAAAAATCATTAAAAAATAATAAATATAAAAATAATAAAAATATAAAATCATATAAAATAATAAATAATACAAATTAATAACAAAATCCATATAAATAAACTTAAAAACATAATAAAACAATACATTCAAAAAAATATAAAATTATAAACAATAAATACAAAATAAAATTATATACAAAATAAATATAACATAATATAACAAAAAACATATAAATATATATAAATAACATAACAAACATAAAAAATTCATAAACAATAAATCATATAAAACACAATAATTACCAAATTACAATAAAATAATAAAAAATTAAAAAAACATCAATAAATTTAAAAAAATTATAATAAACATAAATTAACAACATACAATAAAATAATAATCCAAAAAATTCAACATAAATATCAAATAAAAATAATAAAAATCAAAAAAATTAAAACAATAATCAAAAAATATAAAAAAAAAACAAATAAATTACAAAACAATAAAAATCAAAATATATCAAAAACATACATATATAAAAAAAATAATTAACAAATATAAAAAATATAAATATCATAAAAAAATATACAAACATATCATATCAAATAAAGAAAAATCAATCAACACATAAAGCATAGAAAATCATATTATCAATAAATCAAACATAAAATAACATTATATATCAAAATTCAATACAAATGTCATACACATCACATAAAATATAATAATAAATAAAATCATGAACATATAATATTAAAAATATTCATAATTTCATTTCACAATTAATATAATAGTATCATAAATTTTTATATTTAAATAATAATAATAACCTATTATCATATAAAATTTGTCATAAATAGAATCAATTAATAATAAATCAATCAAAAAATAATAAAAACATACCATTATAACAACCAAAATTTATTAAAAAAAAAACAATATCAAAAATTCAAAAACAAAAAAAAATTACATATCAAACTCAAATAATCAAATCATAATTAAAATAATAAATTATAATATTAATCAAAATTATTACAAAATTTAATTTTAAATCAATCAAAAATATATATTTCAATAAAAATAAATTCTATACAATATAAAAACAAATCATAATATATCATAATTAAATAAAAAGATCAAAAATCATAAATATATAATCACAATTTATAAATATAAAAAAATAAAACAAAACATAAAAATCATGAACAAAAATACATATCATCATAAATTCAAATACGAAAATTCAAAAACATTATTAATGTATTAACATATAAAACCAAAATTATAATATAAGTGATAAAACAATCATCATACATTCAAATCAACATCAACAAATTAAAAACAAAACAAATAATTAAAATTTCAATAAAATTTTAAAAAAAAAAAACACATAATTAAATAATACATATATATCATCACAATATAAAAATTAAACATAAAAACAAAAATAATCACAAAAACAAATAAAATAAAAAATATATAACTTTCAAATCAATTTATTTTCATCAAAACAAACTAATTATAATAATATACAATATATGTCATTTATAACAAAATAAACCAAAAACAATATTACACATCTTTTTCCAATAATTATTAACCATACAAATAAAATTATAAAAAAAAATTCAGTAACAATAGTATGAATTTACCAAAAAAAAATAATTACATTATTTATAGTATCATTATAAACAAAATCACAAATTATTATATAAAATAAATCACAAATCAATAATAAATAAATAATTTATAAATTAAAACAATAATTCTCATAACTATAAAAAAAATAAATAAAAATTATCATAAAAAATGCCACATAAAAATAAAAAATTACATAAGATCCAACAATAATAATAATCAATATAAAAACAAATCTTAAAAATATTAAAATAAAACAAAAAATAAAAATCATTAAAATAATAAATCAAAACAAACATAATAACAATAATAATCAAAAATTTATATAAAAAAATACCATATATACAACATTTTTCAATTTTTCATAATAAATCAAAACATTCAAAAACTAAAAAATCATCATTAATATTATCAAAAAAAAAAATCATCTTAGTAAAAATAAAAATTCAAATTTAATAAAAATTAAATGTTTCATAAAATTCAATAATTTCATAAACAATAAAAAAAAATTAATCAAAATTCAAAATATCAAAAATCAACACAATAAATAATTCATAAATCAACAAAATTTATAAAATATAATACATAATTATACACAAAAAAAAAACAACAAAAAAATAAAACAACACCATAAAAAAATAATAATCAGTTACATATTCCATAATACAAAAAAACATTTCAACATATTAAATCAAATCAATAACAATATGAATAATAATTCATTATATCATAACAAAAATACAAACATCACATAAGTAAATCAAAATATATATATTAACATTAAAACAACAAGAATTTCATTAAATTAAATTAAGATATCATCATTCATTCATTTCAAAAAATTCAATTCATTCAAGATTTAATATAAAAAACAAATACATCGAAAAAATATCAAAAACCATAAAAAATAAAATCAAATAAAAAACACCATCATATTAATAAATTCAAAAATCTATAATCAAAAAAATGTACAAAAATATAATCAATAAACATTTCCATTCAAAAACATATATTCATTTAATATCATCATGACAATAAAAACATTATCATCATAATAATAAAAATATAAAAATTCATATAAATCAAAAATTCAAAAACACATAAAAAATTCATCATTATTAACAGTAACAAAAAAATAAATAATAAAAAAATAAGAATAACAACTCCAAAAAATAACAAACATAAAACATTTTCCATAATATCATCAAACCAATGTCCATTAATCACAAATATCATAAAATAAAAAAGTATACCACATCATTTCAATAACATTCAAATAGATTCAATCAAACAAAAAAATAACATATTTCCCCCCCAATTAAATCATATCATATATACACATAAAACAACCAATCAAGAAACAAAAAAAATTCAAAAAATAACATCACATTGTATATATACATCCAATTCATAAAGAAAAATTCCACACAAATAAATTAAAAAAATATCAAATAACAAACAAAACACAAAAAATCAAGATATTAATTAAAATCAAAAAATTCAAAATATATATCACATCATTACAAACAATGTCAATATAATTTCATTATTTATAAAAATTAAAAAATATAATAATCATATTAAATCATCACATTTAATTCATCATTCAATAAAACATAAAAACAAATATCAAATCAATTATCAACAAAGCAAATAATTCATTATCATCAATTCATATATAATATATTCAAACAAGTAAGATTCATATTTCATTCCAATAATAAATTAAAAAAACATCAAATAAAAATCCAATAATAAATTAAAAGAAAATCAATAATTCATTATCAATTTTCAAAAATAATCAAATCATTACAAATTAAAAAAAAATTAATTCAAGTCAAATAACAATTCATATCATATCCAACTATCAATATTCCATTTCAATTATTTAATTACTCTAAATACAAAATAAAATAAGATAAAAATCATATAAATTACATCCTACAAAAAAAAAACTTCAAAAAATATCATAAAAATTCAAAAATATCACTAAACATTCCAAAATTAAAAAACAAAATTCATAATAAAAACAAAAAATTTACCACAAATTAAAATAATATAAATAAAATAACAACAATATCATAATTTCATTAAACATCATCATAAATGCATATTTATCATAATTTTCAATTAATCAAAATAATTATATAATAATTAACAAAAATAATAATTATAAATAAATATAATTTAAAATACATAATAACAAATTCACAAAATCACAAAATTTCAAAATGAATAATAAAAAATATCAAAAACATCATCATATATCAAAATATTAAAACACATATCATATTCACAAATATCATAAATAAAATACACAATATATAAACATAATTAACATTAAAATATTCCAAACATCCAAAATAAATCAGCAAAATCAATTCATAATAATCATACAAATACAATAAATATCATTTGTAACAAATTCACTTTAATAAATACCATCAAAAAATAAAACAAAAAAAATACAATAAAAAAATTCATATAATATAAATAAATTCAAATCAAAGAATAAATAATAAATAATAAAATTTAAACACCACCACCAAATACAAAATAAATAAATCATAATATAAAAAAAAAAAATTAAACAGCAATATTCATAATATCATATATTATTCAAAAAAAAAATATTATTTAAAAACAAAATTTAAATTTAACATATTTCATAGCAAAATAACAAATTACAAAAAATCAAATAATCATTCAAAAAAATCAACACAAGTATAATACCACAAAATAAATATTCATATTTCACTAATATAAACAAATACAAAATGGTAAAATAATATACATATCATAAAAATTACAAATTAATCATTAATATATATTCAAAATATATCTAATTAATCAAGATACACAATATATATAAAAAAATAAAATATCATAATAAAAAACAAAAACAAAAATCCAACAATATTCATATCATATCATATTAAAAAGGCACAACAAAACATAAATATAAATTCATAAAATCATAATTCATAATTAAACAATAAATCATTAAAATATTCACAAAACATCAATACAATAATAAAATTAACACCAATAAAGCACAATATTCATATATTTTAAAGATATTAAACAAAAAATAAAAAATACATATAATATATAAACATAATCAATTACAAAATTAAAAAGTTAATTAATCATTACAAAAATTCATAAATTTTTGTTTTTTTCACCATAACAAGTTATACATAAAGAAAAAATCATATATTAATATAAATAAAAATCAATCATTCTTCTATAACACAAACATTACAAATAACAATAATATTATTCAAATCAACAAAACAAATCTAAAATTCATCAAATATACAATCAGAATTAAAATCAAAAAATCATCAATAACTAAGAGAATTCAAACATATCAAAAAATGATATACACAACACAAAATTATGATCCTCAAACAATAAAATCAAATACATCAAATATCAATTAATAATCAAAACAAATTATATAAAACAAATTCAATATAATCTAAACATAATAAAATTCAAAAAAAAAAATCACAAACATTTCAACAATATTAAATCAAAAATACACTAAATATAAAAAATTAAATTATTCAACATATCAAAAAACATTCATTATAAAATAAAAATCATAATAAAAACATTCCATACAAATTTCAAACTAAATAATCACAAATAAAATCCACATCATAATAAAATATATCAAATTATAACAAAAAAAAAAAACATCAATAAATATATCAATTATCCGAAAAACAAAACCCATATTATCAAACATTCAAAAATTAATAAAATTAATCAAATAAAACATACTTCAATACACATACCATAGAATTGAAATAATATTCAAATACCAATTACATATCAAAAATATATTTCATTAATTTAACATAACACATTATCCAAAAAAAAAAAGAAAAAGATAAAATACAATATAAACAACAAATTCAACATTCAAATCAAAAAACAATATTAAATAAATAAAAATTTATCAAACATACTAACATCAATATCATCAAAAATATATACACATACATTCAAAATTATAAAATAAATATATAAACAAAAATATTTAAAATAAAAAATCATATTCATATTTTATAATAATTCAACAAAATTAAATTTTTTCAAATTAGCAAAAAAATATCATCAAAAAAACAATATCATCATAAGTAAATAAATATCACATCAATTAATCACATTCAAATAATACCATTATATTTTCAAAATTCACAAAAAAAAATCAAATTAAAATCAAAATAATAATTCAAATATAATAAATACATAAAAATATAATTCATAAAAAAAAATTATCAACTCACAATATAAATATCAATGTTAATGACCAAATTCATTTCATAAATTAATATGACACACATAAATTTCAAATAACAAATCATCAATTACAACAAATGTATCAAAATTAATCGTCATAAATAAATTTACAAATTACAAAAATAATAGAAATTAATAAGCAATACATTAATATATAAAACAACATAATCATAATAAAAAAAAACAAACAAAAATCAAAATAACAATCAAAATATATTAAAAATAACACAACATATCAAATCATATAAACAAATATAAAAATTCAAACCCTTAAAAAATAATAACAATAAATATTTCCAAAAAAAACACACATGATCATATCATATTCAATTATATTATAATTATATTTTATTTACACAAAAAATTAAACATTTATATATTTCAATAACAAAAATAAAAAAAAAAAAATTCAAATAACATCACATCATCACAAACATAATCCCATATCATATACTCACAATAAAAAAAATATCAAATTCAATATCAAATATAATAAATTCTAAGCATAATTCAAAATCATAATAAAATAAAAAATTCAAACAAATAAATATCACATTCAAAAAAATAATAATCCAACAATTATATAATAAAAAATCATTAAAAAAACATTATTAAAAAAACCATTCATATTATAAAATAATACAAAAAATCAAATTCATATCATTTCAAAAATAAAAAATTCATATCAAAACATAAAATATTAAAAATAAATATTTAAAATATAATTATTCATAATCAAAAAATTATCATAATCATCAATTCACAAAATTCAATTTAAATCAAAAATATCAATTCATAATTTAAAAAAAAAAACCAACAGTAAATAAAAAAAACAATCACAAAAAACAATTCAATATTATATAATAACAACATATTCACATAAAACCTCAAAATTAATAACAACATAAAAATCAAAATTATAACACATCAAAAATAATAAAAAGTAATCAAACAAACAAAATAAAATAAATAAAATAATCAAATCAACAAAACAATATTTCAAAATAAAGAATCATTCATTCAAAAATTTCAATCCCACAACAAAAAACATAAAAATAATAAAATATTCACATAAAACTAATAACAATTATAATTAAAAAAAAAATATATTCAAAAAACATTCATATTATATATGTAAAATTCAACAAAGTAAAAACATTCAAAATAAAAAAATAAAAATAAAATATATATTTCATAATAAAAAACATAAAACATATATATATCAAATCAACATTAACACCAAACAAACCAATCAAATAAATAAATATCAATCAAAATAAACTCAATAAAATTCAAACCAACAACATATATTCAATAAAATTCAACATAGCACAAAAAAATTAATATTGCAGCAATAAAAATTCAAAAAAATAAAAATTACAATTTTCATTTAATTTTCACAAATCACACAAAAAGAATTAATCATAAATTACAACAAAATAATTAATCCATAACAAACAACATACATAAAAAAACATTCATATATAAAATCATAATAAACAAATCAAAAACATATATAATATACAATAATCACTATCAATTTTAAATTTCAAAATAAAAATATTAAAATTAATTAAAAATTATATATATTTCATTCAAAATATCAAATAAAAAATAAACATATACATACCATTAATACAAAAAAATAAAATATTAAAATTTTCAAAATAATACAAATATATATAAAAAAAAACAAAAAATATATCAAACAATTATTGTATATTCAATAAAAACAAAATTTTTCAAAAATTCAAAACTCCGATACAAAAAAATAAAAAATAAATTCAATAAACAAAAATAAATATTCTTTCAACAAATCATAAAAAATCAATAATAACAAACATATATAAAAATAAAACAAAATCATTCAACACATACAAAATAATTAAAAAAAATAAAATAAATCAATACAAATAAATAAAAAATAATTCATCATCAAAAAAAATTCATAAAAATAAAATAATAAATAAAATATATATATCAATACAAAATTTCCATAATAACAATATACAAACACACAAATAAATAAAATATCAATCATAAAATAATATCAAGTTCAAAAATTCAAAATATTAAATTACATATAAACAATAAATCAATTCAACAATTAAACAAAATCATAATTCAAATCCATATATATCAGATTATTACAATTAAATCACAAATAATATTAATTTAACATATTCAAAAAAATCAAATATACCAACAAACATACAATCATATCACATATTCATAAATTAAAAATATTAACAAAAATTAAACAAATCATCATATATCATCAAATAAGTTATTAAATATCATATATTAACACATCAACACACATTACATTACGAAATAAATAAAACAAATTATAACAAATATCATTTTTAATAAAAATTCAATTCTTTAAATATTTCATAAATCAAATTCATAAAAAAATTCATTAAAATATTAACTAACACCATCATCAATAAATAAATAAAATAAAACATTATTAAGATAATCAAAAAAATATGAATACAAATAAACATCAACATTAAAAAATCAAACCAAATCAACGATATATATATATATAAATACATAAAAATATCAATAAAAAAAACCCAATCAAGAAATACTTATCAAATCAAACAAAATAATAGCATGCAAAATCAATATCTATAACATTCATATCAACTACAATTCCAATCCAATAAACACAAAACAATTCAAATTTATAATCATCAATAATCAAATAAAAATAAAAATAATATTCCACATAATAATAAAATTAAATTCCATTTAAATGCTAACCCAATATAATAAAATATATAAAATTCATTCAATATATCAAAACAACAAATCAGCACATAAATCATAATTTATAATTAAAAAAAAAATAATTAAAAAATCAATAATATTCATCAATTACATATAAACATTTAATTAAAATACAACATATTAATATGATACACATCAAAATCACAAAATAAAATAATTATAGAAACATACATAATAAAATTTCAATTAAATATCTTATCAAATAGTTTATAAATTTAAAAAAAAACAAATAACATCAACATAAATATACAACATAACAATATCAGTAAATATATCAATTAAAAAAATAACAATACAAAAAAATTCCAAAAACATAATAATCAAAAAACATACAATAAAAACAGAAATTAAATACATAAAATAAAATATATCATCACAGTTTAAAATATATACATAACTAAAATTTCATATTGACATAAAAAAACAAATAAATACAAAATATATTACCTTAATAAAAAAAAAACAATCAAATAAAATTAAAATATCCAAACAGAATAAAAATATCATCATCAATTTTTCCATTAAAAATAAATATTACATGAAAAATATCAAAAGTCAATTCAAATTTTCAATAATATTTATAATCAATCATAAATAATAAATAACAACAATATATCAACATATACATCAATCAACATTAATTCAAAATCAAATTCCCCTAAACAATTAATCAAACAAAATATATAAAAAATAAAAAATATATAACTAAAATATCATATAAAAATATACAAAAACATCATTCAACAAATAAAAAATCAAAAATTCAAAATAATAAATACATCAAAATAAAAAATATATCGCAATATAAAATCATCAATAAAAATAATATATAATCAACCACAATAAAAAAATAAAATCATATAAATCATCAAAAAAACACAATTCAAAAAATAATCATAATATTAATACAAACATAAATACAATACAATTAATCAAAAAATAACATATCAAAATTAATAATTCAATAATCAAAATTTATCAAATCAAAAAAATCAAATTCAAATATAAAATACCAATACAATATTTAAATCAAAAAATATAAATAAACACAAAATAATAAATCCAAATATTAAATTTTCAAACATACACCAAAACAATTCCAAAATATAAAAAATACAAAAAAAAAATAAATCTTCCCAAATTACCAAAACATATCATCATAATCAAAATTATTCATCAACAATACAATTCATAATAAAAATTTAAAAAAATCAAAACAAAAACAAATAAAATTCAAAAATATATTCAAATAAATAATATACATACAATATTCAATTCATACATAAATCATTAAATATATTCCATTAAAAAATTCATAAAAAAATTAAAATAATAAATATTTAAATTCATATAATCATTCATCAAAATTACATAATTAATCAATACCAAAATTCAAATCAATAATAATTTTTAAAACAAATATACAATATTTCATCAAAAAAATCAAATATGATTATATCCATTTATTACATCAAAAATTAAATATAAAATATCAAATCAATAAATTACACAAAATATAAATTATATCATTTCAAATAAACAAACAAAAAAAAAAAAAAACAACAACATAACTCACAAAATAAAAATTACAAAAACAAACAAACACACATGCAGCATAAACCAAAAAATAACCAAATAACAAAAACAACATTAAAACAAAAAATAAAACAACACACAATCAACAAACCCAAAAAAAATAAGTGACAAAAGATTATCAACACAAAACAAAAATCAACACACACAAAAACAACAATTAAATAAACAAATCATCATCACAAAATTAACAAGCAAAAAAACACAACAACAAAAATAAATATAAAAAAAACAATAAACAAAAAACAACAAAAATATTACCAAAAAAACAAACAAAACAACACAAACAATATCAAACAAATCATACAAATACATAAAATAAACATAAAACAATAATAACCACAAAAATCAAAAACAAACAAAATCAAATCAAACATAAAACAAATAATACAAACAACACAACAAACAAACAACAATACAAAAATAAACAAACTCACAATCAACACATAAAAAAAACATCATCACACACACAAATAACACAAAATACAACAAAAAAGCAACAAAAACAAATATAAAACAAATAACAAAAAACATAAAACACAATATACATCAATAAAACAATCAAAACAAATCACACCAAACACAAACATAAAATACAAAATCACCAAAACAAAAATACAACAAAACATCAAAACAAAATACAAAATACAAATATAATCACAATACAAATGCACACAAAAATTAATTAATAAAAAACACAAAATAACACAAAAATCACAACAAAATCACAATCATCATCACAAATAACCATAATCAAAAAATAACAAAAAAAAAACAAAACATAAAAAAAACAACATCAAAAATAAAATAAATAATCAACACAACAAACACATACAATACATCATAAATACATCACATCAAAACAATACACAACAAATACAAACACATAAAAGACAACAATAACATAAAAAAATAAAAAAAAAGTAACATAAAAAACAAATAACAAAAACAACACAACATCAACTTCAACAAACATCAAAACAAAATAAAAAAAACACAAAAAAAAACACAAAACAATAAAACAAAAACACATCACAAAAAACAACAAAAAAAAAACAAAAAAAACCAAAAACACAAAACAATAAATAAACATTCACAACCAAATCAAAAACATAACAATACTTACAATAAACAACCCAAAATTCACACAAACAAAAAAAAAACAATAAAAAAAAACACACACATCAACAAAAACCACAAAAAACATCAAAAAAACAACAAAACAACAATAACATAAACACAATAAAAAAAAAAAACATACAAACATCAAATCAAAAAAAAATAAATATTCACAAACAAAAACAAAATATAACACAAATAAATCAACATATCACAAAAATACAAATCAAAACAAACAAATCACAATAAAAAGAATCAAAAAAAACATAACATCAAAAAAACAAATCAAACACAAACAAAAACAATCAAATAACATATTCCCATATATAAACAAAAAAAAAAAACACAACAAACAATAAACCAAAAATACACCAAATTAACACACAAATACATATCAAACAAACACAAACAATAACACAACACACAAACAAAACCAAAAACACAAAATCAAATCATAATACCAAACAAAATCAAAAATAAAATCATCACAGAAAACAATAAAACAACAAAATAAAAACGAAAAAATTTCAACAACACACAAAAAAAAAAAAAAAAGATAAAAAATAATCAAAACACACATCACAAATATATTACATATAATCAAAAAAAAAACACACACAAACAAAACAAAAAAAAACCAACAAAATATAAAAAAATAAAACAAAACAACAAAAACACATAAATCAAACACAAAAACATTAAATCAATCAACATCAAAAAAAAACATACAATAAATCACATACATCATCAAAAAACAAAAAAATCATAAACAACAATCAATTCAAACAGAACAAAAAATAAACAAAATTCAATCAACAACATCAAAAAAACAAACATAAATCAACAAACACATAACAATAAACACACACAAAAAACAACACACATCAACAACAAATAAATCAAAAAAACAAAACACAAAAACACACAAAACAAAAAAACATACAAACAAAACAAGTAAAAACAACCACAATCAACACACAAATATAAATATAACATTCACAGACACAAACAAACAATCAAACACAAACAAAAACAATTCAAAAACAAACAAAATTCAAACACAAAATCCAAAAACACCCAAATCAATCAAATATCATAAAACAATTAAAACAAAAATTCAAAAACATCAAAATAAACAAACATTCAAATCAAACACAAAACAAAATATTTCACACATACAAAACAAACACAACAATTCAACAAAACAACATCATAACAACATAATAAATGCATCAACACATACACAACAAAAATAAACACAAACATAATAAAAAACACAAATTACAAACTATAAAAAAACATCACAAATAACAAACAAAAAACCAATCAACATCATAAAAACAATTAATTACACAAAACATAACAAACAATACATAATCAATAAAACCAAACAACATCATAACACAACAAACACAAAAGCAAACATAAAATTCAAACAAAAACAATTCAAAAACAAATAACAGCATCAAAAAATCACATAATTCAACAATAAACAATATCAACAGCACCTAAAAAATCAAAAACACAACATTAAAACCATAATAAAATCAACAACAATCAATCAACAAACACAACGAAAAATAAAAGCATCACAACACAATAAAAAAAAAAACACACAAACACAAATCAAGTAAACAAAAATCAATCAAAACATTCACAAAACCATCATAAAAATTAATAAACACAAAAAATACAAAATCACACAAAAAACACAACAAATAAAGAACCACAAACTCAAATACAACAAAAACAACACCACAAAAAACACACAAACAAACAATAATAAAAAAAAATAAAAACAACATAACAAAATCAAAACACAAATACAAAAAAAATCACACAAAACACATATAAAATCAACAATTCAAAATCACCAATAAAAAAAATACAAACAACAACAACCATACAAAAAATAATCAAAATAAAACAACATAAATTACAAAACAAACAAACACACAAAACATAAAAAATCATCACAATAAAAAATCAACCACATCACAATAATAAATACATCATAAATAAAATCAACAAATAAACACACAATCAACATCACACAACCAAATCAATCAACAAAAAATTACACAAACACAACAATAAAAAAACATATCAAAAAAATAAAAAACATTCACACAAATCACAATAATAAATAAATACAAACATAACATCACACAATCAACACAACACATCATAAACATCAAAATATATCAAACAAATCACAACACAAAAAAACACATCACAAACAAAATAATCATAAAAAAAAAAATTCATACACAAATACAAAAATAAACATTCAAAACATATCAATATCATAACGACAAAAAAACACAACAAAAACAACAAAAATCATAATCACCAACCTCATCACATCAATAACAAACATCAAAAATAACACAAAATAAATAAAAACAATCAAAAAAACACATCAAATCAACCACAACAATCAATACATAAACAAAACAAAAAACATCAAAATACAAAACACAAAAAACAAAAAAAAAAAAAAAAGCATACATACAATAAAAACAATACAACAATCATAATTCAATAAACACATTAACAAAAAAACATAAACAAAAAAACAACAAACACACAATAAAATATAACCAAAACACAATTCATACAATAAAAACAAAACTACACAAAATACATACAACACAAAAACAAACAACAAAAATTCATCAATAAACACAAAACATTAACATAAACATACAAAACAAATCATCACCACATACACACAAATCAACCAAAAAAAACACATTTCAATACACAAAACAATCAAAAAAACAAAAAACATAAAAAACAAACAAAAAATCAATCAAAACAAAAAAATCAAAATAAAACACAAAAACAAACAAACAAATACAAAAAAACATAAATTACAAAACACAAAAACAATCAATCAACAAAATAACATATTCACAACAATCAAACAAATCACACAAAAAAAAACAATTCACATCAAATAAACATACAAAAAATACAAATACAATTAAAAAAAAATCAAAATAACAAACAACAAAATAACATAATAAAACAAAAATATCACACAACACAGATCAAAAACATAAAATCACAAAAGAAAAAACAAATAAACACAAAAAATAAACACAAATACATCAAAACAACAAATCACAAAATCATAAACCATCAAACAACACATATAAAAAAAATAAAAACTCAACACACAACCACATACAATCATCTCAACAAAGAACACAAAAATAACAAATCATATCAAATAACATCAACACATAAACCAAAAAAACTCAAAAACACAACATATAAAATAAATAAAGGACAAAAAGAAATCAAAAAACAATATCACACAAATTTCACACAAAAACAAACAAACATAAAACACATCACAAAAATAAACACAAAATATACACAAATCAACAACACATAACAAAAAAAAAAAAATTACTCCCAAAATCAGTAAACAATAACAAAACAACACAAATATTCATCAACACAAACAGCAACACATAGCACAAAAATCAAAATAAATTCATCCATTCATAGCTAAAAAAATTCATAAATCCAACATCATCAAAACAACAAAACAAACAAAAACACAAAACAATATTAAAACAAAATAATAACAACATACAACACACACAAACAAAAAATTTCAACAGCAATCACAACATCAAAACACAATCAACATAAAAAACAAAATCATGCAAAACACAACAATAAAAACACAAAAAAAAAATCAAAAAAATAAAAACAAAAATACAAAAAACACAAAAAATCAATACATATCACAAACAAAGATTAAAATAAAACAAACAAACATCATTACAAAACACATATCAATATAACATCAAAAACAACAAAAATACAAACAATACATCATATCAAAGAAAAACACAAAAAAATAAATACATTTCCAAAAAAACAACAAATAGAACAAAATCAACACACATAATAACAGAATAAAAAAAAATATCAATATAAATCATAACCAACAAATATACACATACAAATCAATAAATCACATACAAAAACAATAAAAAAATAAACACACATCCAAATAATTAAAGCAAAATTCATAAAACATAATACAACAAAAAAAAAGACAATCATCAAAACCAATAACACAACAACAACAAAAAATAACAAACAACAAAATAATATACAAAATAAATAACACAATCAAAATACATCAAACATCACATATCATAATCAAACATCAAACACAATTCAAAAATCAAGAAAAACAAAATATCACAAATCAAAATACACACAAAACATACAACAAAAACATCATTCAAAAATAATAAAAAAAACCCATCAAAACAATATAATACTATAAAAAACATAAACATCATCATACACCAGTCAAACATAATCACCCACAAAACACATCAACTCACAAACGAAAAAACAAATATCACAAAAATCAAAACACAAATAAATCATCAACAAACAAACAACAAAAAAACAAAAAAATACAAACACAGAACATTAAAAATACACAATCAAATAAAACAACACAACCTCATCAAAAAAATTAATATAATACAAAAAAAACACTCAAACAAACATCACAACATCAGACATAATAAAAAAACACAAAACAATCAATCAAAAATCAAAAAATCATGCAAACAAAAAATAACAACAAAAACAAATAATATCACATAATCAATCAATCAAACAAATATCACAATACAGAATAACAATGCACATCAACAAAATAAAAATCAACAACAATCACACAAACATACAAAAAAGCAATCGATTTTCAAAAAACAAAATACAAAAAATTATTAAAATAACAACAAAAAAGCAAAACAAACAAAAAACCAACAACAGCAACACAAAACAAAAAAATAACATAAAAACACAAAAATCGCAAATAAAAACATACAACACATACCATCAACCAATTTCACACTAATAACAATCAATCATCACAAATAACAACATCAACAAAAATAATCACACATACAATACAAAATCACAAACATAAATTCAAACAATAACATAAAACACATAAATACACAACAAAAAACAAAAAATCAACACAAATCACACAAAAAAATAATCAAAATAATACATAATAAAAATCAAATCAAAACATCAACACAAATCCAATAATTCAAACACAAACACAAAATAATACAATCACAACAAATTAATAAAACACATCATACAATAACACACACAATCATGAATCACGCCCAAAAATAAAAAAACAAAACACAATCAACACACACAAATACATCCAAAAAAACATAAAAAAAAAAAAAAAAAAACAACAACAATCAAAAAAAAAAAAAATAAATAACAAAAAAAAACAAAACAAAAACCAAAACAAAAAATAAACAAAAAAAAATACAACAAATCAAAAACAAAACAAAAAAAACAACAACAATAAACAAAAAAAATAAAAAAACAAAAAAAAAAAAATAAAACAAAAAAAAAAAAAAATCACAAAAAAAAACAAACAAAAAACAACAAAAAAATTCAACAAAACAAAAAACAACAAAAAAAATCAAAACAAAAAAAAACAATTAAAATCAATAAAAAAAACACCATAAAAACAACAAATCAAAAAATTTAAAAAAAAATCATAAAAAATCAAAAAATAAAAAACAAAAATCAAAAACAAAACAAACATAAAACAATCAAAAACAAACAACAAAAAAAAAACACAAAAAAATAATCAAAAAATCAAAATAACAACACAAATAAAAAAACAAAAAAACAAAAACAAAATAAAAAAAACAAAAAACAACAAAAAACAAAAAAACAAATAAACACAAAAAACAAAAAAAATAAATCAAACAAAAAAAACAAAATACAATCAACATAACAAATCAAAACACAAAAAACACAAAAAATAAATCAAAACAAAACAAAATTCACAACAAAAAAATCAAACAAAAAACATATCACAACAAACAAAAAAACAAAAACAAATCAATATCCAAAAAAAATACACAAACACAAAAACAAAACAATCAACTCAAAACCCAAAAAAAAAAACAATTCAAAACAAAATCAAAACAATTCAAAAAAAAACACAAAAAAACAAAAATCAAATCAAAATCAAAAAAAACAAAACATACAAATCAACAAAACAAAAATAAGACAAAAAACACAAATCAAAAACATTCAACATAAAAATAACAAAATAAACAAAATACAAAATACAAAAAAACAAAAAATCAATAAACAAAAAAAAAAAAAAACATAACAAATCAACAATCAAAAAACACAAAAAAAAAAAAACAAAAAAATAACAATAAAAAAACAAACAAAAAAAAAATAAAACATACAAACATCAAAAAACCAAAAAAAAAAAAAAAAAAAAAAAACAAAAAACAAAACAAACAAAAAAAAAAAAACAAAACAAAAAAAAAAAAAAACAAAATACACAAACAAACAAAAAAACAAAAAAAACAACAAAACAAAAAAAAAAACAAAAACAAAAAAAAACAATCAACAAAATAAAATAAACATCAAAATACAACAAAAAACATCAAAAAACAAAAAAAATAAAACATAAAAATTCAAAATAAAAAAAAACAAAAACAAAAAAAAAATTTAAAAAAACACAAATCAAAAAATCAACACAAAAAAATACAAAAAACAAAAAAACAAAATCAAAACAAACAAAATCAAAAATCAATCATACAAAAAAAAATAAAAAAACAAAAACAAACAAACAAAAACAAACAATTTCAAATAAACAAAAAAACAAAAATCAAAATCAAAAAAAAAATCAACATAATAAAAAAATCAAACAATAACAACAAACAAAAAAAAACAAAAAATACAAAAATAAACACAAAAAACAATAAAAACAAAAAAAAAATAATATCACAATAACAAAAATCAAATCATATCAAAAAACACAAAAAAACAACAATACAAAAAATAATCAAAAATAACACAATCAACAACAAAAAAAAAAACAAAAAAACATCAACAAAAAATAAAAACCAAAAACAACAAAAAAAAAATCAAATCAAAAAAA
>JACEEZ010013063.1:0-16189 GCA_016584305.1 Chionoecetes opilio | reverse complement strand
ACCTCTTACGCTTCTATTATTAGCTGAAGGGTATGAAGCTATTATAGGTGCAATTATTCTAAAAAAAAGGATGTATATTTCAATTTGTAGGAAAACAGCTATAGATCCCCGATAACTAGCTAAAATCATTAGAAAAGAACACATTTGAGGGTTTATAAAGCATAATCATAACGTAAAATTCCTTTCTATTAATGATATACAACACTAAATTAATAAAGAAATAGGAAAAACACGTATAATATTACATGTACCCAATATAGAGTGTCAAAAAACTCCTAGTATAAGCTTACAAGAGTTTTAAAATAGCAATTTCTAACGAAAACAACATAATCCACATTTTGAATTTCGAGTCACAAAAAGGGCTCTGAATAATGTCAATTTTCGACATTTTTTAGCCCTTCAAAAATACATTAAAATACTTGGAAAAAAAAAGTGTTTTTTAAAAAAGAATTAAAAATTAATACATAAATTACATGAAAAAATACATATTTTAAGCTTATAATATTTTATAATATTGTGTAAAAGTGCTGCATAATGGAAATTTCGACATTTTTTTAGGATTTCACAAAAACATTAATATTGTGTAAAAGTGCTGAATAATGTTAAATTTCGACATTTTTTAGGCATTCAAAAACATTAAAACACTTGAAAAACGTTGTTTTTAAAGATAAAATGCTAACATAAAATTTCATGAAAAATACATATTTTTAGCTCATAAAACAATTGTAAATTATAGTTGTGTAAAAGTGCTGAAATAATGTCAAATTTTCGAAATTATTAGCATTTCAAAATAAATAAAAAATTCTTGAAAAACAATCGTTTTAGATTAAAATTGATATCTAATTTCTGATAAATACATATTTTAGCTATTAATTTTTGTAAAAATATAAGTTGCAGCAAATATAAAAAGCTATTTAGCTACAGGTATAAAGAAAATACTTCAATTTGTAGAAAAAAAAAACTCTTCAATGAACACTAGCTAAAATCATGAAAAACACAACATTTATGAGTTTACAGCAATATAGATAAGTAAAATTTACTTGTAATATACAATTAACGCTAGAGTTTACAAGAAACTATGAAAAAACGCTGCCAATATACAGTTATACTCACAATAAATAACCTCTACTCTTGTATTTAATAGCTTAAGGTAAGTAAGGAACTTTATAGGTGCAAATTATTCTAACAAGAGGATTTTTATATATCATTTGTAGCGAAAACAGCTATATATCACTGATAACAGCTAAAATCATGAAAACACTACATTTTAAGGGTTATAGGCAATTATAATAAGTAAAACTACGTGTAATGTACAATCAACGCTACGTTTACAAGAAACTATCGAAAAACGCTGCAATATACCGTTATATCACAATAACTAACCTTTAATCTTCTATTATGTTTAATGTAGTGTAAAGTACTTATAGGTGCAAATATTCTAAAAGGAGGACTTTATACTTCAATTTGTAGAAAACAAGCGATATATCACCGATACATAGCTAATATCATTGAAAAAACTACATTTAAGGGTTATATAGGGCAATATGATAAAGTTTACAACGACTTGTATATTTACAAAAAAACGTACAGTTTAGAAGAAACTATTGAAAAAACGCTTGCAATATACGTTATTATCACAATAAATAACTTTACTCTTGTATTAATAGCTTAATTTAATGTAAGCTACTGATAGTGGCAAATTATCTAAAAAGGAGGCTTTTATATATCACTTTGTAGGAAAACAGCTATATACACTAGATAACTAGCTAAAATCATTGAAAACACTACATTTTAAGGGTTTATAGCAATATAATAAGTAAAACTACTTGTATATGTACAATAACGCTACAGTTTACAAGAAAACTATGATAAAACGCTTGCAATATACGTTATATCACAATAAATAACCTATTTACTCTTCTATTTATTAAGCTTTAATGTAGTTGTAAGCTACTATAGGTGCAAATTATTCTAAAAGGAGGATTTTATTACTTCAATTGTAGGAAAACAGCTATATATCACAGATAACTAGCTAATATCATTGAAAAAACTTACATTTTAAGGGTTTATAGCAATATGATAAGTTAAAACTACTGTATATTTACAAAAACGTTACAGTTAGAGAAGAAACTATGAAAACGCTTGCAATATAAACGTATATTCACAATAACTAACCTTCTGACTCGTCTATTAATAGCTAAATGTAATGTAAGCTACTTATAGGTGCAAATTATTCTAAAAAGAGGATTTTCTACTTTCAATTTGTAGGAAAACAGCTATATGAGCACTGATAACTATTTAAAAATAATTGAAAACACACAATTTTATGGGTTTATAGCAAATTCAATAGTAAAACTACTTGTATATATACAATAACGCTACAGTTTAGAAGAAAAGAAACGATGAAAAAAAAACGCTTGCAAATATACCGTTGTATATCACATAAATCACCTCTTACTCTTCTATTTAACTTAGCTTTAATGTAATGTAAGATACTGTATAGGTGCAAATTATTCTAAAAGGAGGATTTTTATACCTCAATTGGTAGGAACAACAGCTATATATCACCGATAAATAGCTAATATCATTGAAAACAATACTTTTAAGGGATTTATAGCAAATGATAAGATAAAAAACTACTTGCATATATACAATACGCTACAGTTTACAAAGAAAACTATGAAAAACGCTTGCAATATACCGTTATATGACAATAATACCTCTATCTTCTAATTTATTAGTTAATGTAATGTAGTACGTATAGGTCCAAATTATTCTAAAAAAATGATTGTATACTTCAAATTTGTAGGAGGAAAACAGGCTAATATATCACCGATAACTAGCTACCAATTATTGAAAAGACACATTTGAGGGTATAAAGCATTTCATCATAGGTAAATTCCTGCTATTAATGATATAAAGTACAATTAAAGAAGAAAAACTATGAAAAACACGGTATCATATACATTTTTATCACAATTATAGAGTCTCAAACTCGTATGATAACTTTCAGTAGTTTAAATAGCAATTTCCAACGAAACAAACTATAATTCACATTTTGAAATTTCTCTATCAAAAAAAAGGGCCTGAATAATGTCAATTTTCGACATTTTTTTGGCCTTCAAAAATGCATTAAAACACTTGAAAAAAAACGTTGTTTTTAAGAATAAAATGATACAAAATTCATTATAAATACATATTTAAAGCTCATAATTACTGTAACATATAGGGTGTAAAAGTGCTTAATAATGTCAATTTCGATATTTTTTGGCCTACAAAAATACATTAAAACACTTGAAAAAAACGTTGTTTTTATGATTAAAATTGAGAACCTAAATTTCAAGAAAAAATTATATTTTCTTTGAGCTCATAACATTTTGTAAAAAATATAGTTGTGTTAAAAGTTGACTGTATAATGTCAAATTTCGACATTATTACCCTTTCAAAAAGACATTAAAAATACTTGAAAAAAAAACATTGTTTTTAAGAGAAAATTGTATCTAAATTTCATGAAAACTACATATTTCTAGCTATTAATTTTGTAAAATATAGTTGTAGAAATTTAAAAAGCTATTTTGCTACAGATATAAAGAAATATACTTCAATTTGTAAGAAAAAAACAGATCTTCACTGATAACTAGCTAAAATCATGAAAACACACATTTTATGGGTTTTATAGCAATATAATAAGTCTAAAACTACTTGTATATATTACAATAACGCTACAGTTTACAAGAAAAACTATGAAAAAACGCTTGCAATATAACCGTTATTCACAATAAATAACTCTTACTCTTCTATTCATTAGTTTATGTAATGTAAGCTCTCTTATAGGTGCAAATTATTCTAAAAAAAGGATTGGTATAGTTCATTTGAGGAAAACAGCTATATATCAACGATAAATAGCTAATATCATTGAAATCACTACAATTTATGGGTTTTGTATAGCAATATTGATTAGTAAAACTACTGTATATATACAATAACTCTCCAGTTACAAGAAACTATGAAAACGCTAGCAAATACGTTATAACACAAGAAATAACCTCCATTTCTATTTATAGCTTAAGTAATGTAAGCTACTTATAGGTGCAAATTATTCTAAAAAAGATGGATTTATACTTCAATGTGTAAGAAAACAGCTATATATCACCGGCATAAATAGCTAATATCATTGAAAACACGACCTTTAAGGGTTATAGCATATGATAAGTTAACTCTTGTATATATATACAATAAACGCTTACATTTTACAAGAAACTATGAAAAAAGGCCTGCAATCTATACCGTTATATCCACAATAAAGAACCTCTACTCTTCTATTTATTAGCTTTAATGAATGTAAGCAAGGAGCAATAGGTGCATATTCTTCTAAAAGATGATTTTATACTTCATGTTTGTAGGAAAACAGCATATAATCACTGATAAACTAGCTAAAATCATTGAAAAAACTAATTTATGGGGTTTATAGCAATATCATAAGTAAAAAACTACTTGTATATATACAATAAGCTACAGTTTAGAAGAAACTATGAAAAAAACGCTTGCATATACCGGATATCACAAGAAATAACTCATACCTCTTTTAATAGCTGAATGTAATGAAGCTACTTATAGCGTGCAAATTATTCTAAAAAGAGGGATTTTTATATATCAATTTGTAGGAAAACAGCAATATCACTGAACTAGCTAAAATATTGAAAACCACTACATTGTAAGGGTTTATAGCACCTATAATAAGTAAAAACTACTTGTTATAGTAACATAACGACTACAGTTTACAAGAAACTATGAAAAACGCTTGCAATATACGTAATCACAATAAATAAACCTCTTACTCCTTATTGATTATCTTAATTGTAGGTAAGTACTATAGGTGCAAATTATTCTAAAAGGAGGAGTTAGTACATCAATTTGGTAGGAAAACAGCCTATTTATCACCGATTAAATAGTAAATCATTGAAAAAAATACATTTTAAGGGTTTATAGCCAATATGATAAGAAAAACTACTTGTATATTACAAAAAACGTTTACAGTTAGAAGAAATAGAAAACGCTTGCAATATACCGTTATATCACAATAAATAACCTCTTACTCTTCTATTTAATAGCTTAATGTAATGTAAGCTACTTATAGGTGCAAATAATCTAATAAAGAGGGATTTTCTACTTCAATTTGAGGAAAACAGCTATATTCAACTGTGATAACTATTTAAAATAATTGAAAAACTCACATTTAGGGTGTTAGAGCAATACAATAAGTAAAAACATACTGTATATATACAATAACGCTACAGTTAGAAGAAAACTATGAAAAAACGCTTGCAATATACCGGTATATCACAATAAATAACTCTTACTCTTCTATTTAATAGCTAATGTAATGTAAGCTACTTATAGGTGAAAATTATTTAAAAGAGGATTTGATACTTCAATTTGTAGGAAAAAACAGCCTATACACCGCTAAATAGCTAATATCATTGAAAACACTATATTTTATGGGTTTATAGCAAAGATAAAATAAAACTACTTGTATATATATACAATAAAGCTACAGTTTACAAAGATAACTATGAAAAACGCTAGCAAATATTACCGTTATATCACAATAAATAACCTCTTATTATTCTATTTAATAGCTATGTAATGTAAGCTAATTATAGGGGCAAAATTATTCTAAAAAAGAGGATTTTTACTTCAAATTTGTAGGAAAACGCTATATATCAACATAAAATAGCAATATCATTGAAAAACACTACATTTAAGGATTTATAGCAATATGATAAGTAAAACTATTGTATATATACCCCCAATAACGCTACAGTTACAAGAAACTATGAAAAAGGCTTGCATATAACGTGTATATCACAATATAAATAACTCCTACTCTTCTATTTAGTAGCTTACTGTAATTTAAGCAAGGTGAGAATAGTGCATATTTATTCTAAAAAGAGGGTTTTATACTTCAATGTGTAGGAAAACAGCTATATATCACTGATAAACTAGCTAAAATCATTGAACACTAATTTTATGGGTCTATAGCAATATAATAAGTAAAACTACTTGTATATATACGAATAACGCCTACAGTTAGAAGAAACATGAAAAAACGCTGCAATATACCGTTTATATCACAATAAATAACCTCTTACTCTTTATATATTTAATAGCCTTAATGTAATGTAAGCTACTGTATAGGTGCAAATTATTCTAAAAGAGATTTAACATGCAATAGTAGGAAAACAGCTATAATATCACAGATAAATAGCTAATATAATGAAAAAACACTACATTTTAAGGGTTATAGCAATATGATAACCTTAAACTACGTGTATATATACAATAACGTACAGTTTACAGAAAGTATGAAAACGCTTGCAATATACCTTTTATATCATAATAAATAACCTCTTACTTTCTATTTAATTAGCTGAATGTAATGTAAGGTTACTATAGGTGCAAATTTATCTAAAAAAAGGATTGTATATTCAATTGTAGGAAACAGCTATATATCACCGATAACTAGCTAAAATATGAATAAGAACACATTTGAGGGTTATAAAGATAATATACGTAAATTCCTTCTAGAATGATATACACGACAATTAAAGAAATATGAAAAAACACGTTATATATATACAATTGTACACAATATAGAGTGTCAAATACTATTAGAAGCTTACAGTAGTTTAAAATACGCAATTAACGAAAACAACTATAATTCCACATTTTGAATTTCGCAGTCACAAAAAAAAAAACAAATAAAGGGCTGATAATGTCAATTTCGGACATTTTTTAGCCCTTCAAAAATACAGTAAAAATACTTGAAAAAAACGTTGTTTAAAAAAGAATAAAATTGTAATAAATAAAATACATGAAAAATACATATTTTAAGCTTTATAAGATTTATAATATTGTGTTAAAAGTGCTGAATAATGTTAAATTTCGACATTTTTAGGCTTTCCAAAAATACATTAATATTGTGTGGTAAAAGGGCTGAATAATGTAAATTTCGCATTTTTTAGGCTTTCAAAAAAACATTAAAAACACTTGAAAAAACGTTGTTTTAAGATTTAAAATGGCTACTAAATTTCATGAAAAAAATACATATTTTAGCTCATAACAATGTAATTATAGTTGTGTAAAAGTGCTTGAATAATGTCAAATTTCGACATTATTTAGCATTTCAAAATTAATAAAAAAATTCTGAAAAAAACAATGTTTTTAGATTTAAAATTGATATCTAAAATCATGAAAATACAGATTTTAGATATTAAATTTTGTAAATATAGTTGTTTTTTTTTTTGTTTTTTTCAGCAAATATAAAAGTATTTAGTTACAGATATAAAGAAATATACTTCAATTGTAGAAGAAAAAACTCTTCAATGATAACTAGCTAAAATCAGTGGAAAACACAACATTTATGGTTACAGCAATATAGTAAGTAAAAATTTATTGTAAATACAATAATCGCTCGAGTTTACAAGAAACCATGAAAAATACGCTATGCCAAATATTACCGTTATATCACAATAAATAACCTCTTACTCTTGTATTAATAACTTAATGTAATGTAGACTTATAGGTGCAAATTATTCTGTAAAAAGAGGATTTGTATATTCAATTTGAGGAAAACAGGCTATATATCACTGATAAACTAGCCTAAAAACATTGGGAAAACACTACATTTAAGGGTTTTATAGCAATAGAATAAGTAAAACTATGTAGTACATTTAAATAATCGCTACAGTTTACAAGAAACTATGAACAAGCTGCAGATACCGTTTTATAACAATAAATAACATCTACACTTCTATGTATTAGTAATGTAGTGTAAGCTACTTATAGGTGCAAATTATTCTAACGGAGGATTTTATACTTCAATTGTAGGAAAACAGCTATATATCACCGATAAATAGCTAGAATATCATTGAAAAAAACTTACATTTAAGGGTTTATAAGCAATATGATAAGTAAATACTACTTGATATTTACAAAAACGTTACAGTTTAGAAGAAAACGATGGAAAAACGTTGTGCAATATACCGTTATATCACAATAAATAACTCTTACTCTTGTATTTAATAGCTTAATGTAATGTAAAGTACCTGATAGGTGCAAAATATTCTAAAAAGAGGATTTTATATAATCAATTTGTAGGAAAACAGCTATATATCACTGATAACTAGGCTAAAATCAGTGAAAACATACTTTAAGGGCTTTATAGCATATAATAAGTAAAAACTACTTCGTATATGTACAATAACGCCTACAGTTTTACAAGATAATATGAAAAACGCTTGCCAATATACGTTATATCACAATAAAATTAACTCTTACTCTTCTATTTATTAGCTTAATGTAGTGTAAGCTACTTATAGGTGCAATATTCTAAAAGGAGGATTTTATACTTCAATTTGTAGGAAAACCAGCTATATATCACCGGATAAAAGCTAATATCATGAAAAAACTACATTTAAGGGTTTATAGCAAATATTGATAAGGTAAAAAACTCCTTGTATATTTACAAAAACGTTACAGTTTTTAGAAGAAACTATGAAAAACGCATTGCATATACCGTTATATCACAATAAATAAACCTCTTACTCTTCTATTTACTAGCTTAAGTGTAATGTAAGATACTATAGGGCAAATTATTCTAAAAAGGAGGTTGTTTATACTTTCAATTTGTAGGAAAACAGCTATATATCACCGATAAATAGCCTAATATCATAGAAAACACTTACATAAAGGGCTTTATAGCAATATGATAAGTAAAACACTTGCATATATACAATAACGCTACAGTTTACAAGAAAACTATGAAAAACGCTTGAATATAACGTTATATCACAATACATAACCTCTTACTCTTCTATTATTAGCTTAATGTAATGTAAGCTATTAAGGTCAACTTATTCTAAAAAAAAAACGATTGTCTACTTCAAATTGTAGGGGATGGAAAACAGCATATATCACCGATAACTAGCCCCAAAATTATTGAAAAGAACCATTTTTTGAGGGTTATATAAAGCCATTAATAAGGTAATCATTCTATTAATGATATAACATTACAATTAAGAGAGAAACTATGAAAACACCGTATAATATACATTTTTATCACAATATAGAGTCTTCAAACCTCCTATATAATCTTTCAGTAGTTTAAACTAGCAATTTCCAACGAAAACAACTATATTCCACATTTCTGAATTTTCTCTTATCAAAAAAAAGGGCTGAAATAATGGTCCAATTTTCGGACATTTTTTGGCCCTTGTGCAAAAATGGCATTAAAAACACTTGAAAAAAACGTTGGGTTTAAAGAATAAAATTGATACATAAACTTTCATTATAAATACTATTTTAAGATCGTTAATTACTGTAAAATATAGGGGTGAAAAGTGATTAATAATGTTCAAATTTCGACATTTTTTGGCCTACAAAAAATACATAAAACACGTTGAAAAACAAAAAACGGGTTGTTTTTAGATAAAATTGAGACCGAAATTTCAAGAAAAATTATATTTTAGCCATAACATTGTTAAAATATAGGTGTGTAAAAGTGCGTATAATGTCAAATTTCAGACAATTATTTAGCCTTTCAAAAAACATTAAAATTACTTGAAAAAACATTGTTTTTAAGATTTAAACTGATATCTAAATTCTGAAAAATACATATTTTCTAGCTATTAAGTTTTGTAAAATATGTTGTAGCAAATATAAAAAGCTATTTTGCTACAGATATAAAGAAATATACTCAATTTGTAGAAAAAACAACTCTTCACTGATAACTAGCTAATCATTGAAAACACAATTTTAGGTTCCTATAAGCAATTTATAATAAGTAAAACTTACTTGTATATATACAATAAAAAACGCTACAGTTTACAAGAAACTATGAAAAACGCTTGCGATATAACGTTTTATATCACAATAAATAACCTCTACTCTTCTACTTATTAGTTTAATTTACTGTAAGCTTCGTATAGGTGGAAATTATCTAAAAAAAGGATTGTTACTTCAATTTGTAGGGAAAACCGCGATATATCACCGCATAAATAGCTAATATCATTGAAAAAAGACTAACTATGGAGTTTATAGCAATATCGAAAGTAAAACTACTGTATATATACAATAACGCTACAGTTTACAAAAAACTATGAAAAAACGCTAGCAATTTTATACCGTTATATCACAATAAATAACCTCTTATTCTTCCTATTTAATAGCTTAATGTAATGTAAGCTACTTAATGGTGCAAATTATTCTAAAAAGAGGATTTTATACTTCAATTTGTAAGAAAACAGCATTATATATCACCGATAAATAGCTAATATCATTGAAAACACCTACCCTTTTAAGGTGTTTATAGCAATATGATAAGTTAAATACTACTTGCTATATATATACAATAACGCACAGTCTTACAAGAACTGATGAAAAAAGGGCCGCAACTATACCGTTATATCACAATAAATAACCTCTTACTTCTTCTATTTATAGCTGTCATTGTAATGTAAGCAAGGAGCATATAGGTGCATATTATTCTAAAAAGATATTTTATACTTCAGTTTGTAGGCAAAACAGCTATATATCACTGATACTAGCTAAAATCATGAAAACACTACATTTTATGGGTTTATAGACAATATATATAATAAGGGTAAAATACTGTATATATACAATAACGCTACAGTTTAGAGAAAACTATGAAAACGCCTGTGCAATATTACCGTTATACCACAATACAAATACCTCTTATTTCTATTTAATAGCTTAAGTAATGTACACCTACTTCCTATAGGTTGCAAATTATATCTAAAAAAGAGGATTTTATACTCAATTGTTAGGAAAACACGCTATAATATCCCGATAAATAGCTAATATATTGGAACAACACTACATTTTTAAGGTTTATAGCAATAGATAATTTAAAACTAATTGTAATATATACAATAACGCTACAGTTACAAGAAAGTATGAAAAAACGGCTGCCAAAATACCTTTAGATCAGAATAAATAACCTCTTACACCGTCTATTTATTCGCTTACGGTAAGGTAAGCTAACTTATCAGGTGCAAAGTATTCTAAAAATAGGATTGTATACTCAATTTGTAGGGAAAACAGCTATATATCACGATAACTAGCGTAAACCATTGAACAAGAACACATTTTGAGGGTATAAAGCATTATCATAACGTAAATTCCTTCTATTAATGATTATAACATACAAATAAATAAGAAATTATGAAAACCGTATAATATACAATTGTACCACAATATAGCGTCTCAAAACTCCTATAGAAGCATTTTTACAGTAGTTTAAAATAGCTCCAATTTCTAACGAAAACAACTATAAAGTCCACATTTTGAATTTGTCAGTCAAAAAAAAAGGGCTGAAAATGTCAATTCGACATTTTTAGCCCTTCAAAAATACATTAAAATACGTGAAAAAACGTTGTTTTTAAGAATAAAAATTGATAGATAAATTACATGAAAATACATATTGTTAAGCTTATAATATTGTATAATATTAGTTGTGTAAAAGTGCTGAATATGGTATAATTTCGACATTTTCTTAGGCTTTCAAAAAATACATTAAAAAACACTGGAAAAACGTGTTTTTAAGATTAAAATTGCTACATAAATTTCATGAAAAAAACATATTTTTAGCTCATAACAATGTAAGAATATAGTTGTGTAAAAGTGCTGAAATAATGTCAAAACTTCGACAAAATTACTTAGCATTTCAAAGATAATAAAAATTCTTGAAAAAACAATGTTTTTAAGATTAAAATTGATATCTAAATTTCATGTGATAAATCACATATTTTAGCTATTAATTTTGTAAAGTATAGGGTAGACATATAAAAAAATAGTTAGCTACAGATATAAAGAAATATACTTCAATTGTAGAAAAAAAAACAAATCTTCAATGATAACTAGCTAAAATCATTGAAAACACTTACATTCTATTTCATTTTGAGTTACAGCAATATAGTAAGTAAATTTACTGTATAGATACACATAACGCTACAGTTTACAAGAAACTATGAAAAACGCTTGCAAATACGTTACTATCACAATAAAATAAACTCTTACTCTTGATTAATAGCTTAATGTAAGTAAGCTACGTATAGGTGCAAAATTATTCTAAAAAGAGGATTTTATACTTTCAATGTGTAGGAACACAGCTGTATATCACCGTAAATAGCTAAATATCATGAACAACACTACATTTTAAGGGTTATAGAAATATAATAAGTAAAGTACTTGTATAGTACAATGACGCTACAAGTTTACAAGAAACATATGAAAAACGCTTGCAAATATACAGTTAATCACAATAAATAACCTCTTACTCCTCTATCTTTATTAGGGTAATGTAGGTAAGACTACTAATAGGTGAAAATAGTCTAACAGGCCGGGATTTATAACTTCAATTTGTAGGGAAAACAGCTATATATCACCGGATAAATAGCTAATATCATATGAAAAAACTACATTTTAAGGGTTTATAGAAATGGATGATAGTAAAAACTACTTGTATATTACAAAAAAGTTACAGTTTAGAGAAACTATGAAAAACGCTTGCAAATATACCGTTATATCCACAATAAATCAACTCTACTCCTCTATCTAATAGCTAATGTAATGTAAAGCTACTTATAGGTGCAAATTATTCTAAAAAGAGGATTTTCTACTTCAATTTGTAGGAAAACAGCTTATATAATACATGATAACTATTAAAATATTGAAAACAACTACATCTTTATAAACTTCTGGGTTTATCAGCCAATAACAATAAGTAAAACTACTTGCTATATTATACAATAACGCTACAGTTAGAAAGAAGAAACTATGAAAAAACGCTTGCAATATTACCGTTATACACAATAAATAACCTCTTACTCTTCTATTTAATAGCTAATGTACTGTAAGCTACTTATAGGTGCAAAATTATTCTAAAAGAGGATTTTTATACTTCAATTTGTAGGAAAACAGCGATATATCAACGATAAATAGATATATCATTGAAAACACTCATTTTAAGGGTTCTTTTTATAGCAATAGATAAGTAAAAACTACTTGCATATATACAATAACGCTACAGTTACAAGAAAACTATGAAAAAGCTTACAATATACCGTTATAATCCACAATAATAAACCTCTTACTCTTCTATTTATTAGCTTAATGTAATGTAAGCCTACTTATAGGTCCAAATATTCCTAAGAAAACGATTGTTATACTCAATTTGTAGGAAAACAGCTATAATTCACCGATTTTTAACTAGCTAAAAAATTATGAAAACAACCACATTTTGAGCGGTATATAGCATTATCATAAGGTAAATTCCTTCTATTAATGACTATAACATACAATTAAGAAGAAACTATGAAAAACCAAGTATAATATACAATTTATCACAATATAGAGTCTCAAACTCTATGATAAGCACAGTAGTTTAAAATAAGCAATTCCAACGAAAAACAACTATAAATTCCCACATTTTTGAATTTCTCCTATCAAAAAAAAGGCTGAATAATGTCAAATTTCGAAAATTTTTGGCCTTCAAAAATGCAGTTAAAACACTGGGAAAAAACTGTGTTTTTAAGAATAAAATTGATACATAAATTTCATTATTAACTACATATTTTAAGCTCATATATTGTAAAAGCTACGGTGTGTAAAAGTGCTGAAATAATGTTTCAAATTTCGACATTTTTTGGCCTTCAAAAATTACATTAAAACACTTGAAAAAACGTTGTTTTTTAGATTAAAAGGAGACTAAATTCAAGAAAAATTATTATTTTTAGCTCATAAACATTGTGAAAATTAGTTGTGTAAAAGTGCTGAATAATGTCAAATTTCGACATTATTTAGCCTCAAAAATACATTAAAATACTTGCATGAAAAACAAAACATTGTTTTTAAGATTAAAATGATATCTAAATTTCATGAAAAATACATATTTCTAGCTATTTAATTTGGTAAAATATGGTTGTAGCAAATATTAAAAAGCTATTTTGCTACAGATTATAAAAGGAAATATACTTCAATTTTGTAGAAAAAAAACAACTATTCACTGATAACTACTAATCATTGAAAACCACAACATTTTATGAGTTTACAGCAATAATATAGTAAAGTAAATGTACTTTGTCATGAATACAATAACGATAAGAGCTTACAAGAAACTATGAAAAACGCTTCGCAATATACCGTATATAACAATAAATAACATATACTCTTCTATTTAATAGCTGAATGTAATGTAAGCTACTTATAGGTGCAAATCATTCTAAAAAGAGGATTTTTATATATAAATTTGTAGGAAAACAGCTATAGATCACGATAACTAGCTAAAATCATGAAAACACTACATTAAGGGTTTATAGCATATAATAAGTAAAACTAATGTATAGTAATGACAATAACGCTACAGTTTACAAGAAAAATATGAAATAACGCTTGCATATATACCGTTTTTTATATCACAATAAATAACCCTTATTGCTTCTATTTATTAGCTAATGTAGGGTAAGCTACTTATAGGATGCAACATTATTCTAAAGGAGGATTTATACTTCAATTTGTAGGAAAAACAAGCTTATATAATATACCGTATAAATAGCTAATATCATTGAAAACACTGTACCATTTTAAAAGGTTTATAGCAATAGATAAGTTAAACTCGTATGTATAATACAATAACGCTACAGTTACAAGAAACTATGAAAAAGGCTTGCAATATACCGTTTATATCACAATAAATAACCTCTTACTCTTCGATTTATTAGCTTAATGTAATGTAGCAAGGTGCATTATAGGTGCATACATCTACTATATTCAAAAAAGAGGATTTATATTTACAAATATTAGGAAAACAGCTATATATCACTGATAACTAGCTAAAACATATTGAAAACACTACATTTATGGGTTTTTATAGCGATTATAATAAAGGTAAAAACTATAGTTATATATACAATAACGCTTACAGTTTAGAAGAAAAAAAAACAAAAAACTATGAAACCGCTTGCAATATACGTTATATCACAATAAATAACCTCTGTACTCTTGTATTAATAGCTAATTAATGTAAGCTCTATATTAGGTGCAAATTATTCTAAAAAGAGGATTTTATATATAATTGTAGGAAGAACAGCTATATATCCACTGAAAACTAGCTTAAAATATTGAAAAACACACATTTGAAGGGTTATAGCAATATAATAAGTGTAAAATACTTGTATATGTAGCTACAATAACGCTACAGTTTAGAAGAAACTATGAAAAACGCTTGCAATATACGTTATATCACAATAAATAACCTCTTACTCTTGTATTTAATAGCTTAATGTAATGTAAGCTACTTATAGGTGCAAATTATTCTAAAAGAGGATTTTATATATCAATTTGAGGAAAACAGCTATATATCACTGATAACTAGTAAAATAATTGAAAACACTACATTTTAAGGGTTTATAGCAATATAATAAGTAAAACTACTTGTATATGTACAATAACGCTACAGTTTACAAGAAACTATGAAAAACGCTTGCAATATACCGTTATATCACAATAAATAACCTCTTACTCCTCTATTTATTAGCTTAATGTAGTGTAAGCTACTTATAGGTGCAAATTATTCTAAAAGGAGGATTTTATACTTCAATTTGTAGGAAAACGGCTATATATCACCGATAAATAGCTAATATCATTGAAAAACTACATTTTAAGGGTTTATAGCAATATGATAAGTAAAACTACTTGTATATTTACAAAAACGTTACAGTTTAGAAGAAACTATGAAAAACGCTTGCAATATACCGTTATATCACAATAAATAACCTCTTACTCTTCTATTTAATAGCTTAATGTAATGTAAGCTACTTATAGGTGCAAATTATTCTAAAAAGAGGATTTTCTACTTCAATTTGTAGGAAAATAGCTATATATCACTGATAACTATTTAAAATAATTGAAAACACTACATTTTATGGGTTTATAGCAATACAATAAGTAAAACTACTTGTATATATACAATAACGCTACAGTTTAGAAGAAACTATGAAAAACGCTTGCAATATACCGTTATATCACAAAAAAACCTCTTACTCTCTATTTAATAGCTTAATGTAATGTAAGCTACTTATATGGTGCAAATTCTAAAAGGAGATTT
>JACEEZ010013062.1:0-29462 GCA_016584305.1 Chionoecetes opilio | reverse complement strand
CTTCTTAAAAAGGGGTAAAGATGGTTTGTCGTACCAGAGGGGAAAAAAAATGCTCCACCCAAAAAAACATCCGGTACCGCCTGTGGGGGGTTTTCTAAATTGGTCAGCATTATCAAATATAAAAACCAAAACCCTTCCCAATCTTTAAATTGATCTGAAAGGTGCATCAATAGCGTTGAACCTCCTATAATCAGAAAATGAATACACTCAATATTCTACTAGTTCCGAGACTCATACTTAGTTTGAAAACAGATTTTCTGCAATATTGGAGACAAAAATGATCGGGTCGACAGAGACATTATCCCGTGTGCAAGTGCTGTACGGCGGCGTCACACCCGACCTTTTGTCAGTTTTTGTTTTATTATACCCCTCAGTAGTCGTTTCAAAGAGTCACACCATTTTATCACTGTCTTGAAATTGGTCATTGTCGGGTTTTCAGAGTTAACATATTACAGACTTTACATCTCTTGTATATTCATTGCCATATCTATGTTGAATTTTTTGTCATTTTTACGGATCATAATTATTTTAAAGGATGTGGTTTTTTCATCTAAAAAAGTATATATGGTCTTTTTTCCAATACACATCCGAAATGTCCTGCCCGAAACATTCCCCAAATTTTTTGTCCTAGCCTTTTGGGGGTTTAGCCCTCTTTCCATCAATATCGCCATAAAAGTCATAAGTTCTGCAAACTAAAATGAAAATAAAATTATCTTACATCTACATTTTTTCATAAAAATTTTTTCTTAGGCTTCTATCATTACAAACAAATATTTCATCCTCATTTTCCAAATTTTCCAAAAAATTTTACAACAAATGAGAGGGTTTGTATTTTAACTTTCACTTCCTCACCAAGAGTAGATTTGACCAGTTTGGGGAATACCCACTTTAAATGTGATGACTCGACTACTTAAATAAGAACCTTCTCACTTCCTCTCTATTTGTTAAGGCCGACCCCGATAGAGTCGCAACTGGACTCGTCCCCTAGTCTGGAATGGTCCATTTCCATTTTTACAACCCCCATCCTTTTTTTCCCTTCGGCTTGTTACTCAGTACTATAGGATTAACCACGCAGCTGTGGCATTTTCTATTTGTCCTTCTCTTCCATTTTCTCTCACATTTTAGCTATTAGTTTCTTTAGCTTTTCTCCGGTACCTATAATTAACTCCTCTACATGGTTTTGGATCTAAACACCTGACTATGAGCGGTTTCAGTTTTCATGGTGCCCTATTTCTCCCTGCAATCTAAGATAAATAGTTCATGGTGCTCTTTTATCAAGGAGCAAAAGATGATGCCTCTCCTGTTCACTTAAGTGTTTTCAGTCTCCTTTTCTAGAATTGCCTGTTATTCGTTCCGGGGGTCCGAGTACATTACCCTCGCTACATCACTCTCTGGGTAGACATTGCGTTACTCATCCTAGTGTGAGACAACGTGTTCCGGCCGTAACTTGCTGTTTCTTGAATTTCTTCTGAGTTGTACTACTCTAATTTAGCTAAAATTGATTGTACCAGGAGTACTTCAGCTGTCCACTACTGTTATATTATTTGGGTTAGAAAGATAGTTTCTTTCTTTTTGTAACCTGAACGCATACATGTGCTATATTTGCACTTGTTTTTTTTGTGTCCACCAAGAGAGTGAGGTTCCCTCTACCTGTCGTCCCCGGACCAATTCTAACGCATTAGTTCTTCTGTTCTTATGTCACACGTTGTTGTATCCTTATATGACAGCTTGAATTTATGCCCCTCCGCTTCGCACTTTTCACTCTTACTCTCTGATGGTACCGTATCGGTGTTTACAAAATTTAAGGGATCAAGTAGTTACCCACATGACTTTCTTTTTGTTTGTAATTTATAGTTATTCTTCCTAGTGCCTATTATGTTCATCCTATCAGGGCTTGGGTGATGAAATACTGATCCCCCCCCCCCCCCTTGGGGAACAGCTAACATCAACACTTCCTATCTTTTCTATCTATTCCTAAGGGTAAATTTTTTTACTCTTACTTGACCTAAGATTCTCAACTCCTGCCCGGTATACCGGTAACTAGGGATTGTTACTGTGGGTTCTTATTTTAAGTCTGTCAATCTAAAGCTGCGCTCTTTTTTTGATAGGTGAATATTCGTTCCTGTGTCCTAATTAAACTTCATGACGTGATCATTAATGGCTAAGAGGATATTGGGATTGATGTTTACATAGTCATCTGGGAGTTCACTTTCCTCCCGCAGGACAACTTGAACTCCTCTCCTACATCCTACTCTCCAACATCAACAAGCGTTGCTCTTGGCTTCTTCGATAGTCTGCGATTGATGGTTGTTCATTCTACAGTAAGGGCACAAACATCTTGACCTCTTTCTCCAATCTGAACTGGGTAGTTGAGCAGAGAATCGTTACCCTAACTAACCAAAATCTGTAATTCTCTCCCCATTCCTTCATCTGTGGCTTGCAGTTTCCTTACCTCTGACGACTAGCTGACATCCCAGTGACTGTTCCGTTTATTGGGAGACTACTCTTGGGAGCGGGTGTTATTTCTGTAACTGTCGGGGCTGGTTACCACCGCGTATCCTATAGTCTCTCTCCGATAATGATTGCTCTCTCGGTCTCTCCACTCTACTATGAATTTTTCAAACGTATTTGTTCATCCATAAAAAGTTATAAAAATTTCTCTTACTGTGCTTGGGCAAACCTCGCAATAGTTTTTTCTTATCATTGTATCCCTACGGGGATTTCTCTTGGGTGTTTTTGACATTCGCTTCAGTATGCGTATTTGCATTTGGAGTTTATTTGCAAAGTCTTGTGGATCTTCCATACAGCTCATACTGGACTTCAGAATACTGTTAAGATTTCTTTCGACATATTGTCCGTTAGCTCATCGTATCACCAATAAGTTAGGTGTTTCCATGATCTAAAATCATGGCTGACTGAGGGCCATTCTGGATCAATATGCTAATTGGCGGATCTACTCTAGTCCATAATTCCTCTTTCCTCTCCTCCAAATCCTCTGAACAACTTTCTACCTGGGAAAGAAAACTGTCTAACCTTCCTCTGCTTCGATACCTTGTAAATCCCCGAGGTTCAGGTATTTTGTATGTCTCTCGGTTTTATTAATGCTCTCATTGGTCTCCTAACTTCCTGCTCCTCCTCCTTATTTTTAAAAATAAACTCAACAGTTTCTTTCGTCTTTGCTACGTCTGTTTCTAGCTGGCTGACTCATCCCTTGCATCGCTCGCATGTGTTCGGGACGGGTTTCGACTCTCTCGTGTGTTACTTCTAAGTACTTCCTTCTTAAGCTCTCTACCAATTGCTTCCTTTTGGAGGAAATCCTCCAAATCCTTCACATGAAAACGCCATTAAATCCCCTCCATCTCAAAAAAAAATCATACCCTAACCGTAAATTTAACAAAAAAATATTATCTTTCCCTGATTTTTTAAACTAGTGTTGGGCTTCCACGGTGGCTATTAAACTCACGACAGCCCTCTGAGTTGCTTACTTGCTGGGGGCTCTACCACCTCAACATTTATGACGCATTTTTATGTCGTATGACGGTGGGTGACCCCGGTCCTCCTAACGCCTGCACTGCCGCCCATGCCTGATAGTTGTGTCCTATTACATATTCTAGCTTCTCATATATAAAACCCCTGCTCGTCCTACCGAAATGCAGCCCCGTCATACCTAAAAGCCGTGTGCATAGGTTTGGCGTTAAAGCTTTAATTTCCTATAGCTGCGTTAGTTCTTTATTTAATTTATTGTTTTATTGCCCTGCCTTATTTTATCATAATTTTCTTGTTCTACTCTCCCAGCGTAATGGTCGGTTATGTATCCTATGGTTCTAACATACAAATCCTTATCTCACACGGCACGTGCTGCACTGTTTTCTACTACTTTCCATAATATCTTCCACTATTGCTTATCCACCTTACTGTTGCCTTTAATATCATTAATGCCTAACCATAGGAAATGGACTAACTCAAATTCTTTCTGTAATCCTCCGTTTGAAGTCTGTCATCTACAAGGAAGGTTCTAGCCTTGCCTCCCGGCTCTCTGTAAACTTCTACGTTTTACGTATAGGCTGCATCCACCTCCCACAGTCTGGGGATCTGGCTTGTCCTACTAACGCTACCTAATACATGATATGACACTGGGGTGTAATGGCACTTGGCAAAAATATTACTAACAAGGAGTTAGTTTGGCTAGGGAGTACTCGAATACGCATCGAATTGATCCAAACCGCTGTCACCATTGTGGTCAAAGTGTCAAAATGACCACGTGTAACTTGACGTGACAAAATGACTTGGTATATATAACATAACATACCAAGGGCGGAATATCACCTCCCCACACGACTTAACTCAATGAACGTCGAACTGCTTCTAAAATTATCCTAACCTAGAATCCCCGTTCTCACCTCGTTTCGCTGACGTGTCTAATTACTACTGGCTTAATTATAATGCCTAACCAGTGATTCAGGACTGGAGGCGTGGAGAAAAATTTCCTCGTTAGCTTATGGATACTTAGTTATTTCATCTCTTCCTCCTATATAATGTAATTTTCTCCGGCGTTACACCTGCACGTGGCTCTTGTGGTGCTTGTGGAAGTTGCTGCCGAACCACCCCATTCAGTGTGGTCACTGTCTGCCTGGTTTCACCGGGGGGAGGGGGGGAAGGGTCGATGTGAGCTCTGACATATGGGAGTTTTGACATCTTTGGGTTATGTGACGGTTGACTATGTTGTAGGAGATGTAGTAGTTCACGGATCGATTCCGTTCCCGAACCTTATTTCATGCAGAACTGGAAGTAAAAAGCCGAGTTGAACTTCAAACTTCAAGAGCTGAAGCATGGCAGTTGAACGGGAGAAGATTCCTCATTCGTAACACCCCTGTTCTGCCTGGATTGACATTCCAAATTGAGAGCAAACTCCAACATGCTCCAGAGACGCTCATCTTTATAACTACTTTCATCGAGAGGCTGGGCAACTCACGTCCAGTCATGGCAATCGTAATGACAACTGTCTCTTCAGACTCCCTACTCGGACAGCATCACAATTAGATGAGGCTCTGCTCTTCTGAACTGCGATTCACGTACATGCTTGGAGTTGGTTCGAATGCTGAACTGTAGGGGGGAGAGCTGACCATGCATAAGAAATCTGGAGTTGAGTCTTGTAAGTCCATCATATCACGAGGCTTGTCCTGAGTTGTGCAGAGATGGAGGTTACTCATCTGCTTGACCATCCAAGCAGCACTCTTTTATTGGGGTTCAATAATTTCAGTCTATCCACCCGTAAGTGTGATGGCCGTTTGTGTGTGCGATCTCAACACCACTTTCATTCCACCCAACTGTCGAGCGCACTAAAACACCTGTGTACATCATGTGACCAGTAAGGAATCACTGGTACTGGGACATGGACTCGGAACCACTTTGTCCTCTCATGCATACTGGCCACCAGAAAGACATTTGCTCACGTTGTCTTCCACTCCCCTCCATCCATCACCATGCATCTCTCTCATCGCCTCTCCATCACCATGCAATCTCTCTCATCGACTCTCCATCACTCATGCATCTCTCTCATCGACTCTCCATCCCCATGCATCTCTCTCATCGACTTCTCCATCACCATGCATCTCTCTCATACGACTCTCTCTCCATCAACCAATGCATCTCTCTCATCGCTCTTCCATCACTCATGCGATCTCTCCATCGACATCTCCATCACCATCATCTCTCTCCATCGACTCTCCATCACCATAATCTCTCTCATTCGGACTCTCCATCTTCGCAGTTCTGCTTACGGTCCCCAGTTTCGCTCCTGTTAGTTTGCCTCCATCCCAGTCCACTCCTGCTTGTTCATATCCATCCCCAAGTTCCGCCCTCTGCTTGGTCTGCCTCCTCCCCAATTCTGCCTCTGCAATCCATCTACATCATCGTTTCGCCTCATACAGTTCATCTCCGTGCTCAATCAAGTTGGATCAGAGTTTTCCTGCATCAGAAGATGAGTTTGACATTATAGCATCTTCTGTTAATGGTACCAGCACTGCAGAGAAAAGAAACGTTAAATGTAACAATTCTAGAGGAGTTAGAGAACGGTTAGATTTGTCAGGTTGACAATTCTTCAGAGGAAGTTCAGGATCCCCAGGTTAATCCTTGGGCACAAGCCTTGTAAATAGTTTTTTAATCCTATGGTGATTTGTATAAAATATGCCTGTTGACGAAACGCCCCCACAATTTTTGAGATTATCCGCCAGGTAATAAAAGATAACATGTATTTCGTAATTGATAATTGCAATATAAAAATAGGAAATTAGGACAGCGCAGTGATTTACTGATCAATGTGGCTATGAGCAGTCGGATATCGTCCGACAAAACACAGGCTTTTATAATAGGAAAGTGATGGAGTTTTCACACATTTAAAAAGAAGAATGTGAAGTATTAGTGGAAGTACCCGAAACCCCAACCTTTGTCACCCCCAGCCAGTGATGACAGTATTGCTAATGAAGACTGTATCAAATCTTAAGGAGAGTGATTTTAAGAGGTCGTATGCACATGGTTTGAGTAGCTACCCAATCAGATTTATGTGAAATTAATACTGCAGTTGTGTCGAATATATTTGGAAACATTCCACGGTTTATGACTGTCAGGTTAATCGTAAACATGGTGATTAAATTATATTAGGCGACCCCAAAGTCCACCCGTGATAAAATAAGATGTGCTTGGGGTGACGAGGAAAGGTGTAAGAACTAGTAACCCAAGAAATCTATCAAAGTCCTCGTAAACAACAATCCAACCCTGCTCCGAAATATAAAACAGGTGACAAAATATGAAAATATGCTGTAAGTACAGAAGAGAGACCTGCTGGTCAAAGTAGATTGCAACACTGCCGATGATGTGCATCAATCAATCATTGGGGGCATACCCGGGAGGCGCGTCGCCTCGCCCACCCTACGACGCCACTCTCCCGGGTCAAACCGCGCGAGTTCCCGTGCATCTCCTTTCCGCAACCAGCAGCTCTCGACAAGAACATCAACATTGCCGCCAGCCACGAGCCTTGTGGGCTACCCCTTGGCCTCCTCCACGCCGGATTGTCTCCTATCAGATACAACCCTATGGGAAGGTGGTTTCAGGTAGCATGGCCCCATGCCCATATAGCCGAAGTTGCGCTGACGTGTGTACTTATGGATTACAGATGCGGTAATAGGCCCTCGATTCAGTCTCACGGTGCAATCCCTGAATTTGACTACGTAATCATCCCATGATGTACTTCGAAGACACTTATTTACCACAGGCAGTGATTCGTCTCTTCAAGTCACTATTTAGAGTCGCATGCTCACAACCATAGAGTAGAGACCGGGGATCACAAGCGACTTGAAGAATCCGGATCTTTGTCCTTCTGCACAGATACCGACAGACGCCAAATCTACAGGCTGAGCGAGTCCATAAGCACCTGTCTATTGCCAATCCCGCCGTAAGACTTCTTGACGTGGACCCGCCGTCATTATGGACTGCGCTAAACCAAGTTATGGTAAACTTCCAAGATCTCAATTTCCCTCGCCACACGCATGAAGCAGACTGTACCTGCTTCATCTAGTAAGTCTCCAAACACCTGGACCTTGGTCTTGAGCCAGGAGACCTCGTCCAAAGGCTATTGCCTCCTCGTGCAGCGCCTCGAGAGCCAAATCACCAGGACCTTCCAAGTCGACTCAGCAAAGATTACTCATCATCGGCAAGAAACAAATCAGTGATCTTGGTGTTTCCTGACGGATGCTCAACAATCACTTTTGATCTACAACCTTGTCCATAACCAGATCCATTACAAGCGTTTGAAAAGTGATGGTGCTAAGGAACTGCAACCCTGCCTCACTCCTGTATTCACTAGGGAAAGAAGCTGGATACACCTGCCCCACACTTCACAGCCTCAGTCCCAGAATAGAGCACTGATAGGTAGTATATTGTGGAAATGACTAGCATTGGTTTAGATGTCAGTATAGTTATGAGAGAAGTTTATGTGGGTGTATATGAGTTGAAGACGACAATTCGTCATTGTGTGACATTCCCTTTTTTTGGGGGGGGGGGGGGGAAAAAATTAATCAATCAATCAATCGTCATTGTGTGGTTGTTTTGTTTTACAAGCTTATCAGCTGTGATCGCGACGGGTGCGAGCCCCGACAAGAAGCTGGCAACTGTCAAGCCGTTCTGGCGAGTCACCGCAGCGAGAGAGAAAGCCGGTGTCTGTGGGCTAAGATGTCTGTTTATAGAGGTAATGTCTGTTACATAACAGAGGCAAAGAAAACGGGAGTTGAGGGAAATAATTACTAATTTGACAGGATTTTCTTGAAATTAACCTCATTGTAATCCCCACTACAGTGTTTACTATTATTAAAGTAACCTAAAACCTAACACGCTAACTTTACGTTTTTCTAACCTACCTAACTAGGTCGGCTGCCGAAAAGGGAAGGGCGTGGAGCATATTGCGCCTGGACAAGATTCCTTTGTGATCAAAGTCAAAAATTAGTAATTACTCCCCCTCACTCCCGTTTTCTTTCCTTTGTTTATGAGGTAAACAACACTTTGCCCACCGACGACACCGGCAAGAAGCGGCTTCTTACGGCTTCCTCACAAATTCGCCTATTGTCTTGTCTAGCGGATGGTTCGATGCATGCTGCTTCACTGATCTATCACTGGGCGATATTCCCCTCCTGACGAAGGTCGCGTAGAGTGAACTTGGCCATCAGGCCGTTAGAGTGGGGCATGACTAAAAAAATACATAGAACGAGCAGAGGCAAAATAGAAGCTTAATAAAAACCTAAATAAAAAACTGACTGCCACAAAGCCAGAAACACAGCTTCCTGACTGGGGAGGGTAAAACGGGACTCGTCCAGCAACTATCCGACAGCGTCGGAGGGCTAAATAGGGCCGCCGTTTAAACAGCGTCGTACCAGCCCTGACGCTGCCCTCTCGGGATTCTAACCACGGCTATCAGAGTCCCTGCGGCCCCTCTCCACAGACCTTTCGAGTACCCCTCTAATGCCCCCTCATGTAATGGGCATGACGTATGTCTGTGAACAGCGACTCTTAACAGGGCCCGAGGTGCTGGGCAGAAACTCGTGAAACACCGCAGCAAAACTTTCCACCGTTAGAATGTTTACTGCATAGCGAGTTAGAACAACCGAGCGAGCGCTCTCCCCCCGACAGCTCGTGGAAGACTTGAGGGTTCGTAGGCGCGCGCGCGCAGTGAAGGGTTGTGAACTTTTGTGTAGCCCACATTATCGTACCGAGCCACCAAAATTATCGTATTTTCGTATATCCACGGTTAACACGATATTTCTGCAAAAAGGTTTAAACGAAATTCTAACTGAATTGGTGCTGCTGATTACGATATGAACTCAATTTTTTGTCTATCCATCAGGATTTCGCGATATAGCATTTTTTCAATTTTTGATGAAAATGACATCAGCTGACCACATAATCGAAGTTTCAAGATAAAAACACGTGATTTTTAGTAATACATTCTTGTAAATTTCTTAATCAAAGGATTACCCAAAGATTACGAAGTCCAGATGTACATAATCAAGCTATAGTGTACAGAATTGAAATAGAAACTACTAAACAATACATATAGTAGGTGCCACAGTATCAATGCTAAGTAGTAAGCAGTTATGTGAATTTTTTTTTTCTTGCTGATCTCTGATGTACAGCTTATGTGTTGTCTCTCATCAAGCTCCGCAATAATCCGCCATCATATCGTGAGTCCCACCGCCTTGATACCGTTCTCCAATTTGTTTTTAATGTCGCTGAGAACTACGCTCCCCTTGTTCGCTCGCTCACATACAAGACATTTCCCCAATGTTTCTCCGGAACTTGTCCAATGGCTGTGTAAATAGTGAACCTTGATACTCATTCTACATCCAGTGATCTCGCAGGCTCTTATAGCTCTTCCACAATCTCTCATAGTTGTCTGCTTTTTCTTATTCCTAGAAAATTCTTCACCAGCATTACAAAATGCATTCCAAGCTCTTTTCCTTCTGTCTCATTCCTTGATGTGGATAAAATTTGGATCTCTCATTAGTGTTCTTATTTGAGGTCCATCAAATATCCAGCGTTTTTCTTCTCTTCACGTAAGACCAGGCAAATTTGGAACATAGTATAGGCTGAAGCAATTCTCCACTGTGATCAAGACTTGACGAAGCTGCTTCATCATCCAGTTTTATGTGCAAGGAGGAAAGTACAATCTTCTTCCTATCCACTAAGGATCATTGATGACATTCCCTTATCGCCAAGTAATGCCAAACTCTGTCGCTGCGGCCATTCTTTTTCACCAATGCTCTGCTGTAGCTCTACTGTCCCAGTAACACAGAAAACAGGGGTATTTTGTCGTACCCCCTCCTTGCCTGACCTAAAAAAAGTTAACCATTTTCAAATCGCACAAATTAACACACCCATGACAACATGATATTGCAACCTCTCTGACATCTTGATGTTGTTATATTCTTCTTTAAGTTTTACAGAATGACTATTGGTACAGAGCCATACTTTATTTCCATTGTGATAACAGCACACATTTCAAACTTCTTTGGAACTGTCAATACAAAGCTCCACTCCCTTGAATCAGTTGCTAGCAGTCCCATAAAAAAGAAGTACCCTTCTACATCCGTACAATTAGACAAGCTGGCCGGGCCATCTGAAATGGAAGTACTTACGCAGTTCTTGCTTCCCTGTTAACGATAAAATGAGACACCTGTGCCGGGTTTCAGCATTCGATTCTGTTGCAGTCTGAAGACAACAGTTCAGGCAGCTCTTTTGGTAGATACGATTCTAACCAAATCATTCAAGCAGACTGAGTAAACAGAATTGGGTTTGTCACAATCTTCATCATAGTGTCTGAAAAATCTCTGTAGTGTCTTCTTTCCTCAGTGGGAGCAGGTGAAGTCAGAGAGCTGTTTCAATCATTTTTTTGAAGCTCAGTAAATATTGGTAGCTACGGTATTTCTTCACTATGGGTAACTGGTCGAATAGCTGAAGGATACTTGGGTCATTAGCAAATATTTCTTGTTTTTCTTATTGAACCTTTTTACATTGACAAGGCATAAATAAGCAGTCATCTAAATGATTGCTTGGTTCTCTATCCGAAACCATAGGCACGCCCAAACTAAGTTTACCTTCTTTCCTTCGACCAACATGATCTCAAATCTCAACACAGTTTTGCCACTTTGTGAGAGCCAATCTTGTCCTTGTCTCCCAGTGGTACTTTGAAGTACGCAAAATACACGCTCTTTAACAAAGTCAGGTATGTTGCGCCTCTGAGTCTTGAAGTAAAGCTTTCCACAGATGTAGCAAAATATATTTGGATCATTTGAGCATTGCTTTCTTCTGTGAGTATGTAGAGGCCATTGTTAGAGCAGCACACCAACTGGACAAATACAAGAAAAAGAGTTGTTAAGCTACTAGTTTGTTCCTTTATTTGCTACCCAACCACCTACACCTTAGCATTGTTTCACAAAAAAGACAACAGGAGAATACAATAAATAACTCAATCAAATGTAAAATTCAATGAATAAAACACTACCTGCGGACGATTGCTGTGCAAGTTGAAAATGGTGTTTGTTTACTTTCGTATCATAAGCAAATGGAATGTTATGGCATGTTTCAAAGAAAACGAAGATATTCTCGCGATTTTATTGGGAGACTGAATTAAAAAATAAACCATATAATCCGGCCCTTTTGCTACACTACTCATAGAAGGATAATTTTTTCCTTGCAATTCATGAAAATGGGAATATATACCATAGCGCAAAAACGTATGTGATGAGAAAATATAGATGCAATTTGAATTCAGCAGTCAGCACACCTCAAATTAGTCAAAACTGTTCTTAATTCCATGCAGAACTTTTTTTTTTTTTTTTGTTGACGCAGTGTGATCGTACAACCTTAGCTAAAATAATATAGTCAGTAGATAACTATATACAATCATGGAATTCAACATTCACATAAAAATATTTCTCTTTCACCAAAATATAATATATCCAATCATGACACACATTCCATTTAATTTATTTTTTTCAAATAAATTACATTTAAATAAAAACAAAATATATTTAGCGCAACACATATAATGACTCAAAAGAAGCTGTTGACATCTCGAGACTCTAACATAGCTATCACATCCTCAAAAGAAAGGAATTCCTGTTCACTCCTCTTTCTTTTATGCCCTGTGTCAGCTGGCGTTTATAATGATGTGTACCCGCCGAAGGGCCCGGGGGCGAGCCCCGACAAGAACTGCAACTGTCAGCCGTTCTGGCAGTCACGAAAGCGAAAAGAACCGGTGTCTTGTGGGAAATTTTTTTGTTTTGGGGGAATTTTTCTGTTTCATAAAAAAGGCAAAGAAACGAAGTTGGGGGAAAAATTCTAATTTTGACGGGATTTTCTTGAAATAACCTCATTGAAATTTCCCCACACAAAGTTCATTATTAAAGTAAACCTAAACCTAACCTAATTTTACGTTTTTCTAATTTTACCTAACCTAGCGGGCTGCCAAAAAGGGAAGGGCGGGGAGAAATGCCCCCGGGACATCCTTTTTTCAATCAATAAACTTGGGGGGCATACCCGGGGGGGGCCGTCGCCTCCCCCACCCTACGACGCCACTCCCGGGGGTCACCACGCGCGAGTTCCCATGCAGGCTCCTTTCCCTCCCAAAACGCTCTAAACTAAAACATCAACTTCCCCAGCCACGACCTTGTGGGCCCCCCTTTGGGCCTCCTCCACCCCGGGATTGTCTCTTACAGATAAAACCCGGGGGAAGGTGGGTTTCAGGGTAGCGTGCCACACCCCCCTATAACCCAAATTGGGCGCTGAGACTTGCGGGTAATGGGCCTCGATTCAGCCCGGTGCAATCGCTGTTTTGCCCGTAATCACCCCAGCGTACCCATGATTCTGCGAAGACACTTATTCCCAAAGGGCTTGATTCTCTCTTAAAGTCACTATTTAGTGTCCTGTCTCACAACCATAGAGAAAGACAGGGACAAAACCCTTTAAAGACCCGGGTCTTTGTCCTCCGCACGGGGCCCGACAACCCAAATCTCCCGCTGAGCGAGCCCCATAACCCGTGGGTTTTATGCATCGCCGTAAAAACTTCTTACGGACCCCCGTCTTTATACTGCGCTACAAGGTATGAAAAACTTTCCATATTCAATGTCCTCGCCCACGCATGAACAAATTACTTCTTCTCTAGTATCTAAAAATCCGGGACCTTTGGTCTTGAGCCGGGAGACCTCAATCCCGGGGGTTTGCCCCCTCGTGCAGCGCCTCGAGAGCCATCACCAGGCCCTCCAGCGACTCAGAAAAGATTCTGCATCATCGGAAAAAACAAGATCATGACTTGGTGTTGCCGACGGATGCTCCACATCACTTTTCTAAAACCCTTGTCCAATACCCACCCATCCCAACGTTGAAAGTGATGGGGAAAAAGACCACCCTTCCCCTCACTCCTTATTCACGGGAAAAACTGGATACACCGCCCCACACTCACAGCACTCTGCCCAAATAAAACCCCTTTATCAAACCAATAGCCCCTTGCGGGAATCCCTCGAAGTCGCGAAGATCCCAGATGACTCACGATGCCTGGTCAACGTTTTCTTGAGAAACATAGGTAAAAGCATCCCCTGTCGAAACTCCGCCCGGCGTTTCCACCAGGGCACGAAGCGCTAGGATACGGTCCGTTGTTGACTTACCAGGCGGGAACCCAGACTGCTGAGGTTTTCTGATGCTTCACCAATACTGCGAATTCGTGTCAGCAAAAGTGGGCAAAACACCTTGCCTGGGACCTGAGAGTGTAAAACCGCGGGAAATTTTTGCAGTCCTGACGGCCCCTTTCCCTTTTTCCCAAAAGGGACACCACCCCCTTTTTCCAGTCAGAAGGGAAAGGTCCCATTCCAACGGCGTCGAACAGCATGCAACCCGCGGATCATGGCCTACCCCCACTTTGAGGAGCTCCGCATGATATTTCAAACACCAGCTGCCTTTCCACCATTTAACTTTTTCTACAGCCCCTCTGACTTCTCAAAGAGGGTCGGTTTCGTCAATGGGAGGGTCGGCATCCCTGCCCGTAACCCAGTGGTGTGAAGCTGCTCAGTTGAGGGTCCCCGTGAACAACTGCCCAAAGTACTCACCAACGAGCCATCTGCCCACCCCATGCCCGAAACGGGGCCCCATCTGCTGTTCAAATACACTCGCCCAGAAGGAGATTTGGGAAAACGGAGCTTCTTCAGGGCTGGGTAGGCGGGTCGGAGGTCATTACGTTAAAATGACCCTCGACATCCTCACGGACCCCTGACTACCTCTCCTTTTCTCCCTCAGGGGGTTTTGTCCGGCGTGACAGCCCCCTGTCTGGCCCCGGGTTCCCACCAGCCTGGCACGCGACTCTCCCCTCTTTTCTCCCTTCCCCCCCGGGTGAGAAAAAAACCACGCCTTGACCTCGGCCCCCCCAAATACCTCCTTGGCACCTGTGATTTCACTTTTTGAAGGTATCCCCATTCTAAGTTTCCCCGAGAGCCCGGCACATAAAACCGATTGAGACTGCCTCGCATACTCGTGAGCACAGTCGCCCTTTAGAATCCCTTTTGTTATAAAGTCAAAATTAAAATTACTCCCCTAAACTCCTTTTTTTTTCCCTTTGTTTATGAGGTAAACAACCTTCCCCCAAAACACACCGGTAAAATGGGCTTCTTACGGTTCCTCACCAAAATTCGCCTTTTGTCTTTCTTGCGAGATGGTTCGTTCATGCATGCTTCACTGTCTATCACGGGGGCGATATTTTTCCCCTCCTGACAAAGGGCGAGGGATGGAACTTGGCCATGCCGTTAGAGTGGGGGCTGACTAAAAAAAAAACACAGAAGAAAAGGGAAAAAATGAAGCTTAATAAAAACCTACAAAAACTGACTGCCACAAAGCCAGAAACACATCTTCCTGACGGGGGGAGGGTAAACTCGTCCCAACTATCCCAAGCGTCAGGAGGGCTAAACAGGCCGCCGTTTAAACGGCGTCGTACCAGCCCTGACGCGCCCCTCTCGGGGTTTAAAAACCAGGGCTATCAGAGTCCCTGCGCCCCCTTTCCCACAGCCCTTTCGAGTCCCCTCTAAGTGACCCCCCAGAAATGGGCATACGATAGTCTGTGAGCGACTCTTAAAAAGGGAGGTCTGGAGAAAATCGTGAAAACCAGCACAAAAATTTCCACCGGAGGGTGTTTATGCTAGCAGGGGAACCCGACTGCTCCCCACCGCAAACTCGTGGAAAAACTGAAGGTTTGGGCCAAAACCACAAAAAACTTAAAGACCCTTTTTTTGGTAGTTATTTCCAAAGCGGGAAACCCCCAGCGCGGAAAATTTTGTCGATTTCGTCGTTAAGTGCACACTGGCCACGCTGCTCAAGACCTATTCAAGGTCGGAAGTCTCCAGACATGCTCATTATTGCTTGGTAGCATGAAATATCTTTTTTTTAGGTGAAAGTAGACATTGATTGCATTTGGATGGATATTTTCTATAAGATAAGAGATAAATACAAACAAGGACTCATCTCGTCGGCAGCGCGGCCTTGCAGCGCAGCACAGCAGCTGAACCCTGAGGTGGATATAAAAACTAACTTCACGAAGGGAGAAGATGTCTTTGGGAATATTTAGTAGGGGGGCGAGAACCCCTTGAGGAATCCTATGATCCCTGGTGCTATCACAGGCGTGGGAGCTGACTGTCTTCTTCAGAAAGGCACAGGTGAGGCGGATAACTGCGGGTTTTTACTCAAAAGTTTTGAGTGGCGGCGCCGCTGGAGCCGCCAGCCCCTCCGCCACTGTAGGTTTGGGCAGGATTAAACGTCTTATTACTCGTTATTATACAACTTGGTGATTATGGTGAGATTTTTATATATATTTGTCATTATCTAAATCAATGTAGCACCGTGTGTCACCTTAAATAAGGGTGATTTAAAGATGTTATGATGAGGTGACTGATGGCGAGGCAGAGTGACGGAGAGGCCTTGCCGCGGGCCTCCCCATATCACAAATATTCACTATTTCAACCCACACACACATGCACCTTCTACCACCAAAACACTAGCAACACAGGCTCCTTACTCATACATCTTACTTTCTGATACATTAAAACTCCTTAAAACGCAAGCATTCCGAATAAAACGAGAATTAGTTTGAGATGACGGGGACAAGGCGGGGAGAGGCAGTCTGGCATGCCATTCTTCCCCGGAAATATGTCTCGCTGACTTGTGATTGGTCGAGAAGTTTTAAAAACTGTTTATCATTGGCTGGTGGCTGATGACGCGCTTGATGACGTCATTACTCGCCTTAGCCAGTCAGCGCCTTCCGACACGTTAACGACCGAAAAGGGAGGCTTTGTAGCTTTCGTCGTTAGGAAACGAAGTTCGGAGAGATCGTCGTTGCTGGCCCAACTACCTTTGTTGCTGGCTTCCTGCCTTGGTAGCGCAGCGCGCGCAGTGCAGGGTTGTGAACGTTTGTAGCCCACATTATCGTACCGACCCACCAAAATTATCGTATTTTCGGTTAGATTATAATTATCGTACAACCTTAGCTAAAATAATATAGTCAGTAGATAACTATATACATCATTGAATTCAGCATTCCACATATAAAAATATTTTCTCTTTTCACCAAAATATAATATATCCAATCATGACACAAAATTCCATGTTAATTAATTTTTTTCAAAATAAATTAAATTAAATAAAACAAAAATATATTTAGCAACACATATAATGACTCAAAAGAAGCTGTTGAACTCGAAAACTCTACATAGCTATCATCCTCAAAAGAAAGGAATTTCTGTTCCTCCTCTATTTTTTTATGCCCTGTGTCAGCTGGCGTTTATAATGATAGTGTGTCAGTTGTCATCGACTTGTCATCATATCATGTGTAGGGATGAAAGTAACACAATCTGCCTTTTCCCTTACACACTGCGCTGCGGGAAAAGAACCAAGTAGGGTTCCCGTTAGAAGTCAGTTTCTTACGTTTGTCTTGGTAAGGAATTAAATCTTGCTAAATACCCTCTCACAATCTGCGTTCTAATGCGGCAAGCAACGCTCCAAATCCATGTCTTGCAAAGGACGAAAAGTCAAACTTAAAACTCTCTCTCTCTCTCTCTCTCTCTCTCTCTCTTCTCTATACCGGGAAAGGGTTAAACAGCAAAATTTTTTTTTTTTTTTTGCGTTTCCCAATCTTTGTTGACTTTATAATGAAATTTAATATGTGAGTCAATTATCGATTTTCGTGTACGATTCTCAATCATGCTCGTACATCGTACGGAAGTAAAATTTATGGGACAAATACGAAATTATCGTACGTTCAAAACCCCTGGCCCAGTGTTTGCCAACTCAAAACATATTTTTGGGGCCCAAAAATATCTTGCAAAATCAGGGAAAAAGTCCCTACGTGTCCCTCGTACGTGCCTTTTATCGCCCGCCCTGCCCTACAGAAAAAAAAAAAAGTCGAAACAAAAAATGCAATAGCACGTTTTTATAAAGTGAAAATTGGGGCCCAAATTTAAATTTAATGATGATCAGAAAATGTTTTGTATATTATATAACGAGTTAAACTTGACCTTGCCAAATTTTCTTCATTACTACCGTAGATAACAGTAAAGTCCCCCCAGCAGTAAAGGGTCGCCAGGCCCCAACTATTACGAATTTAACCACTACTGATTTTTATGTCCACTGAAGATGTTACCCCATTAGTTTAATCATGACTGTATAACAAACACTTTTTTTTGGCGTTTTTTTTTAATGTTTTGTATCTCCAAAATAACGGGTTGCGCTTTTTGGGCTTCTAAAGTTTTTTTTCCCGCGATGACAAAAGTAAACAGTACCTTTCGGCGACAGGACGCAACTTGCCAGATCTTTTAAACTTGAATAGAATTTTTTTTTTCACCTTGGCAGAAAAATTTTTTTAAATATATCCAAGCATTTTCCGCAGCTAATAATATAGAGATTTTGTTTTACTTTACCTCAAATTTTTTCCCTGAATTCCCCAGAGTGGGGGACTCAACTTTTGGGTTTTTAAAAAATACAAAGCTGGCGCTTTACTGTAGTGGGTATAGGGGAGGTTCCCCACTCGGTTTTTTTTTTGTAATTTGTTCATTTATACCCTTTAATATGAAACAGATAAGCCAAAAAAGACAGACTTTCCAGATAGACCCTTCTAACTTTCCTGAAATCATGGAGTACAAATAAATTATTAACGCCACCACACGTCTGTAAATAACAAAAAAAACGTAAAAACTGGCGATTTCACTTTTTTTCCCGGTAGTACCATGTAATATACATACAGTGGGGGAAAGGGCAAAATGGTGTAAAAAACCTGTTCACTTCTACAATATTGTATTATTTTCACGGGAAAATTTTAAGGGGGTTTCCCATGAACATGAATTGTCCCTGAACACGCAAGTGACTTACCTTCAGCATTTAGTCTAAGCGTTGTTTTCTTGGGGGAGACTCGTCTTTTTTTTGAGAGTTCGCCTCTTTTCTTTCAAAGTTTTTTTGGGTTTCCCTTGCACCAGTTTTTTCCATTGTCAAATATTTTTTGAATTCAAATCCCGGGGGTAGAGTGACTGACCCCCCATAAACGATAAAAAAAGGGTTTGTGTTATGATGTGTAAGGCCGTGTCACACGAGCGATATTTTCCGGCATCCCCGTTTCTTTTTAGTAAAGACACACGCAGCCAAAAATACCCTTTTTATAAAACATTTTCCGTCATTACCCCTCATAAACAACTAAAAATTTAAAACTATATATCAAAAATAAATACGAAAAAAAATTATAAAAAAACCCGCATGTACCTATCATGCACGTGTTTGTATATATAGATTTAAAAACCTTTTTATTTATCCTACCCTACTCTACCAAACACTTTTTTCCTTTCCAAACTCATCTTTATTTTTTCCTCTCACCCACAAATATTACTTTTTACATACAAAATCATCACTATATTTCCCAAAATATACAGCACTTTTTTTCCCCAAAAACCCACCCACATGAGATGCTAAAACATTTTCTTGACCACCAAAAGTTGGTCATTTCCCTTTTTTTCACTGCAATGTGTAGTTCTTACAAGTTTTGGGGCGTGGGGGTCGGCTGCTCGGGAAATGAAAAAAAAAGATGCCATACTGGGGGCAAGAGAACGAACATGCGCGATTTCAGCGTTTGCAAAACAAAATTTTGCCGGTATAAGGCGTAAAATGGTAGTAGCAAAATCCCAAAAGATGCCGGCAAAAGTGTCCTTTGTGACATGGCCTTAAGCTGATCTACCCCTAAATCGGCCAAAAAATAAATTGGCTCCAAAAATTACGCGTTTTGAGTTTACGGGGCTTCAGCGGGTTTTTCTTTTTTTTTAAATCGAAGAAAAAAAAAAATGGAGAGACTTATCTTTTGTATAAAATAAACAATTTAGTTTTATTTTTTTTTTAAAATTTTTTTTTGGCAAATTTTCATATTAATTGTTGATGTTTGGGTCAAAAATCCCACGTTTTAAAAATTTTGCCGGGGCGCCCCTACGTCCCTATCCCCTTTAACACTTGTAAAAAGTCCCTACGTTTAGCAAGGGCGTAGCCAAGGGGGGCCCAAAATGGGGCCCGGGCCCCCCCCAAATTCAACAAAATCTTTTTTGGGAATGTAGGGTTTATAATTTCATAATTTTACTATATTAAAATGAAATTTACTATATTGAATATATCATGCAAAGAACCAAAAATGACCCCCCAAGGGTTTAAAATTATGCCCCCCTTTTTAAGTCATATCTTCAAAAAAGTTTCTGGGGGGTTACGCGCCTCCCCAGCCCCCAGCTGAAAAGGCCCTCGCTTCGCTCCCCAACCCCCCCCTCAACCTTTCTTTGGGGAGGGGGCCCCCCCCAATTATTTTTTCCTGGCTACGCCCTTGACTTTTTAGGGACATGTCCCTCGGTTTTCAACACTTTCCCTTCAACCCCGACCTTTCCCCCTTTTTTTAAAAAAATCGTCTGTTTGTTAGTCATGAAATCAGGAAAAGTAATGAATTACAAAAGAGGGTTTGTGGACAAGGGTACTAAACGGTCATATCTTTTAAAAATGGTTTATTTAAAAAACGTCTAAAGGTAACCCAAATTTCAATAAAAATGACGTTCGGGGCCCCAAGGGGGTTAAATTTTTAGAAAGGCCCCCCCGCTAGATTTTTTTCCCCCCCGCTCATCAACGCGAAATCGAGTACCACCCGTAAGCGCATTACGCTGCGCAAACGTAAAGCCGGTGTGGAAAGGGCCCCCTTTTGAGGGGCCCCAGGTTGCCAAAAGGGTTGCTGTAGAAAGTACGCAGTGAAGAACTGGGGCAACATATTTTTTTGGATTCAGTGGGCAAACGGGATGAGAGGCGGAGCCCCTTTTATTTCTATGGGGTCCTGAATTTGCATTATTTGGTATGTATTAAATTTATATTAAATATGAGGGATTTTTTTGATTTTTTATCTTTTTTTTCTAAAAATAAAAAATGTCAAGGGTTTTGTTCTATTCTGCGTTTGCAACATTGTTTTTGTTATATTTTTTAAAGGTACTTTTAAAACCCTTTTTATTAACTTTCAAATCTTATTTTTTTAAACCCCCAAGGGTCACAAAAGTGGTTTTTTGTATTATTTGCCTTTGCTATGTTTAAACCTGAGGGGGGCTAAGAGGGAACACCCCACGGGGCCACCCCGCCACACACGGAGTAACGCCACCATTGATTCCCCCAAAGCCTATCTACCCGTACAATAAGGGGGGTTAAACAAAAAGGTTCTCAAGAAAGGTTACCCAAAACACGTTAAAATAGAGGGTAATTTTACCGAGCGCACTGTACGAGGCCACTAAATCCCTAGCATGGCCATTAAAGTCCCTCTGTGCTAAATAACCAGTCAGTAAAACCCTTTTTATTTTTCAGGTTTTTTCACCCAAACCCTGATCCCTTTGGAAAAAAACACCCGGTTTCCCCCTTTTCACACTGGAGTGGGAACGAATTTTACCAAAAAATCATGTTAAAACGCGAAATTAAAAGTCAAATGCCTGTGTGTTATTTGCCCCGAGTTAAGGGAAAAACCAAAGGGGAGTTTCCCCCACCGCAAGGTGACTGTCCCTGGTACTCAAGTTTACCTATTCTAAAGCTCCGAGGATTAAGGGGGCTGTTTGTATGATGTTTGCGGGGGAAAATACATGCTTTTTAAAACCCTTCCCAACAAATGTTTAGTAAAACGTGTTAAGGTTGGCTTACCAAAGACCGTTGTGGGGAGAAGTATTAAACTGCGGGCGATAGTGGGGCTGACAATGCAGAAAAAACGCTGTTTTTGTTTTTTTTCCCTTTTTAAATGCCTTGATTATCCCTTTTCTACGTATTCTAACCTACACGAGATGTTCTAAGCTCACAAAAAAGAAAAAACTATTAATACTTCTTTAGTTGAAAAAAATAGGGCATTTTTTTAAAATACAAAAAAATTTAAAAAGCCTTTTTTCCCCCCTGTTTATCTGTGGGTCTTTCCCCGGGTTTTCCCCCTCGGGGGCCTTTCCCGTGTTTGTTGTTGCATTTATTTCCAAAAAAAATCTATGATGAAAGTTTATCTTTTTGATGGCACATCAAATTTTTTGGGGGCCCCAAACCAAATGTTAGCCATTGTTCGGGATGGACATTTAATAGTCCCGGAGCTTTCTGAGGGCCGGCCGGGGGTGTCGCGGGGGGGCCCAAAGGGCATTATATACGCCTAAAATATGTTTTTGGTCACGAGATGAGTTTAGGACCAGAATTTTTGGGAGTGAAAGGGCTGTGATTATAAACCCCTTTCCCACACACACTGTTCCCCTGTAAGACGGGCAAAACCTGAGGGTTTATCATGCTCGCAACGCCTCAAAAGTTGCCAGGTGGGTTTGGGGGGTCCCCTTTCCCCCCCGCCTCTCTGACGCCCAGCAGTCACTCGGACACACTGTTCTCTGGAACGTGTGTCGGTTTACTCTTAAAAACGTCAGGTTGGGTTAGGGGAGTTTTACTGGTAAGTCAGAGTATTTTTGAGGGGGAATCACAATGCGGTTTTTTCGAGAAAATCCAGGGTTAGTTTGGGAGCTACAGAGGCTCTTCACTCGAAACCACATACTCACCAGATTTGGGCAAAATGCTAAGGGAAAAATGTGGGGGTGGTGGGTTGTTATTTTCGCCCCAACAATGCAACACGTGCATGTAAGGTTAAAAAAAACTTAATCCATAGTTTTTTTTAAAATTTTCCACCTGGAAAATAAAAAATTTGTTACAAACAAACCGAAATGATTAGTGAGCAGCCTATCGGCATTTCCCAAAGGCCAAAAGACCCTATTTTTTTTTATTCTTTGTAGTCTTTTATTTTAATATCCCCCCGCTTTTTTTTTATCAATAACGCGGGTCCAACAAAAAGGTGGGTAAAAAAAACCTAGCAAGAATGATTCTTACACATTTGGTTTTTTTTTCTTCGTTTTACCCTTAGCTTATTTTTGGGGGCCATTCAAAATTTCGTGCGCTTTTTTTGGCAATGTTTGACCCCCCTCCCCCCTTTCACCCTTTAACACATGTCCAGAACCCAAAAAAACATTATGAAACCACAGTAACCCCCCCCCCCTTTTAAAAAGTTTGCATTTTGTTTGCTATCAAAATAAAGTAGCCTAATACCTGCAATTATAATATGTAGACTTTTCTTTTAAAAATCTGAAAAGTTATGTAACTTAAAAATTGCTGAGAAAAATACTTTTTTCCCCCCCTGTGAAATAAATAATAGGCAAATAGGGTTACAAATTACTCACTTAAAAGTTTAGGTTGGGAGGGGCACTAAAACAGACCAAGGAAATCACGAAAAGTCTGAACTTTACCACTGGAGGTCCGACAATAGTTTTCAATAATCTGCCTTTTCCTGAAAAAAAAAATCGTCAGCCTCCACCCTGGAAACATCACATTTACAGCAAACTTTGCACAAGACACCCCTTTATCACACCAAAATTCCCCCGCTACAAATAACAGCACCTGTTTCCCTTTTAAACAGGGCGGAAGAGATACGAGACTCAATGATAAAGAGATAGAATACCCAACTGACCTACACGCAGGGCTCCTTTCTACCTACGGCAGCCTTCCGCCAGCCGCGCTGCACGTTAGGGCTTTAACAGCCCTATTCTCACAAAAAAATTGAAATTTTTATCGTAAATTTTTTTTTTTGAATGAATGTCCTATTGTTAGAAAATAAAAAAAGTAAAATCTATAGTAACCTGGCATAAAAAAATATGGAAATCTAATGAAGCTTTTTACCAGCCCGTGTTAAGAATAGGTGCGGGGTTTTATATCACCATACCACTCAACCCCCTTACTGCACAGGCATGCGTCTTTTTTCTTCCCTTCCACTCCCCTCTTCTCTTTTTCTTGAAAATTTAAAAACTCGTTCCCCGCTGTACGTAAAAAATTGCCGGGGCACCACACCACCCCACCATATTTTTAAATATAATATATATGTGCACAGCATTAAGACTAAAAAAAAAATGGTTTATAGTTAGTAGATTGAGGAGGGCTAAAAATTTTTAAAAAAATACTGTATGAACAAAAAAAATTTATCAACTTCACAAAGTGATAGATAGTATTATAGTTTTAAGGCGCCCGCTGCGGGTTATTGACGCCTGCTACAAAAGATACAGTAAAATAATTTTAAAATACAAATTTTAGATTAATCAAAATATTTAAAATAAAAAAATATATAAAAGCAATTAAAAAAGACAATTATATTAAGTACATTAAAAACAAAAATAAAAGAATATTAAAAAAATAAAAAATTTATGAAAGGCCACCCTCTAAAATAAAGGTATGAACCACATGTCCCGGAGAGAACACCCCTCTCCCCAATGCAGGTAGAGACGGTGGCACCGTCCGCCCCCCGACACCGGGACAAAAATTTGCTAAAGTAGGTCCCAAGCGGGGACATCGCCCAAAAATGCCGCACATTTAAAGGGGGACCAAAAAATCACACGTAAGGGGGTGGCCCCCCCATGAGGAACCCATGAGTATATAGAGTGTGCCCAATACGCTCGTCCCAAAGGCAGTCTCCCATCTCCGGGAGAGACCGCAGAGCTCCATCCCGATCTTTGGGGAGGTCCCAGTTTTTTTGCCCTATATAATCCCAACGTTCTTGCCAACTTTTGTGAACTGATCTAGGATTCCCGAGCGTAGGCCGTACCCGGGCCCTCCAAAATGGTAGGCGGGTCTCTAAGCTGCAGCTTTTCCAAGGCATCAGTTCCCCTGTTACCGGCAACCCCTAATGTCCGGAACCCAAACAAAAGGACCGCCCGGCCTCGCCCTTGACAAAAAAGACCCGTCCCACGGGAAAAACGGAAAAAACACGGAAAACGGGACGTGTTTTTCGGTTTGACCCTTGTAACCCCCGTGTGGCCCCGAGTGGCGAGCAGGAGCCCCGTGTTCCATCGTGGGGGTTTCCGTGGTGGTCCCAAGACCCTTTGGCGATCCGTGTGACTTTTTTTAATGGGCTTGCATGCAACCCTTTTAAAATTTTGGTCAGTGATGTCCGTGTTGGAGCCTATCCAGGGTCTCCGTGTAGTTGCCTGTAAACCGTTGTTATGGGGGGGTTTTATCCGGGGACATCCGTGAAGCCGTTTTTTTGGTGGGACGGGGGCAAAACCTTCCAGGATGGCATTGACACGGATGGGGGAATTTAAAAATTTACTAGTGATTAAAGAGCACTCAAGAACCAAAAAAATTGTAAAAGAGACACCCGGAAAGGTTTAAAAATAACCATGAGCCCTGAGTGTGCAATATGGTCAAAAAAAAAACGGGGCACGCTCCCCTGACGGCAAAGAGCCTTTTGAGAGCGGGGGGCTTTTGCAAAAGGGGACATTCGGGGAGAAGCCTGACCGACTCTCGTGGGTCTATGCGGGCAGTCTATAGCGGGGAAGGATAGCCCCCCATAATAGTTTTTTAATCGGAAACCAAGGGCCTTTGGTAAGCCTTTTCCCCTATGGTAAATTTTGAATCCTGAACAAAGACACAGCACGGAAAAGCTATTGAGTAGGGAGGCGTTGGGGGGCGTACCAACATCTTAACAGGGGACTGGCTTTGAACACAAAGGGGGAAAAACCCCCAGCATCCCCCAATAACTTGGGATGGGAGATGACCAAATGCCCGGTTCCAGACAACCCGCATGGGGGTAATAAAATCCAAACCGCAGTCGAGGGGGTTTGGGCAGGGAATACACTTCACCCCATATTAAAGTTCGAAAGGTTAAGGAGCGATGGAGACAACAGTGTAGCGCGATCGCTCCCCAGCTGGTGTGGGAGAGGACTTTAGTAGATCCATGGGGCGAAAGACGCATCTTGAGAGTACAAAGGTGGGGTACCAATTTTAATCTATTGCAAAAAGAGTCCAAAAAAACCGGGGTCCCTCTTCCCTACAGGTATTCCTTTTCCCGTAAAGATACAGGTCGGGGGGCGGGATAATTTTTCCCACGGTTATGCAAAATGAACCGTTTTACAGTTTCGCTGGAGAAAACCGGAAGCCACGATTCGCCCGTCCATTCACAAATTTTGTAAAATAGCAAGTTGAATTTCTTTCTCTTGCAACCGACACGGGAAGCACCCAAAAAAACAGTTGAAAAATAATCCAGTATAATGTACTAACAATCCCCTCTGGCAGGGAAAATCAAAAAATACATTGATGGCCACAGCGAAAGAGCTACACTCAGGACTCTGTCTTTTTGGGGGGGATGCCACCGGGAAAGGGGGGCAGGTTTTTCAAAAAAACATTATTTTGCAAACTGGGACTCAAAAACCCGGTCGGTCGGGGGGGATACTCTGAGGAACACAGGCAAATGCCCTTTTTTTAACCAATCTCATACGGGAGACTGCAATATCCGTGTCTCCAAAGCTGTGCCCGTAACCTTTCAAGACGAAAAAAAAAAAAAATTGGTACAGGTGTTGTCGAGAGGCAAATGCCCCCCCCCATGGATGACTAAAAAATAACGCTTCCGTAGTGGAGTGGGGATGCTTACAAAATCCACACTGAAAAAAAAACGGGGGAAAAGTTTTCCCGTTCCAAAAACCTTTAAAAGTCGACCTTTTTTCCCCTTTTTTTTCGAACAGTTACACACACAAAGTTAGGGATATGTGGGGAAATTCGTCGGTAAAGGGGGTGGCCCTTCCCCAGCTTAGGAGGGATCACCACCCCAACCCCCCCAGCTATTTGGGGGAAGGGTTCCTTCAACATATACTATTTTAGTGTCTAAAAGAAATCTAGAGCCTCTCTCTTAGAACGGGCCATCGCATATGGTATATATCTGGCCCGGGGAAGTGTCGCGCAAACCTTCATGGCTTGACAAAGCTCCCCAGGGGGTATAAGGAAAAGGTAAGATTCCCCGCCTGGATGAAAAAACATGCCTCTCGTTCCCTTTTGCCGTTCTCCCTAAGCACTTGGGATGCAAGGTCTGTCTGCGCCACTGATAAAAGGGAAGCAAATTTCCCCTTTTACGTCAAGGGGGTCTGCCTAGGGGCTCCATTATCATAGAATGGAAGGAAGGGATAATTTTTCCCTTTATTTTCTCACTCTTAGCAACCTTGGACACCGGTAGATGGCAATCAACTTATATAAGCCCTTCCCAAAAGGGGTTTACGAGCCTCCCTTTATTACCGACGGTATCGAGCTCTTTACCCGTGAAAAGATATTTTTTTGGTCTACGAATTTTGGGCCCCGATTTGGGGATTTTCGCCTCAGCCCGGCGGGAGTGACTCCCCGCTGCCGTACAGTCCGATTCCACCACGGGGCAGGGCCCGGGGAGAGAAAGAGCCAGAAGTGCGGGGGATGCTCCGAGGGGCAAAAGGATTCGAGACACAAAGTAATCAACGGCCCATCTATTGTCTGAAAGTTCATAGATATTAAAAACACAAGCCTTTTTAAAGCCCTCCCAGTCTCACGAGAGAGGGACCCTTTGGGGGACATGGGGGGGGGCGAGACACTGCTTTTTAAATAGTAGGGATAATGGCATCCCCCGAAAAGAACGGCCACCTCCCATGAGAAAATCAGGGCGACCTTTGGACTGTAGAGTAATAGGTTTCCCATAGCGTCAATGTCCCGTCTGCAAAGGAAAGTTTAGGTCTCCTGTGTTTAATATATTTTGGGGTTTTCCATCTATAAGAGTACGAGAGAACACCGCGACGATTTTTGGGGAATCTCGCCACAGGGAAAAGCCCCCCATTTATGTCCCAAAAAGGGGAAAAATGGACGGGGAAGCTGGCCCGGGTAAGATCCTTTAAAATCTTTGGAGAGGTATGTCGTCATTTTGGGGGTGATATATTTAGCAGACAGTGTAGGTTTGTGCGATGGATACGACTGCTACAGCCCTGCAAGGGTTTGCAGCGGGATGGCAAAGAAGGGGGCACCCGACAAAGGGAAAGGCCCCCCAACCCCACTAAAGCCACCACCTGCGGAGGTGGTGTGTGAACGGGATAAAACCCCTCGGGCGAAACCCCCTTCCCGCCCTATCATTTCTCTTGTAAAAGAATCCTCCAGAGGAGGGGGGCTCCTCCCCCCCATCCCCTCGGTAAATGACCAAATTTTAATTACCCCCTAGCGAGGGTGGGGGGTGTTTCAATACTCCGGGATCATTATTTTGTGAGGATCGTAAGGTTTCCACCGTCTCTGGTTAGAAAAAACCAATCCATTACCTTTGATCTAGGGAATTTTACAAAACCCCAACTCAGAAACTGTGGTTGCGACCTATTTTTTTAACCCCCGTCAAAATCCGCTTTTTTTTGGTCCCCAAGCTTTTTTTTCCGGGGGGGGAATATGGGGCCAAACACTAGAATAAAAACTATAGTATATTGAGTCCTAGAAAAAAGTAATTCCGACGGGGTGAAAAAATTGGAACTTTCGCCGATGGGAACGAGAAATCCGGTAGCCAGAGTACAGTCCCCAAAAAATGGCCAAAAGGGGTAAAGATTGTTTTTTGTGACCTCTCCTTTTTCAGATAAAAAATATATTTTTTCCCATAGATTTTGATGTTTTTTGAAAAAATCTGACTTTGTTTGCTGGGAATCACTAGTTTATTTTTCCCCACTGACAGAAGCAAAAAATTGTTTCTCTGAAGGTTTTTATTAAAAAGTCACATAATTTAAAGGTATGGGAATGTAAAAAAAGTTACTCATGGGGAAGCGAGTTTTTAAGGTTGGTTAGGTTTGTTTAAGGGGAAAGGGGGGGCCTTTGGGTCATGCCCCCCCCCCGTTTGATTAGGTTGTTTGTTTTTTCGTAACCTAATTTTTTGGGAGATTTGATGTATTTTTGGGAAAAATCTAAAATGTGTTTTTGAGATTGGTTAGTATCCCAACCTAACGAATCTCACCCACTTTTATTAATAAAAGGACATTAGTTACCTAACCAAACCAACCCATTAAGTTTTCGGGTATTTTAACAAGAATGCAGAAAGCAAAAAAGTAGAAAGCTTTTTAAATGTATATACTCAATCAAACAACAATTTTGGGGGCAACCCGGGGGCGCGTCGCCCCGCCCACCCACGACCCCCCCCGGGGTCACCACGGGAGTTCCCCTGCAGGTCCTTTTCCCCTACCAAGCAACTCCGAAAGAAACATCAAATTGCCCCAGCCAGGCTTTTTTGAGCGCCCCTTGGGCCCCCTCCACGCCGGATTGTCTTTACAGATACAACCCCTGGGGAAGGGTCGATTTCAGGGAGCGGCCCCCATTTCTATATAGCCCAAGTTGGGGGCTGAGGACTATGCGGTAATAGGCCTAAAATTCATTCCCCGGTGCAATCGCTGATTTGAACCCAATCATCCCCGCGTACCCCCCCGAATTCGGCGAAGACACTTATTTCCAAAGGGATTGATTCGTCTCTTAAGTCACATTAGGTCCAAAGTCTCAAAACCCTAGAGTAGACGGGGCACAACGACATGAAGATCCGATCTTTGTCCCCCCTGCACGGTACCCAAACGCCAAAACTCCCGCGAGCGAGCCAAAAACACCCTGGGCTATGCCAATCCGCCGTAAGGCTTTTTTGACGTGACCCCCCGTCATTTTGGACGCGTACCAAAGGGATGTAAAAACTTTCCAAGATCTCAAAAGTCCCGCCCCCCCATGAACAGACTGTACTGTTTATTATAATCCCAAACAACCGGACCCTTTGGGTTTTAGCCAGGGGCCCAAGTCCCAAAGGCTTTGCCCCCTCGTGAGCGCCCCGAGGCCTCACCCGGCCCCCAGCGACTCAGCAAAGAATTTCTGCACATCGGCAAAAACAAGACAGTGATTGGGGTTTCCGACGGTCTCCCAATCCTTTGAACTACAAAACCTTTTTCCAAAACCCAGTCCAACAAGCAAAAGTTGGGGGAAGGGTTTTTAGTTTTTCGGGAACGGTCCCCCCCCCTTGCCCTACCCGTAAATTTAAAACCAAACCCCGGTTTGGGGGG
>JACEEZ010013061.1:20000-22500 GCA_016584305.1 Chionoecetes opilio | reverse complement strand
AAGGGAAAAAGGGGAAGCATAGAGGGGTAACTATAGTGAATAAAGGAATGTATGAATAAATAAAAGGGAAACAAGCTTAACCTTATTCATACACATTGTTTTCCCCTCTATACAAAATGAATAGTCTCAGTTACATGTTTTTTCCTCTATATTTCCCCTTTATTTCCCCTCTGATGCTTTCTGTGGGCAACAACTACAACCATACATGTACAAATGATTCACTTTTTATTTATTTATTTATGTTTTACAAAAAGTGAACATTTATAAAAGTTTTTGATGAGGGGAAAAGTCAGAAATGTTGTGTTTTTTCGTATGTATTTTTATCTACATCCTGTTTCCCCTTCTCTCTCTCTCTCTCTCTCTCTCTCTCTCTCTCTCTCTCTCTCTCTCTCTCTCTCTCTCTCTCTCTCTCTCTCTCTCTCTCTCTCTCTCTGTGTCTCTGTCTGTCTGTTTGTCTCTCTCTTTCTGTCTCTGTCCCTCTATCTCTCTCTCTCTCTTTTTATTTTTTATTTTTTTATTTAAACAACTAACATCATGGTTGACATGGGGCTACAATTGGCAAAGAGGTTGGTGAAGGCAATAAGTGGCAGAAGCTAAAGATGTCCCCTGTCCCGGGGACATCTATCTGAAAGTTATGCCTTGTAAGATAATAAACTATGTACACAATGTTACAGGCTGAGGGTCACTGTCCGTCACAGGCACTTGTCAGGCGCACTATTGACACATCACGCCTTACGGGTACTAAGGCGGATGTGTGCAACACCATCTGTGGGCCGCCACCTTCACCTGCTGAGTGTTCATGGCCACGACATCCACCTCAACCGTGAAGGCGTTCCACAGTGTCGCCGTGGCCCAAGTAAAGGCTCGCTGGCCCATCACGGTGTGGGTCCTCGGGGTCTCAAGGAGGAGATCACCTGACACTACCGTCCTCGTAGCGCGCTCTGACCTCCTCTACGGGACCCGAAGTCCTCAAGGTGGAAAGAGTGTTGCACCTGTGCCTTGTGCAACACTGTGAGGGCACCGACTCTCCTCTGGTGCCCCAGGTTGGCAAGCTGGGAGCGAGGATCGTCCCGCCACTGCTCCTGCTGTAGTCGCTGTTGTTGTTGTTGCTTTTGTTGTTGGAGCTGCAGCTGATGTTGTTGCTGTAGTCGCTGCTGCTGCTGCCACTGTTGCCGCGGGCGACGTTCCATGTGATGTTGGCCATCGGTTGGGTGTATGAGGCGCTCAGCACGCCTCTGCACTTTGTCCAGCAGTGACAGGTGGCACTGGGCACTACTCATCCAGGTGAGAGGACTATACTCCATGACGGGCCTCACTTGGGCCTTGTACAGCCTCATGAGGCCGTCAGCGTTGAGCAGGTGCCTTACTCGGCGCAGGAGAGTCACCCTCAGGGAGGCTCGACGCGCCACTGTCTCCAGGTGGCGGTCAAAGCTGAGCCTGGAGTCAACCTCCACCCCCAGGATGTTGATGGAGTCCTTGATGGCAAGGGTGTCGTCCCCAAACTTCTGCTTCCCCTCGAGCAGCCTGGTGTCCTCCCTCGAACGTGATATAACCATGGCCTGGGTCTTCTCGGCAGCAAACTTGATTTGCCACCGTCTTCCCCAAGCCGTGATGTCACCAAGTTGACGGTTGGTGGCATCTATCACGTGGCATATCTCTCTCTCTCTCTCTCTCTCTCTCTCTCTCTCTCTCTCTCTCTCTCTCTCTCTCTCTCTCTCTCTCTATCTCTATCTCTCTCTCTCTCTCTCTGTATCTGTCTCTCTGTCTGTCTGTTTGTCTCTTTCTGCCTCTCTCTCATTCTCTCTCTCTCTCTCTCTCTCTCTCTCTCTCTCTCTCTCTCTCTCTCTCTCTCTCTCTCTCTCTCTCTCTCTCTCTCTCTCTCTCTCTCTCTCTCTCTCTCTCTCTCTCTCTCTCCGTCCCTTTCCATACATTCACTATCTCTTCCTTTTCCTCCTTTTCAACTCTCCCTATCTCCCCTCCTCTCTCGTCCCCTCTTTCTCCCTCCCTCCCTCCTCTTCCTAAAGAAAACATATCTTTAAAAACATTTCTAAACACAAACAATCATATTCCTCCCCTCATTTCCCCTTTCTCTCTCTCTTTCTCTCTCTCACTTTTTCCCCTCTGCTATTCTACCCTCAGAGCCAGAAGGTCATTGTACGATTTTCCTCTCTCTCTCTCTCTCTCTCTCCTCTCTCTCTCTCTCTCTCGCTCTCTCTCTCTCTCGCTCTCTCTCTCTCCTCTCTCTCCTCTCTCTTTCTCTCTCTCTCCTCTCTCTCTCTCTCTCTCTCTCTCTCTCTCTCTCTCTCTCTCTCTCTCTCTCTCTCTCTCTCTCTCTCTCTCCTCTCTCTCTCTCTCTCTCTCTCTCTCTCTCTCTCTTTCCCCTCACCCTTCTCTCTCTCTTACTCCCTTCTCCCTCTCTCCCTCCCCCTCTCCCCTTAACTCCCCTCTCTAAAACCCTCACTTCTCTCCATGGCACTTGTCCCCTCATCCATTCTTCCTC
>JACEEZ010013061.1:0-12500 GCA_016584305.1 Chionoecetes opilio | reverse complement strand
GTGGTCCGTTTGTACACGGGTTTGGGCAAAATGGGCCCCACATATTGGCTAAAATGGGCCCTCATAAAGAAATGCTTGGGAACATTTCAAAATTTACCTGCAAAGAAAATCATACTAACAAAATATTTTACGTAAAAATAAATAATTTGTTTTTATTCCATTAAAAAAATCAATCCCCTTTTTCTCATGGCATGAACGACAAAGGAATATTAGAAACTACTGCAAATAAATTGACTAGCCTTCCATAACATATATCCTATTAAAAAAAATATATAAACACTTTGTCCTCGCCTTTTTCAAAGGAAATATGCTAATCAGGCAAAAAATATGATAACTATTAGAACTAGGGGGGGCACTCAGTAAGCGCATACCTCCGCCCCAATATTTCATCAATTTATATAAATATATATATAATAAAAATATATAATATATATATTATATATAATATATATATATATAAAAAAAAAAAATATATTTTAAAAAAATTTTTATATAATATATATATATATAAATATATATATATATGCCTCGTATGAGCGCATATCCAGGCCCCAATATTTCTCAATTGGGGCCATGGCAAAAGTTGTCAATAGTTTTATCCAAAAATTTAATCAGTTCTTCTTTATACCAAAAAAGACTTGGTATACCCCAGTTTTGGTCCAAAACAGTCAAACTTTTTGAGAAATCCTGTACACCTAACAAAAAAGACAGACAGACGACAGACAGACGACAGACAAAGGGCGACAGACAGACAGACAACAGACGGACAGATCGGGGGGAAAACATAACCCCTCCAACTTCGTTGGCGGAGGTAATTACACACATAATTCACAGATAAATTCAACATCATCTTTATCTACACCTGCACAGTCGTCAGGGCCCAGTGCTTACAAGTAATACACTGGATCCACCCTTCACCTGCTCTCTTACTGTATTTTTCACTGCAAGATAAACAGACTTCAACTTAGCAAAAACTCCTTCATTCATAGAAAATGTCAAATCTTTCTGAATCGAATTCCTCTCGTGACTTCTGGCATCTAGCTAATAAAAATTCTAATAATTTTTCTTCTTCAACTTTCCCTGTTATACTTCACCCAGATGGTTCCACAGCTGTCTCATCTATTTCTAAAGCTGAACTCTTCCCGCATACCTTTGCTGAAAATTCCACTCTGGTTGATGAAGGGCTTGTTCTTCCTTCTCCTCCACCCTCTGACTATATTATGCCTGTTATTAAACCCTTCTTATAATGTTTCTTGCCCTTTTCCTGGCCTAGATCCTCGGAAGTCCTTACGTCCTGACGGGTCCCTCCTATTGTTCTCAAAACTGTGCATGATTGCTTGCCACCCGGGCCTGGTCAAACTTTTCCTTCTGGGCTATCTACTTCCACCTTTTCCTTCTTGCTGAAATTTTGCTCACATCCACATTGTTCCTAAGAGTGTGACCGTTCTAATCCTTCAAACTACCGTCCTATGCTTTGACTTCCTACCTTCAAAAGCTTTTGAATCTTACCTAATAAAAGATTCTTAAGCATCTATTGCTCACATCTTCTATCTACGTCAGTACGGTTTCCCGTAAAGGCAATCTCTAGCTTTCCTAACTTTGATTTGGCATCTTCCTTTAGGGTTTCCGGTGAACTTTTGCTGTTGCCTTGACTTTATCAAAAGCTTTTGATGAGTTGGGCACAAATCTTTAATTTTCAAACTACCGTCAATTCGGTTTATATCCTTCTCTCTGTACCTTCATCTTAAGTTTTCCTTTAAAAACCCTTCTATGTCAGCTACTGTAGACGGCATTGTTTTTCCCCTAAATCTCCAATAGTGTGTTCCCCAGGGTTCGTCCTATCACCCACTCTCTTTTCTATTATTCTTAATATCTTCTAAGTCTAACGTCAAATTCCTTTCCACTTTCTACGCTGATGAATCTCCCTGCATTTTCAACGTCATTTATTAAACTTTAAATCAACAGGAACTAATTGATTTCAGGGAGAGATGCCCACTGAGCCCTAACATCTGAATCTTTCTATACTTTCTGACTGGGCAAAAGTATATTATGTTGAAATTATAGTTAAAATTGACGTGAATCCCCTTTGCTATTACCCCAAGAAATACCTAGACTGCATGATGCCCTATTTAGACGCTAACAAAGGTATACTCAGCAGTGGTACATGGGTTCATAAATTTGAAGGCTTGATTACTATTTGAGGGATTTGGTTGGTAGTCGCTGTAGGGCGCGGATAATTGTTGTGGTGCACGTAATGGCGGCGATGGTGGTAGGCCGCTGTGGTGCCAAGGTTAACTTTCCTCAGTTACCTGGCGCGACGCGGCACTGTTGTGGTGTTTATACCACCTCGTCCTTGCTTTAACCGATTGATCGGTTATATTGGCTCACACATATAAAGATGAGCGTGACTACACCTTAGTGTACAATCAAGAGAGTGGCTACACCTTCTTCGTGTAGGACTAATGCGTGAATGCTCGCCTTCACTGAAAATCTCTGATCAGCTGAGCTCGAGATTGGAACCGCCACGTAGGAGGTTCCAATATTTTCCTCACAATTCTTATATTATGTTAATCCTTTGATTAAGTGTGGTACTATAGGTGAATACCACCAGAATTATATTACTATATTTAATGCATTTTAATATATATTAATATATATAACTCTATAATAATGTATACATAGGTGGAATTTTTACTCGTCTCCGTTTTTGACGGGGGAGGCGTCAAATTCCACCATACCATTCTCCTAATTAGAGAGCGGTTTTGGTGGATAATTTCCACAACTGGGGGCCAGCGAAAAATTAAGGTTTGCTTCAGGTAATTTGACCCCCTTTTATGAGGTTTCTCCAAGTGTTTTTACACTTTAAAGCAGTTTGCCTCCGAGGTCGGGCGTCCCCTAAGTTGGCCTGCCAAGACGCAGACTTAGAGTCCTCCTCTACCTCTTCAGCTAACTCTAGGGGAATCAAATTATTTACCGTCCGCACACATCGTTGTCCCCTCACTAGTAACTCCACTGACCTCACAATCCCCTTTCCATCAGTATGCAATTTTGCTATTTTTCCTAGAGGCCATTGCGAACGAGGCATATCTCCCCTAAGGATTACTATATCTCCTACTTTGATTGGACTTTGATTTTCTGGCTGTTGAGCCCCATAAAACTTTTCCCTTAGACTCAGTAAATAATCTGCACTCCAATGCTTATCCCATGACCATAAATTTTTACTTAAGGTGTGATAACCTTCCCGGAGATGTTGAACCGAGTCATTTATTGTAGGATCCTGTATATCTTCCCTTATTTCTATTAAAGGAAAGGGTTCCAGTCTTCTCCCATAAATTAAATGTGAAGGAGTAAGAGCTTCTATATTTACTGATGAATCATCTAAGTAGGTTAAGGGTCGGTTATTGATACTGGTCTCAATCTCAGTCACTATGGTTTTCAGGTCTTCTAGACCTATCTTTGTCTTGTGGAGAGTTTTCCTAAGACAAGACTTAACTATGCCAATCATTCTCTCGGTGAAACCATTTTGCCAAGGTCCCTCTAGGGTAGTAAAGGTCCATAAAGCATTTCCTTGACTCTAGAGATTTTTGTTACTGATGGAAGATTTAATATTTCTAACAATATGGGGGAGGCTCCTACGAAGTTATAGCTTTATCACTAATCAATCGCCGAGGACACGACCGCCGAGCCACAAACCGCGGAACACTTGAAAAAAGGGTTTTGGGCCCACTTAAATTTATAAAGCTATTTCAAAATGAACAGCCCTTGTAGAGGTGCAAGTGAATAAGCAGACATAAACTTTCTTGGGGGGAGCATTATCCCCTGTATTATTATTGCCCCAGTATAGTCGACACCAGCTACCTCAAATGGTTTTAATAATTGTACTCGATCCATGGGGAGTTCAGGGGGCCCGGGATAGGTGATCAGTCTTCCCTCATATCTCTTGCATTTGATACAAGATTTGAGGTAGTATTTAACTGCCTGTCTACCCTGCAGTATCCATAATTCTCTCCTGAGATAGGCTAATGTGTCAGCCATTCCGTCATGTAACGAGTTCCCATGAGATTCATCCACTAGCAATTTAGTAAGAAGATGACGTTTGGGAATTAGCATGGGATTGCAGGTTTTATCGGGAAGATCAGCATTCCAAATTCTTCCTCGACACCTAATGATGCCCTCATTATCTAGGAATAGACCTAATGATTTGATGAGTTTGTTCCTACGGGGGCTGGCCGAGGCTAAGAGCTGATATTCCTCAGGAAATCCCTGCTTTTGTATTGTTCTAACCCAAAACTTCAAAGGATCAGAACTATCCCTCTTTATGAATTTAAGACCAATTAGTAGTCTTTAATATTTTTGCTTAATAAGGAAAACCTTTTTATATCCATAACAGGATCTGGGATCAATGTAGGTTTCATAATTATATCTTCTGATATGTCTGACTTACTATAGACCTTTTGATTAGGCCATTAATTATTATTTCTCAGCCAGGTAGGACCTTTAAACCATCCTGTATTTTGTTTGCGGATAGTTGTTCCTCTGGACAAAGTATCAGCTGGGTTTTCCTTGGTAGTAACATGATTATAGTGAAATGTGGAACCTAAATCATTTATCTTACCAACACGATTCCTTACATAAGGGATTTTTGTGTTATGTTTCACTAACCAGTGTAGGCAAATTTCACTATTGGTCCACATATATACCTCACCAATTTGTAATAAATTACTTAGATATTGTACTAATTTAGTGCCTAATTATAATGCAGTCAGCTCCATTTGAGGCAAGGTTCTAGGCTTAATTGGGGCAACCCGAGCCTTAGACATAATTAAATTACATTCCTCTCCTGCTTTAAGATACGCTACTGCACCGAATGCACTTTTTGAAGCATCACAAAATGTGTATAGTTGCTGGGGTTGTCGCCCATCAGCATTTATTCTCATACTTATGTGAACTTCATTTATCTTATTGAACTCAGATTTTATAGTCTCCCATTCTGTTGTATATTTCCCATCAAGGGGGGTATCCCAATCGAGGTGTTCTCCCCAGGCCTTTTGTATTAGACATTTACCCCTTATAGTTATTGGGCTCACTATGCCCAAGGTGTCAAATACTTGGCTGACCTGACTTAAGAGTGTTCTCTTTGTTAGGATTACATCAGAAAAATCTGGACACTTTAATCTTAGTTCATCAGTTTTTACATTCCACCATAATCCTAACACTGATTGGACCTCTGGTGGCGTATAATTAAGAAAATCCTTCCTGATTATCCCTTCTAGCCTTAGAGAATTAGTATTCCAACTCTGTAGGGGGAGGCTGGCCTTCCTGCACTTTTTATTAGCCAGGTTATAAATTTGTATTAGTTCTTCCTCTGAATTTATCGTCCCCTGCAAATTATCCATATAGAAGTTCTTCCCAAATTCTGGGCTATCAGAACCCTTAAAATGGTACTGTAATATTTTATTTAATAAAAAGGGGCTTAAGCAGGAACCAAACAGAACTGACTTAAACCTATATGTGGCTAAGGGGCTATCTTCCTGAGGTATATTTTCAGGCCATAGGAATTTTGTGAAATTTCTGTCTTCTTCCCTTAGACCTCATCTTAGGAGAGCCTTAGAGATTAGGGTACGCCGTATAACAAAAAATCTTTTTCTCAACTTTAAAATGCCATTTCCTATGTAAAATGGAATTCTAAGACGATTTTACCTTATTCCATTTTTGCATTTGAGCAATTGTTACTATGCAAAATCGTCCTTTTATATTGCACCCGTATCGAATAATGCTTAAATGAGTACGCAGTGTCCGGTTAGTCCTGTGTATTGCATCATGCACCAATATGAGATCCAAATGACTAGCGTGATAAGCTCTTTCTGATCAGTTGGTTCATCAGGCACTACATCACAGTGTCACAGCCTCTACGTTAGCCTAGAACGTGTCCATCATGTCCTTCTTAGACCTAAAAACCCGGGGCATGGTCTCCCGGTGGTGGGCCCGAGCCCGGATGAACCCGTCTCTGGCCTGCTGCCCCACCACTGCTGCCGCAAACCTCTGTCCCCCTGCTTCACGACTCTTTCGGTGCTCTAGTGTGGATAGAGAACTCCGGACCTCGTACGGCTTGACCAGGATCTCCTGGATCTGATCTCCGGACGTGAACAGGTGAATGCCGGCTCGTGCACCGGCCAGGCTGCCAGCTGATCAGTTTTCTGCCAAGCTGGTGGCTGACAAATTCCCGTTTAGGTGTGGGTGCGAGGTCTTACACTGGTGTCCCCATACTTCTCGTCAGCCCCCAGCTTCAAAATCTGGGTCCCCGGCGAACCTGCGGTCGTCCTCACTCTGACTCGCCATCAGCCAGAGGAGGACACATTCTGATGTGCGAACCATGCTCCTGTCCGCACGTAGAAGGTCACAGCTGTTTGGACCTTCTTGGCTGCGACCTCATCACTCCCGAGCTGCGTGAGGATGTGCTTTGGGGCCGTCCTCTAGTCTGTGGTGACCTTGATGTCGTAGTAGAGTTTGAAGTACACCTGCAGGCAGTACTTGACTAGGATTTCAAGGATTTTTCAGTTTTTGACAGTCAGTCCTGCTTTCTGGTCCACATGTACACGAGCGACTGGGCTGTGGTGACCATCTGGAGTTGGGACACCTTGCCACACTTGATCTCCTGCAGCTCGGACGGAGAAACGCCCCGCTTCACAGCCTGGACCGGCTGGTAGGAGACCTGCTGGTCAGTTAACATGTTTGACCAGGATATACTCCGGTATCTCCGTGAGATCTTCACCGCCTGGCACTCCTCGAACTCTGCGTTTAACTGCATCTCATTCACGCTGGGCAGCAGACTGCACACTGGACCCGTGAAGGCAGTGTCAGATGAGGTAGGCCCGTCGATGCTGGTGATAAAGTTTGCGAAGGGGCAACTCGTTTGTGTGCAACACGCATAACTCCAGAAGAGCTTGCGTCCCAGGCATCTTCTCCTATTGGGCGTGGAGTACCACCCTTCCACCCCGTGTTGGCCTAGTTGAGTCACCTTGCAGTACGATCAGTGAGTCGGTGGAGTCGTATTCACCAGCAGATCATAGAGACCTGAGCCACTTTAACGCAGGCTTCTCAGGTGGCACCGGGTCCTCTGGTACAAAGTGCCAAAGGTACCTTCCAGATGGTCCCTCTGTCACAGTCACATGCTCTCCCTGATCAAACTTGGGTGCAGTTTCCCATAGCTGTCGGGCACCATCGCCCGGGCCCTTTTCCTTCCTCCCATCGTAACCCAATCCAACTATTTTTGGGACCCCGGTTAGGGTACGCCTTATAACAAAAATTCTTTTCTCAAAATTTGGCATGCCAATTTCCTATGTAAAATGGAATTCTAAGACGATTTTATCTAATTACATTTTTGGCATTTGAGTAGCTCTTGCTATGCAAAATCGCACTTTAAGCTATGTTTTGCGTATAATATAAAAATCCATTTTTGCATAGCCCAAGAAGTGGTCAAACCAAAAGGTTGAAGTGACAAAACTACCCTTAAAATTCAATTTTACATAAGAAAACACCCTGCCAAAAATTTGAAATAATCTAATTTTCACTTTTCATTGGACCTACGGCGTACCCTATTAGAGATGTCAGCCACATAGGCGAAATTTTTCTGTTCTGAATTTTACTAGGACATCTCCTAGATTGGACAAGAGATTCGGTCCTTCTGAAGGCAGTCATTTAAGCTAGCATCTTTTTAGTTTTGAAACTACAATTGAAAACTATTCTAATGGTAGTGGTTGATGAATCTTTGGCCACTGCATGATGGGGGAATCATGTCCTATATTATGATTTACTGCTCCGTCCAGTTTTTCGATAAAGTCATCCTTTATTGATCTGAATTATCTTATCATAGCACTCCAATTTAGACTGATTTTTCTTCAGGTTTCTTTTTGAATATTTAATTGGCTCTTAACTATGTGATAATTGGAAGGTAGCACAGGGGCATCTATTTGCCAAGGTAGACCTACTTCATATTTACCATTTACATAATTGACAGTGTGATCATAGTGATCTACAGTATTTGAATCCTCTTTAGGTAAATGTTCAGGTATGAAAACCGATAGTTTCTAGATCCCATAATTTATGCACGGGGAAACAAAACCTCTTCCAATAACTCGTTGATTTTAATGGGTACTAAAGAAGTTCCTATTCTAGCAACCAAGAGGGGTTGTGCATGACTAGAAATGCATTCCCCTTGTTCAGGCTGGTGAGTGGTTTGTGGATAGGTCCCATTATAACATCACCACCGGCACTGGTGAACATGGAAATGTTATTCTTTTGATGACCTTACTTAGGAACCCCCCAAAAAATCAGCGCTTATTTTTAATTGGGTTATGGCCATAGACCATAAAAACCTAGACTGCGCAGGGAAATATCGGCCTTCGCGAAAGGGCCCGAATCGGGGGGCCCGCCGGTTTCATATATATATAATAAAAAAAGGATCTATGGACGGGGTTTATCAGTATATATGTATACTGTAATCTTCGAAAAATTTTTGTTCAAATATTATCAAATAAAAAACTAAAACACGAAAAGAAATCCATTAGAGACTATGAAAAAATAGCAGAACTTAAATTCACTTCAATTTCGCCTTAAAAAACTTTGGAGTCAACTTTTATCATAAAGGGGTATCAATAAAAAACCCAAATTTTTATTAGTTTCCATTCCCCTTATATTTCCCCTTATCGAAAAATGAATTAGAACCATGCATAAATTAGCGTTAATAAATAAATAAAATCATCAAGGGGGTTTAATTTTTCCCCCGATTGATGGGGTTATTTATTTAGGCAAGCAAATTTTAAACAGGGTTCTAACATTTACAAAAAAGAATACACAATGGAAAAGCTAATAAAATGCGCTTTTTTGTACCCTTCATATAAAAGTTGACTCTCAAATTTTTAAAGGCAAGATTAAAAAATATTAAGTTCTGAATTTTTTTCATAGTTGTAAGGGCTTTTTTTTACGTTTTTTACTGTTTTTTTTTTGATAATATTATAGAACAAACATTTACGAAGATTCCGTTCCCATAATACTGATAAACCAGTCTAAATAGCCATAACCACATATCCTTTGTCGGGGGCGCCCCGCGGGCCCCTATGCACCCCCGCAAATTAAAAAAATTGGGTCCCCCGTGAACAGTCCGGGTAACAGTGGTCTATGGTAGGGGCCATCAACATCTTCAAAGGTATTTCTAATATCTTAACACCTTTCTCTTTCAACATTTCAGTGTAGTTTTTATCCTTTTACAGTTAAAGTATACCGATGTTAAAAACTACAGCACTCCCTTTTTTTTTAAAATTTTCCTAATTGGGACAGTGGTCGAACAATGTCAAAATTTTAAAACTTCTTTGTTGGGCCCAGAAAGCCTAAAAGGCAAAGTTCACCCTGCTAATATAGGTAGTTTAATAGATCAAAAATCTTTCCCCCTAATAAATTTATCTTTGGCACCATGTCAAACATTATTTTCACAATGGTGAATTACCATTGTGGCTCCCTTCAATTCCCCGTTGGACAGCGGATGAACTATAATATTAGTTACTGCCTTTTAAACGACCGTAAGGTCTTTCTCACTCCCCATTAGGCATAAGGCTAGTGAGAAGGGATTTTCTACATTTCTTACAATACCCAGAAATAGGACGGGCTTGTATTGCATGTCACCACTAAGCCAGGAGGCTTTTTTTAGATCCTTTAAACCTTTTTTGACCCTATGGAACAATCTGGGTATATATTACAAGTGGGGGGTGGATTTTCCCTCGCAGAAAGCACATTTTTTTCTGTTTAAAACGGGTAAAACCCATATTTAGGAAGACCCGTTTTTTGATAGGTCTTTGGTGGTTTACCGGCTGGTTGTTTGAAACTTACTAGGGGTTTTCTTCCATCGTAACTTTTAGGAGCGGCTAAACCCCCCTGAGGGCTCTTTAAACCCTAAAGGGGCTGATATCGCTGATTCCTTTATTTTTAGTTATTCAATCCCCCTGGGGGGGGGGGTTCCGCTCAATACCTTGCAAATGTTTGCCCTTTGTAATAATCCTTCCTCTATTTGCTTGCCCCGTGAATAATTAAACTATTGTGCCTCGATTTTGGGGTCTCGCACGGGGTTTGGTATTTTTTTCCATATCGTGATACTGACCATCCAGTCTGACTTGTCAAGGTTTTAGCTTAAGGCTCTTAATGGCAATTTTTAAAGTTATTTGAACTCTTCCAATTCTCTGGATTGTGAGAAGGGCTCAGTGATCCATGAATTTCAGGGAAAAAATTCTTCATTATCGATCTTTTTTCATAATTTTTTTCTAAGAATCTTCATGCCACATTATAATTGGCATTTTTACTGTTTAATTCCTTTTCCAGCAGGGTCCGCAGAACCTCCATCTGACCTAACAAAAAGGTTAATTTATTCCTCTGTTAAAACAGTCCTATCATCAATCAATTGAACTTATCCAGAAAAAAAATACCAATTTTCCCCGTAAAATGGGGCAATGACAAATCTTGTAATTTAAGTGGGGTAAAAAGGCTTTTTGGGGGTGGGTTTTGTCACGCACTAAGTTCTAAAATTTTTAAAACCGTGTCCATGTATTTTGTACATTCTTGAACTACTTGGTCTATAATTAAAAATTCTTTTCCCAGCTTCTAAGATTGAAGTAACCCCTTTATAATTTTTCCCCATTTTAGTTTTTTGCATTAGCAGACCCTGTCTTTAAAAAATTATAGTCAATAGGGATGTCGCAGCTGCTTCCTCCACTTTTTATAAGTTGAAGCCATCCTAATTTAGCCGCTAAAAGCTTTACCCCTTCCGCCCGTGATTTTAACGATGTTAGAGAAATGAAAAAAAAAAAAAAAAAAAAAGAAAAAGGTTGGATACAAGTTTACGAGTTTTGGGGTCCCCAATTTAATTTTGTAAATCTAAGGGTGAAGTGCCCTTGACTCGGCCCAGCAAGGCCGAAGCCAGGCCTTATAACCATCCACCACTTTTTTTTGATATGACAAATTCACAAACATTGTTGGCGGATGGGGAGCTTACCAATCGGCTGTGTGCCGTGGCTTCTGTGACTCGACGGGGAGACGGTGGGGCGAGTACGGCGGCCAAGTCAAGTTTTTACAAAGGGGCCGCCGGGAAAAGGTGACTATTACATTACCCCCCCAGAAAGAGAAATGTGAGGGGATAGCCCCCTAAAGACTTCATTGGACTCGTCTTTGTCAAAAAAAATCACACGACCTCGAGTGCCCCCAAAGAGCCAAACCCTATTTCCACCGCCCCTCCTGGGGCCCAAAAAAAACTGTTGCCCCAAAAACGGCACCTTTTAAAATTCCCAAAATAAACCTCACTCGGGGGCACCAAACGTTGAAATTATAGAATATAGACGTGAACTCACCTTGCTATTAACCCAAGAACTACCTAGACTGCAAGATCCCCATTTGACGCTAATAAAGGTTACCACCTGGAATAGGGTTTATGATTTGAAGGCTTTATTTTATTTGAGGGAGTGGTGGTAGTCGCTTTAGGGCGCGGAAAATTTTTATGGTGCAATAGGGGGGCGATTTGGGGGAGGCCGGTTGGTGCCAAAAGGTTTAAATTTTTACAGTTTAAAATGGCGCGGGGCGGCCCCGTTGTGGTGTTTTTTACCACCTCGTCCTTTAAAAAACCATTTTATCGGTTTTATTTGGGTCACCATATAAAGATGAGCGTGCTAAAACCTTTGTGTAAATCAAGAGATGGCCCACACCTTTTTCGTGTAAGGACTAAAGGTGAATGCTCGCCTTCACTGAAAATCTCTGACCAGCTGAGCTCGAGATTGGAACTTTCCATTGGAGGCTCCCCTATTTTCCTCAAATTTTTATAATTTTAATCCTTTGATTAATTGTGGGTACTATAAAGTGAATACCACCAGAAATTATTTTCATTTTTAATGCTTTAATATTTTACCCAATTTTTATAAATATTACATAGGTGGAATTTTTTACTCGTCGCCCTTTTTGACAGGGGGAGGCGTCATATTCCACCATACCTTCTCCTAAATTTGAGAGCGGTTTAGGTGGATAATTTCCCAGAAAAACTTGTTTTTATTCAATCCCAAAAAACCCAATTTCTTCACCATCTACTCGATAAAACCAAAAACCGATAACTACCCCCCTTCTTTAAAGGACCCCAACTACTCCTTGTTCCAAGAACATTCTTAGACTATCCTTTTCTAAAATTTGAAATGGAAATTTCACTCCTCATTTATCTAAAACAGCTTCTAAGAAGTTAGGTGTCCCGTGGGGTCGCGCCTTTTTTTTTCTCCCTCCCAGCCCCTGCTCTCTCGGGGGCCTTATCCGCCCATGTATGGAGTATTTCTCACAGGGTTTGGGGGGGGATCCACTCATACAGCTCTCCTAAACGGGGGTTTTGACAAAATCCCCCCAAGCCTTTTTTTCCCCCCCTTTCTCTCCATTTCTCCCCCCTTTTCCCTTCTTTTTAAACCCCCTAAAAAAACCCCCCCCCC
>JACEEZ010013060.1:42500-45000 GCA_016584305.1 Chionoecetes opilio | reverse complement strand
TCAGCACTATGTTACCCCAGAGAGGAAAATATTGTGCAACGGAGGACATTAGGAAGGTCATTTGGAAGGTAAATAAAAAAGTATTGCTTGTCTGTAGGATTCATGTGTTGTGTATTTATTAACCTGCACTAAGGTAACACACACACACACACACACACACACACACACACACACACACACACACACACATACATACACATACACCCCACACAAACACACACACATACACACACAAACACACACACACCACAACGCACGACACGACGCACGCACGCACGCACGCACGCACGCACGCACGCACGCACGCACGCACGCACGCACGCACGCACGCACCACGCACGCACGCACGCACACACACACACCACACACACACCACACACACACACACACACACACAACACACACACACACACACACACACACACACACACACACACAACTCACACACACACACACACACACACTCCTCACTTCGTAGTGTAGGGGAAGCACGGTCGGTTCACAACCGAGAAGTCCCGGGTTCGATCCCCGGGCGGAGCGGAAACAGTTGGGATGTTTCCTTAAAACCCGAGCCCTTGTCCACCCAGCAGTGAATGGGTACCGGGTATTAGCCGGGGTTTGTGACCTGCTCTCCGGGGTGGTGGCTTCGGCCAAAACTAAGCACTAGGGATGAATGATAAAAATGTTGATATGGAGACGGGGCCATACGAGCGTTGCTCTGGCCCTGTAAAATACAACTAGATGAATACAGCTAGATGAATACAACTAGATGAATACAACTAGATGAATACACACACACAACACACACACACAACACATACATACACAAACACATAAGTCACTCTAAGCTTCTCAATAAATCAAACACACACACACACACACACACACACACACACACACACACACACACCACACACACACACACACACACACACACACACACACACACACACACACAGTAATCGCCTTATAACAAACTAAAACCTAAACCTCAGTGTTCTACGTTTACCCGCGTTCATGTCAATCTCTTCACATGTCGATAACCAAAACCTTCCAACGCGAACCTGTACAAAACCTGTCACACACACGATACAACACGTCAAACACACGATATAGCTTCAACATAATCTGACCAAAAGCTGATTCTTCCTTGATGGACGGACGAAGATGCAATAAGTGATCGGGAAAATGGTAGAGGAGTATTTGTTTGAAGATGGGAATGTGGAAGAAGCAAAAAGAATAATCAACAGTTTTACAACAACAGTTTGTTGTTTACTTTTACTCCTTTGATTCCACTCTTTCTACTCTACTTTTTTTATACTCTTTTTACTTTTACTCTAACTTTTTTACTCTTTACTACTTTTTTACTAACTTTTTTACTCCTTTACTACTTTCCTTTCTTTCATATTCATCCTTTCCTTTCCCTTCCTTCCTTTCCCTCCCTTTATACTCATCCTTTCACTGTCCATTCCTCTTCCATTTCCAAGGTTTTCTTTTGTAACTACCTGGCATTCCTTCCTTTAATCTCTATTTGCACCTCCCACTCTCTCTCTCTCTCTCTCTCTCTCTCTCTCTCTCTTCTCCTCTCTCTCTCCTCTCCTTTTCTCCCCTCCCCCTCCTCTCTCTCTCTCTCTCTCTCTCTCTCTCTCTCTCTCTCTCTCATTCCATTTCTCTTTCTTCTTGGGCCATCTAATTCTATATTGCATCTGTGCGGCGGGAAGGGGGAAAACAAGGCAGGGGGGGGGCAGGGGGGGGGAGTAACAGCAGTGCCCTCCACCCACTATCGTGTTTAAAGGCCAGGGTGTGAGGTGACGAGGGTTGGGGGTGAGGGTTGGGGTGTTGGAGGGGGTTAGGGCTGGGGGGGGGGGAGTTTGAGGGAGGGGTTGGGGAGTAGGGGGATGGGGGTGAAGGTTGGGGGGGGTGAAGTATGTCTCTCGCTTCAGGCTAAGAAACGAAAAGACTTACAATTGAGGAACCTTTTAGTCGACACACTGCAGCCACTACCTCCTCCTCCTCCTCCTCCTCCTCCTCCTCCTCCTCCTCCTCCTCCTCCTCCTCCTCCTCCTCCTCCTCCTCTCCTCTTCCTCCTCCTCCTCCTAATGGACAAAAATGTTCCTAGTATGTGGAAATTAGCTAATGTTACACCGATATTCAAGAAAGGGAGTAAGAGCTTTGCAAGTAATTATCGCCCAATTAGTCTAACGTCTGTGATTGTTAAACTATTTGAGAAAATATTGCGGGATAAAATAGTGTCTTTTCTCGATGAAAATAACTCAATATTAAACTCCCAGCATGGATTCGAAATAGAGATCCTGCTTAACAAACCTACTCGACTTTTTAATGTCATTTATTCAAACTGGGACGCTAAAATTCCCTCGGATGTAATATACCTTGATTTTCAGAAAGCCTTCGATACAGTTCCCCATAAGCGACTGTTGACCAAGCTAAGGGCACATGGCTTGGGAGACAAACTATGTTCATGGATTGGCGATTGGCTTTC
>JACEEZ010013060.1:20000-35000 GCA_016584305.1 Chionoecetes opilio | reverse complement strand
TATATATATTATATTATATATATATTATAGTATATATATATAATAGTATTATATATTATTATGGGGGTTTGGTCTCGGGGGCATGTGTTGGTAGAGGCTTCAGTGTGGGTTTGGCTAATGAGATCCCGAGTGTCAGGTTAAAAAGGTACTTGACTCGGGTGGTAATGCTCTTTTTGTCAGCATTCCCTCTCCCCCTAATCGTAAACTTTTGTCTATTTGTCTGTCTCCCTCCATTTCTTCTTCTCCTGGTCTCCTCTCTCTTCTCTTCTCTTCCCTCGAGCTCACTCAATGCTCCTTGCGCACATTAACTCTCTTTATCGGTCCTTCATCCTCTCTGGATACTCTTCCATTTCCATGCGTCTTCTCGTTCTTTCCTAGCTCCCGTAATACTATTCTTTTCCTTAGCTTCTCTAGTTCCTCCGTTCGGCTCTTTGTTGGTATTGGTTCTTCAGTAGGGAGTGGGGGTTCTTCTTGCCATTCGTCTTGCCCTCTTTCTCTCTTCTGTCTCCGCTCTGCATCCCTCGCTCTCCCCATGTCTTCCCTCCTTTTTCTCTTCTCCCCCTTCTTTTTAGATCGTCGTGCCGTGATGCTCGGCTCTTCTACTTTCCCTCTCAACGAATCTTCTCTCTCTCTCTCCCTGTTGGCCTCGGGGGGGGGTGGGGGTGGCTGCTCGGTAGGGGTGTGGGGGTGTGGGCATCTCACCCTCCTCGGCTCGCGGTTCATCGGCGCTTCAGCGTTCTTCATTTACTCATCTTTCTTACCCTCCGCTCCCTCGTTTCCAATTTTCTTCTCTCTATCCACTTTCGCCCCTCCTTCCTCCATCTTGGTTAGTCGCTTCTGTTTCCTTTTCCTTTAGATCGTTCCTTCCCATCAAAAAAAAAGAAAAAAAAAAAAAAATTTTTTCTTTTTTTTCTTGTTTCCAATCTCTTGCTCTTTCTCTCTCTCCTCTCTTCTCGCTAGTCCTCTTCTTCTACTGCTTGTCTCCTCTTCTCTGTCTCTTTCGTCCGCCTAATTCAGGCTCCTCTTCCTCCGCTTTCTTCTTCCGGGGTCCCTTCGCGTGACTCCTGTCTCTTTCTTCTTCCTCTCGTCTGTCTTCTTTCTCTTCGTTTCTACTCTACTCTTTCTTTCCTCTTTCTCATCTGTGTATATTACTTTTCTCTCTTCCTCATCCTCTCTCTCTCTCTCTATCTCTCGTCTCTCTCTCTCTCTCTCTCGTCTCTCTCTCTCTCTCTCCTCTCTCTCTTCTCTCTCTCTCTCTCTCTCATCCTCTCTCTCTCTCTCTCTCTCTGTCTTACCCTCTCTCTCTCACCCTCTCCTCTCCCATCATCCTCTCACCACAACCTCATTCTCCTCTCCTCATAACCTAACCTTCACCCTTCGCTACATCTTTCCACTTCACACACTCATCAAAAACGCTTCGTAGTAACTTCACACCATTCATTTCCTTAAGCCCATCCATCTTCCCCCCCCTTCCTCCGCTTCCCTCACTACACTCCCTTTTCCTTCCCTTCACCCTCACACACTCCCCTTCCGTCCCGTCCCCTCACACACTCCCCTTCCCCCCTTCCCTCACACACTCCCCTTCCCTCCCTTCCCCTCAACACCAATCCCCTTCCCACCCCTTCCCCTCACACACTCCCTTCTTCCCTTCCCTCACACACTCCCTTCCTTCCCTTCCCCTACACAATTCCCCCTTCCTCCCCTTCCCCTCACACACGCCCCCTTCCTTCCCTTCCCCTCACACACTCCCCTTCCTTCCCTTCCCCTCACACACTCCCCTTCCTTCCCTTCCCCTCACACACTCCCTTAACTCTCCTTGCTCCACCTTTTCCGCTTCCAATCATCCAATCCTACGCCTCTGCAGCCTCTTTTTTCTCCTCTCTTTACCTCTGCTTTTATTTTGTTTTCTCTCTCTCACGCCCTCGCTGGTCATGGCTCCTTAACCCCCATTGGACAAGAAATCGTAGGAATTCTCTTCATTCCTGCACGGCCACTTCAAAGACATGAAATTGCCTGAACAGCAACGCGTCCAGCTTCTCATTCCTTCCATCTTATGATTTAATCCCCTTTTTCACATTAAACCCTGTAACTTTCTTTTAATCTCTCTCTCTCTTTCTTTTTCTTATTATTTTCCTCCTTCCTGCCTGATAAAATATCCTCTTTCTTCTCTCTCTTTCCCTCCCCCTTCCACCACCTTTATCTCCTCTTCCACCTTCTTCCACTAATTAAAGAAAGTGGAAGATGGGATGGTTGGGCGCGTCAGGAATGTGGCCAAATAGAAATAACGACAGAGAAAAAGATGAAAGTCGAGGTCGACTTTTAGAAGACACCTTATAAACAGTTCTTCATCCCGGGGCTCCAAGTTAGAGACGGGCAAGGGGGAGTAAATAACATGAGGAATGACACAGAGAGGGGGGATGAGGGGGGAAGAGGGGAAATAAAGGGGTGGATGTGAGGGGAAAGGCAATTAAGGGGAAATGAATGACCTAAAAAGGTGAATTCAGGTTAAAAGATGGGATTTGTGCGAAGCGGGGGTGTTGGCGGGGCAATTCTGAGAGCTAACGGTGGCGCGTTCCCCAAAAAATATTCATTATAAATGTAGGACGAACCATGACACAAAAAGAATATCTGTATTGCATAATGTAGCGAAACGGTAAAAAAAAAAATGGAAAGGATTTTATTCTTAACGATGAAGCCAAAAACTGGGAGAATGACAAATAATATAAAAAAAAAGCATTCACACTAGACTAAATAGAAAACGGGAGACCAAGGGAAGAATAAAAACTCAAAATATGAGAAAAACAACAACATATGAACTCACTTCTATCTATTGTCCCGCATAGAAGGAACTCCAACTTAGCAAAAAGAAGTGACAAAAAAACCATTCACGCTAGATAGAAAACAAGAAACCAAGAGGAATCAAACTCGAAAAATGATGAAAACAACAAAACATCGACTTCGATATGTTTGTTGTCCCGTAAAGAAGTAACACAAACAAAAAACAAACAAAAACAAACAAAAACAAACAAAAACAAACATTCACGCCAAATAAAAAACTGGAAACCAAGAGAAATCAAACTTGAATTAAGAGGAAAGCAACAAAACATTGACTTCTATATGTTTGTTGTCGCGTAAAAAAGCAACAAAACTTTGACTTCTATATGTTTGTTGTCGCGTAAAAAAGCAACAACACATTGACTTCTATATGTTTGTTATCCCGTAAAAAAGCAACAACACATTGACTTCTATATGTTTGTTGTCCCGTAAAAAAGCAACAAAACATTGACTTCTATATGTTTGTTGTCGCGTAAAAAAGTACCAAAACATTGACTTCTATATGTTTGTTGTCGCGTAAAAAAGCAACAAAACTTTGACTTCTATATGTTTCAATCAATCAATCATTGGGGGCATACGCCGGGGGGCGCGTCGCCTCGCCCACCCTACGACGCCACTCCCGGGGGTCACCACGCGCGAGTTCCCATGCAGGCTCCTTTCCCATACCAAGCAGCTCTCGACAAGAAACATCAACTTGCCCCAGCCCGAGCTTTGTGGCCGGCCCCCTTGGGCTCCTCCACTCCGGCTTGTCTCTTACAGATACAACCGCGATGGAAGGATCGGTTTCAGGTAGCGTGTGCCACATGCCCATATGCCGAAGTTGGCGCTGACGTGAACTATGCAGGTAATAGGCCTCGATTTCATCTCACACGGTGCAATTGCTGAGTTTGACACGATAATCATACCCAGCGATACGCCATGATTTCTGCAAAGACACTTCTTACAAAGGCATTGATTCGTCTCTCCAGTCACTATTTAGTGTCCATGTCTCACAACCCTAGAGTAGACGGGGATCCAAGCGACTTAAGATCCGGATCTTTGTCCCTCCTGCACTGCATTAGCGCCACGAATCGCCAATACACTCCCGCTGAAGCGAGTCCATAACACCGTGGGGCTGTTGCCAACCCGTAAAACTTCTTGACGTGAACCCGTACGTCATTATGGACTGCGCTACCAGGTATGTAACTTTCACAAGGATTTCATGTCCTCGCCAGTACACACGCATGAACAGACTGTAACTGCTTCATCTAGTAAGTCTCCCAATACCTGACCTTGTGTCTTGAGCCAGGAGACGCTCAGTCCCTAAAGGTCTTTTGGCCGGTTCCTCGTTCCACGCCTCGAGAGCTCTCACCAGGACTCAACAGCGCTCATCGAAAGATTACTGCATCATCGCAAAAACAATAGATCAGTGGAGCTTGTGTTCCGACTGATGCTCCACAATCACTTTGTCTACAACCTTGTCCAATACGCACCGGCAGTCCAACAAGTATTGAAAAGTGATGGGCAAGGATCACCCTTGCCTCACTCCTGTATTCACAGGAAAAAGCTGGGATACACCCTGCCCCACACTTCACAGCACTCTCAGTCCCAGAATACAGACCAGTTTATCAAACCAATAGTCCGTGCCAGGAATCCCTCGAAGCCGCAGAAGATCCAGAGTGACTCACGTGCGCTGAGTCAAACGCCTTCTTGAGCTCAACAATAGGCTGCAAGCTCCCTGTCTAACTCCGTCGGCGTTCCACCAGGACACGATGCGCTAGGATACGGTATATAGTGTTTGTTTTTCACCGTAAAAAGCAACAAAACATTGACTTCTATTGTTTGTTGTCGCGTAAAAAAGCAACAACACATTGAACTTCTATAGGTTTTGGTCCCTCAAAACGTAACAAAACTTTGACTCTATATGTTTGTTGTCCCGTAAAAAAGCAACAAAACATTGACTTCTATATGTTTGTTGTCGCGTAAAAAAGCAACAAAACATTGACTTCTATATGTTTGTTGTCCCGTAAAAAAGCAACAAAACATTGACTTCTATATGTTTGTTGTCCCGTAAAAAAGTAACAAAACAGTGACTTCTATATGTTTGTTGTCCCGTAAAAAAGTAACAAAACTTTGACTTCTATATGTTTGTTGTCCCGTAAAAAAAGTAACAAAACAGTGACTTCTATATGTTTGTTGTCGCGTAAAAAAGTAACAAAACTTTGACTTCTATATGTTTGTTGTCGCGTAAAAAAGCAACAAAACAGTGACTTCTATATGTTTGTTGTCGCGTAAAAAAGTAACAAAACAGTGACTTCTATATGTTTGTTGTCGCGTAAAAAAGTAACAAACAACCTAGCACATCAGACTCACCTATAGACAACAAAATAAAAAACTCCTCTATAGATTGTCACGTAAAGTCCGAAACACACAACTTCAGGCAAATCAAGCTCACCTTTAGCAAACAAAGATACATACACTCTTCTATACAATATGTCACGATTAAGACGATGAAGAATATAGAAGATATAGAAGATATAGACTTCTCTTCTATCACGTAAAGAGGAAACACAACAAACCAGCATCAAACTCACCTTTAATGAAGTCGACGGCCTGGTCTCGAGTCCGTCGTATCCTTATCGCAGTCCGTCAAGGATATGCGCGCCGAGTCTCACGCCGGAATAAAGTCCAGCTGGTCTTGATAAAGTCCAGTGTATACAGCGATCCGCCTCCAGGCCTGCCACACCCCCCTGAGGCATGATGGTCCACAACACCACGTCATTATGTCGTCTGCAGTTGCAACCATCATAAGCCGCCAAGGATCAATCACATCTATCGTCACACTTTCACCTGTCGCGGCCAATGTTATGTTTCAGCCCCGCCACCGCCTGACTCCTCTGTGTGTCACTTCGTTTCGTCGATCGTCCTCCATAAGTTACGTGTTGCTTCCCAGAGGCAGGGTGTTAGGTGAGGTCTCGAGGGTGTTGGCGGAGTGGCTGAGGTGATGAGGTGGAGGAGGATAGCGATGAGGAACAGGTGGTATGTGGGAGGATGTGATGGAAGGTCATGATTTTGATTTTTGGTGATGTTGAAGCCTATAGGCGGCGTAAGCTTATTATATTTTTCTTGAGGGCTCCAGGGTGTTGGCCCCTCCACATTCTGGAGGTCGTGATGGTTGCCCTCGCCCGTTTGGTGGCGCAGGGTGGTTTTGATAGTGACACCTGTGATCTATGGTGAAGGTCCGTTTTCTGAGATGGTGTGTAGAGAAGGGTCTGATGAGGGTCAATTGTGGTTATGCCTTTCTGTTCTCCTCACATCACATTTTTTCCTATTTTTTTCAGTAAGATGGGTATGTTGGTGGTGGCCCTCACAGTGAGACTCCGCCTTTTTAGTCTCGTCTGCGCATCCTGACTCCCTCTACAGGATGTCCTCTCCACCCAAGTCACTCCCTTTCTCCTCTGTGTCCTGCCTGTCTCCTCCTCTGTCTGGCTCTGTCCTCCTGCCCAGCAAGAAGAGCAGTAGATTTATGCAAAGGGAATGTTAGAGTATTGCAAATTACCCTCGTCTCGTCACTCTCTCTCATCTCTCTCTCTCTCTCTGTCTTCGGTCTCTCTTCTCGTTCTCTGCTCTCTCTCTTCTCTTCGTTCTCTCTCTCGTCTCTCTCTCTCTCTCTCTCTCTCTCTCTCGTCTCTGTCTCGTCTCTCACTTTCCTCTCTCTTCCTCGTCTAATCTCTCTCTCTCATCTCTCTCTCGTCTCTCTCTCTCTCTCTCTCTCTCTCTCGTCTCCTCACTCTCTCTCTCTCTCCTCCTCTCTCTCTCCTCTCTCTCTCTCACTTCTTTCCTCGTCTCGTCACTTTCTCTCTCTCTCGTCTCTCTCTCTCTCTCTCGTCTCTCTCTCTCTCTTCTCCTCTCGTCTCTCTCTCTCCTCTCTCTCTCTCTCTCTCATCTTCTCCTTCTCTCTCTCGTCTCTCTCTCCATCTCTCTCTCTATCTCTCTCTCTCTCTCTCTCTCTCTTTCCTCGTCTCGTCACTTTCTCTCCTCCTTTTTTTTTTTTTCTTTTTCTTTCTTTTTGGTTAAATTAATAACATTGCAAACAAAGGGAGTTGAATGTGCTATAAATGGTCCCCCCGGCTGGGACGCCAAGGACTATCTCTAGCAGTATTATATTTTTATTCATGACAATAATTATACAAAATAATATGGAAAAAGAACAGCAATTCTCTACTATACACTATCTGATACACGAGTGATTAATAAATTATACAACACCTATACGCTAATACAATAACAGCAAAGAAAGTATACTATACATTGATACACATATATATACAGAGATTATACTATGTATAATATTAATCTTATAATACAAATTTTTAGTCATTATTTTTATAACATGTTTCTATTGCGTTAGTTCCGCTTGCAGCCTCGTCTTTCTCGTCTAGTCTCTCTCTCTCTCTCTCTCCTCTTTCTCGTCTAGTCTGTCTCTCTCTCTCTCTCTCTCTCTCTCGTTCCTCCTCTCTCTCTCTCTCTCGTATCTTCCTCTCCTCTCTCGCTCTCTCTCTCTTCTCTGCGACTCGTCCGTCCTTCTCCTGCTCGTCTCTCATCTCTCTCTCTTTCTCGTCTCGTGCTATTTCTCTCTTTCTCTTCTAGTCTCTCCCCTCTTTCTCGTCTAGTCCTCTCTCTCTCTCTCTCTTCTCTCTCTCCTCTCTCTCTCTCTCTCTCTCTCTCTCTCTCTCGCGTCTCTCTCTCTCTCTGATAGTCCTGTCACATTTTCCTTTTTTAGCATTAATCAATCATAATCTCTTCTCTCTCTCGCATCTCTTCTCTCTCATCTCTCTCTCTCTCTCCTCTCTCTCCTCTCTCTCTGCAAAGGAAAAAAAGTCTAGGGTTCCTCTCTCTCTCTCTCTCTTCTCTCTCTTTCTCTCTCTCTCTCTCGTTCTCTCTCTCTCTCTTCCGTCGTCTCTCATCTCTCTCACACAAGTCACACACACAACCACCACACACACACACACACACACAACACACAACAGATCCCACACTACACGCCTAAATACAATAATAAAAACGGAAATGAAGGTATGTCGCTCAGCACGTACAAAAAAAACATGCAACGGACATATTACTTTTCCATGGCAGAAAAAATATACACACACTAACTGCATGAGAGAAAAACATTGCCTTCTAAAAAACACGAGCACTAGCTTTTTCACACCATTATTGGAACTGCTTGTGACCTGTAATATGACCGTGTGCCTCGTTGTGACCTGATGCTGTGACCTCGTTGGCCTGATGCTGTGGACCTGATGATTGATCCTCGTGTGGCCTGATGCTGTGACCTCGTGTTACTGATTGCTGGACCTTCGTGGTATCTCGTGTGACCTATGCTGTGCCTCGTGTGGCCTGATGATTTTCCCCTCGTTGACCTCGTTGACCTGATCTGGACCTCGGTGGCCTATGCTGTGACCTCGTGGGGCCGATTGTACCTGATGATGTGACCTCGTGTGGCCTGATGTGTGACCTCGTGTGCCTCGTGTGGCCTGAGTTGTGACCTCGTGTGAGGGGGATGATGTGACCTCGTGTGCCCTGGATGTGACCTCGTGGGGCCCCTGATGATTTCCCTTGTGCCCTCGTGGGCCTGATTGTAAACTCATGTGACCTGATGCTTGACCTCGGTTAACCTGATGATTGACCTCTTTTTGCCCTCATGAGTGACCTCAGTGCCTGACGCTGTGCCCTCGTGGCCCTGATGTGACTTATTTATGACCTCGTTGACCTGATGATGTGCCCCCCTCGTGCCCCCTGATTCTGTGACCTGGGTTTGGCCCTGATGTGTGTCCTCGTTGCCTGATGATTGCTCGTGTCGCCTGATGCTGTGACCTCGGTGACCTAAATGGTGTGACCTCGTGTGACCTGATGATATGACCTCGGGGCATGTGATATGACCTCGTGTGACCTGATGATATGACCTGTGTGACCTGATGATGTGACCTCGTGTACCTGATGATATGCCCCCATTGACCAGGGAGTGACCTCGTGTAAACCTATGGGTGACCTCGTTGACCTGATGATAGCCCTCGTGTGACATGATATGACCTCGTGTGACCGGGTATGTGACCTCGGTGACCTTTATGTGACCTCGTGTGCCCTGAGTACTTGAATTACCTCCTTTGACCTGATGATGTGCCCTCGTGTGACCTGTTGATGTGACCTCGTGTGACCTGTGGTGTGACCTCGTGTGCCCTGATGATATACCCGCGTGACATGATGTAGCCCTCGTGTAAACCTGATGATTGACCTCTGTGACCTGATGTACCCGTTATGTGACCTGGTAACCTGATGTGTCCCTGGGTTTGACTAATGCTATGACCTCGTGTGACTGATGTTGTGACCCGTGTGACCTCGTGTGACCTTGAAAAACCCTGATGCAATATGGGGGTGGTGCGCATGTAAAAAAAATAAAAACATAACAAAAAACACAATAAAAACAACGAAGAAATACGGTATGACGTGACCTAAAAAGGGTGGTGTGCAGGAGGTCAAGTCGCCGGGGTTTCGCACGGATCACTAATGGTTTTAAAAAAAAGTCAAAAATCTCATGCACTTACACTCGATGACATCCATTTTCCCACGCGTCCCCCTTGAACGATCACCCACCGGGCCATGAGGGGGGGCGGAGGCTGAAAACGGACGCGATCCAAAACCCACAACACTTATAAAACTACCCTCACCCCTTCCACAAAACACCCACAACCCCACACACCCACAACACAAAAAACTACCCTTACCATTCCACAACACGCCAAAACACGCCATAAAACGCATAACCCCCAAAACACCCCACAACACCACAACACCCCCAACACGCCACAACACCCCAAAACACCCCCCACAACACGCCACAACACCCCACAACACCCACACACCCAAAACCCACAACACGCCAAAACCACCACAACACCCCCACCCCCACAACACCCCCCAAAAAACCCCCGCCACAACACCCCACCCCCCCAAAACACGCCAAAACACCCACAACACCCCAAACCGCCCAACATCCCACAAACCCACAACACACCACAAACCCACAACACCCCACAACACGCCAAAACACCCAACCCCCAAACACTAACAAAACCTCCACACATGCCTATACATCCGACAGCCCCTATTCTCCCCACCTCGACCCGCAATCACCATTTGAACACCCGTATTAGCCATTCCCCATCCCTCCCACGCCCAACACCCCCCCTATCCAACGCCCCAACACCCCCGGCCGCCCCTTACATCATCTACAGTCTACACTTACAGAATCCCAAGGGAAAGTTGCCCCCCACACACGCTTCGTTGGACGCTGAACGGGGTGGAAAGGGAAGGGGAAAAGGTGCCTCCTGTTAAACTTTTAATTTAAAACGGACGGGGAGAAAGGGGGGTCGGATAGTGAAAGGGGGACGGTTTTACCAAGGCCGCACTGTCCTAGCTGAAAAGGTGTTTTTTACGAAAGGCCCTTGAAGATATTTTTTAAAATTTTTATCGTAATTTCCATCGCTCTATTTTTTGTTTGGTTTTCACCCCTTTTTGAGTATTGCCCCAAAAGTGAAAGGGAAAAGGGGGATGGGGAAATTGATTTGGAAAAGGTTTGTTTGTGACTGAGTACAGATATGTCCTCTCTAAACTGATTTTCTCCGTTTTCTCTTCTCTCCCAAAGCCTTTTTCTCCCTGCCTGCCTGCCCGTCGTTTTTAGTCTCTCTGTAAGGTAGGGATGTGATGATAACAGTATGTCCTCTCTAATGATGTTCCGTTACTCTTCTCTCCAAAGCCGTCTGCCTGTCCCCGCCTTCTGTTCGCCCGTCTGGCTGTCTGTCGCCTTCTGTCTGTCTGTCTGTCCTGTCTTTTTCTGGGGCTGCTGTCTGTCTGTCTGTCTGTCTGTCTTCTGTCTGTCTGTTTTCCCCGTCCTGCTCGCTGCGTTTTTTAGTTTGCTTGTAATCCGGTGCTTCATACAATTTTAAATACGGAACGGAGACAAATTACCACCCCCACCCACAACACACACAACACAACACACACACAACACCCCAACCCCACCCAACCCCACCCAACACCCCCGCAACCCACGCACACGCACACGCACACCACACACAACACACACACACACACGCACCCCCCCACCCCCCCCGCCCCACACAAAACCCCCCACACACCCCCACACCACACACAACTCGTTTGAACAACAGAAAATATCATTTCGTTTCTTTGTTCTTCTTGAGAGGTGTAAAGCGTATCGACTAAAAAACACACACACACACACCAAAACACCCCCACACCCCAACACACCCACACACCACACACACAACACACACACCAACAGTGTTTTCATAGCTCAAGAGTCTCCGGGATCTACTCAATCTAAAACCCGGATGGTCGTCCCTAAATACACCCTGACGGCCCCAAACAAGCGCAAACATTACGGTTAAAAGAGAAGAGTGAAGCAGCTCTTTAAGTATTGCCCAGGGAGGAAAGTGAGGTAGGAAGGGTAGGTAGGGTGGAGAGGATGGAGAGGGATGTGGTATGTCAGATAGGTAAGGTTAGGTGAGGGTAGTGATGGGTAGGAGGAGAGGAGAGAGTGTTAAGTAAGGGAGTGGAGGGTGTTGTGGGTAGGTAAGGGTGGAGGGGATGGGTACTGGGAAGGGATGGATAGGAAGGGTGGGAAAATTGGGGTAGGTAAGGGTAGGAAGGGGTAGGTAAGATAGGGATGGTTAGTAGGGGTAGGATGGGCAGTTAAAATTTGGAGGTGGGTAGGTAAGGGGTGTGAGGGATGGGTAGTTAAGGTAATGGGGATAGTAAGGGTATGGGGTAAGGTAAGGTGGGGATGGGTAAGGGTAAGAATGGGTATCTAAGGGGAGGAGGGTGTAGGAGGGGACAACCTGCAACTTTTCACATCTTTCCTCAAGTGTCAGATTGCGTCCCTGATTCGCGTTTTCCAATTGATGGGCGACTCGCTAACCATTGGCACACTTCATTCGCTCTATTTTCCCCTCTTCCTCTTTTCCCCCTCCTCCTCTTTCCCATTTCTTTCCTCCTCTTTCTCCCGTCCCACCTCCTTCTTTTCCCCTCCTCCTCTTTTCCATCCTCTTTCCCCTTCTCCTAAGTGTTGATAATAGAAAATAAGTGTTGATAAAGAAACAGAATTTAGGCGTTTAATCTCGGAAAGATCCTCAAACCGAATACCAAATTAATAGAGTATAAAAACTCGCAATAATTGGTTGGCTTTATTGGAACGAACTTTCAGTTTCCAACAATCTGAAAAAGTTATACTCTCTTTTTAAACTCGCTTGTCGCCCCCATCTAGAATCACTGTGTGCAGTTCTGGTCACCGTATTATAAAGGACATAGATAAACTAGAAAAATACAGCGGCAGAGTGTAAACCAAAACTGATACTAGATTGCAAAATAAATCGTACGAAATCCTCAAAGAACTTAACTTATTCCCACTAACAAAACAAGGATAGAGGTGACCTCATCGAAGTATTTAAAAATCTTCAATCCGATTTACGCGGAGTCCCAGAAAATCTTTTCACGCTATACCGTCAAGCTCAAACTAAAACAACGGCTTTAAAATAAGCAGGAAACGGTTTGTAACGAACGAAGCAGAGTACTTCTTCACAAACCGTGTGTAAACGTATGGAATGGGCGGCCGTCGACGATACCTCAATACAAAAAAGAATCATTTTCAAAGTCGTCTCGATAAATATTTCTCTCAAATCCCCGGTTGTCACTGTTTATCTCGGAATAATAAATTTTTATCTCGGCCGGGCCTCTGAAACGGACTCTCAATTGCGTAAATGACATTGCGAGTCGCGTCTACACAACCCCTCCCACACCTCGTCTCCGACAGCCCCGAGTAAACGGTCACTACTACTACTTTTGACCTGTGACTGTCTGTGGTTCAGTAAGGGCCCTGTCATTAGTGACCACCAATCGTATTTATATACCAGGGTACTGCCTGCAGGGGGCATTGAAGTGCACGGCGTCCCTACTTGGAAAAGTCACTACCGCAGGTGGATTGACAGGACTGGGTCCTGATTGACTAGCTCCTCCCAAGAAAGCGCCAGGCAAGACCTGCCGTAAAAAACACCACCCGAACTTCCACACTGAGCCACACCAACACGTACATTAGACCTCACAACACAGATAGCCCGCGAGTTAACGGTTACCACTACTACTCTCGACCCTGTTACGGGCTGTGGTTCAGTTAGGTCCTGACAGTTAGTGACCACCATCGGGTTTAAGGTACCAGGGGTCACTGCTGCAGAGGCATTTAAAGTGTACGCGTCCTACCTGGAAATACACACAATCCGCGTGGATTGAACGGAGGCTGGGCCTGATTGATGCGCCATCCCAAGAAAGCGCAGCAAGGGTGCCGCACCACCTTGAACTCCAACACTGTGTTTCACACCATTACAAAACACAACATCACTGACCTATCTATCAAGCACAAACCTCCCCCCACCAAACTAGTATAGTTTAGCCATAGATTACGCTTTCAACTTTTCCTCACAAATTCCATGCAGTTTTTTCTCTATTGCATGGTATCACTTCTTTTCCGGCCATCTTCGCTGGAGGATGGGTGGGTGAGGATGAGCCTTCTACTTCCTATCCTTTCTTCTCTTATTATCAGTTAGTGTAGTATAGTTTAAAGCAACAGTCTTTAGTAAAAGGAACCTATCGGTCTGTTCTGTTTGTTGTTTCCTTTGTATACCTTTGGGTTAAAAAATTTTCCTCTTTCCTTTCCTCCTCTTTCCTTTCCTCTCTTTCCCTCTTTCTCCTCGAAAAAAACAAAAGAGTAGTGAGGGGAGAGGTAACCAGTACCTTAAAACTCAATATCACAATCGTCATTGTGTAACTTCATGAGGTAAAAAATATTGTAGAGAGTTCCAGGTGTGTGATTGATGAGGTTTTTTATAGCTATAGGTAAAGGATAATAACATGATTGAACGTTTAAAGCTTTTGAGTGTCACATGTATAGCCTTTGATTGCCTCTCCGGTATGTGACGGTGCACGTGAAAGGCCCCAGGAAGGTAGGTCATGTACGATAATAAATAATTGGAAGGGATGAAATCGTAACATCAATACCAAACGATAAATTTCAGCCCACATAAGACCGTCAAAGAAATCAAGGATCTACAAGAGGCCGAGAGACTTATACGTTTGTATTCCTGTGAAGTGATTACCTAATGCTTCTTCTTCTATTCAATGGCTCGACGGCTTAAAAGAAATATCCTATCTGAGCAATAAACAAACTAACTGTGAGGTGAAAGTATTGTTCAGTGTTTTGCGTTGGTATGTAGGGAGGCGTGTGAGGGATTTAGAGGGGGATCTGAGGGTAATGGGGACGCGGACTACAAGGGGAATTGAATATGAAAGATTAGCGCAAACAAAATACCTGAAAGTGTGATATCTGATCTGTACGTCATTGTTTGTATCCTGACATTTTCACTTTTTATATTTTGCATATAGACGCAATTGCACTCACATACACACACACACACACACAGACACACACACACACACACACACACATACACATACACACACACATACACACCACACACACACACACAGACACCACAAACACAAACACACACACACACACACATGCACACACACACACACATACACACACACATACACACACATACACACGCACATCATACACCACACACACTGGGGATGCGTAGTGGAGATGGTTAGAGTCTCCGACTGCGTTCTTCGTGACCCGAGTTCGATCCCCGAAGAAAACCAACCTTTCTGCACCGCGAGTGGCACTAAGAACCCCACATGGCCCCGTCCATCACTCTACTACTTCGATGGCGAGTGCATCGGAAGACACAGGGGGGCGGCATGAGCCTCTAATCACAGTGTCACTATAAGAACCTGCTGCGCGCCCCACGGGCGAGACCAACCATCAGAGCCCTCAAGTGAAACCTCCGAGTCTACCATCCGAGCCCTGGGTCACCACTGCCATCGGCGCTATAGGTACTATGTAAAAAAAAAAAAAAAAAAAAAAAAAAAAAAAAAAAAAAAAAAAAAAAAAAAAAAAAAAACATACACATCACATAACCACACATACACACACATGCAACACATAACACACCAAACATACACTCACACAAACACACAGAGCACGCA
>JACEEZ010013060.1:5000-17500 GCA_016584305.1 Chionoecetes opilio | reverse complement strand
CCATCCCTTCCTTCCTTCCTTCCTTCTTTCCTTCATACATGCATTCCCTTCTGACCCCTACCCTACATCCATCCCTCCCTTCCTTCCTTTCTTCCTTCATACATGCATTCCCTTCACACCCTACCACCCTCCATCCCTCCCTTCCTTCCTTCCTTCCTTCCTTCATACATTCATTCCCATCTCACCCCTACCACCCTCCCTCCAACCCTTCCTTCCTTCCTTCCTCCCAACTTTATCAACTACTTGTCTCCAGGGGATCTCTTACGCAAAAGTTCATGACCTGGAACTTTGAAAAGGTCAACGCTTGATAATCTGGCTGCTGCACATCCAAACGCCAGATAAAAAGGTCTGTCACTCTCACTCACACTTTTACACTATTCAACCTCACACACCACGATATTGAAATGGAGAATAGATAATGATGTGACCTTGCCCTATGACCTTTGGGATAAGTCATAAGGGCGTGGTGGTGATCCAGGAGTGGTGATGAGTAGCAGAGGTGATGTGCAGAGGTTAAGTAGATAGTGATGTGGATGGGAAACAAAGGAAAGTGTTGAGAGGTGATGAAGTGAAGTAGAGAAGTTGAATACGATTAATGTGTGAAGAGAAGCGTAAAGAAGAGGAGAGGGAGGAGGTGGTAGTAAAAAAGGAGAGGCAGGAGGTGGTAGTAAAAAAGGAGAGGCAGGAGGTGGTAGTAAAGAAGGAGAGGCAGGAGGTGGTAGTAAAGAAGGAGAGTAGAAGACGTAAGGAGAGTTAACGAAGAAGGTGGAAGAGGAGAAGAAGAGTTGTAAGAAGAGAGAGAGAAAGAGAGAGAGAGAACAAAGGAGACAAATAGAGAAGGCGTAAATAATAGTAGATGAGAATTAAAATAGGACGCTGTAGCTACTCTAAAATAAGGGTGAAATAAGGTAAAATAAGGGTAAAATAGGGTTATAGATGGTAAAATGTGGGTAAAAAAGGGTAACATAAGGGTAAAATAAGGGAAAAACAAGGGTAAAATAGGGAAGAATAAGGGTACAAATCACTATCTCTCCTGAAAACACTTGTGAGGTTGAAATTGTGACCAAAAATGTCCAAGAAGCATATGTGTTAAGGGTGAAATAAGGGTAAAATAAGGGTAAATTATCGATAAAATAGGGGATAAAATAGAGTAAAATAGATAAAATAGTGTAAATGTTGATAAAATAGGGTAAAATGCGGGTAATAAAGGGTAAATAGGGTAAATGTAGATAAAATAAAAAATAAGGTAAATTGTAGATAACTTGGCGGGAGTGGAAAGGCACACACTACAAATATGGTAAAATGTAGATAAAATTGGGTAAAATGTAGATAAAATAGGGTAAAATAGGTGAAAAAATAAAATAAAATAGGTCACGTGTCTTAGTTCTCATGTCCTTCATAATTACCTGTTGTTATCCGGTACACAAATCATGCATAACCAATCCAATTACTAGAAGAGAATAGTGATAGAGAGGAGGGGAGGGGCGTGGGCCAATCTGTTATTATTAGGCCCTGAAAAACACATCCATCACTCACTTTATAGATGACAAGCTCATGTGTGTGTGCTGAAGTAATGTAAAAAGTATTACTAATGCACATCATACCACTTTTATTCCCGTAACTGTAGAAAATATCTTCAAATTATCGGAAATAACTCTGTTGAATGAAGTAGGTGTCAATGGGATGATTTTGTGATAAGAACATAAGAAATAACGTAGGCCTACAAATTCCGTGAGACCTACACGTGGTAGTTCCTGTTACTGAAAACTATATACCTACATCCACCTTTCATCTCCATCCATGAAATTGTCAAGCCTACATTTAAAACTCCCTATTGACTCCGCACTAACTACCATCATCTACTATGTACCCTATTACATGTTGTGCACCAGTTTGTCTGCGTGGGGATGACGGAATAACAACATCTTTTTGCGGGCTTTATGTTACCTCATTTTTTTGCCCTTGACCAGTTTTCTATGATGCAAAAAAAAAAAACAGAAAAAAAAGTCACTAAGTCATATTGTCAAGATAACCAGACGATAATTTGGTTAAAAAAGTGATGCATAATACTGCATCCACATCCAATCCTATCTCCCCCTCCTAACCCATCACCTAGCCCCCCTTTCAAACCCCCACCCTAACCCTCCATATATACCTATCACGCCCCCCTCACACTCACCATGCCCCCCTAAAACCCCCTTCACCCCCTTCCTCACAATGGCGTTACTGTCTGTCAATCCATTCATATTTTTGTTCCATATTCACCACGCAGTCACACACACGCGCACACAACAACACACCACACGCACGCATCGCACGCACGACGCACGCACGCCGCACGCACGCACGCACGCACGCACGCACGCACGCACGCGCGCGCGCGCGCGGGCGCACACACAAACACACACCACACACACACACACACACACACACACACACACACACACATCACACACACATCCACACACACACACACAGGATAAGAGTGGATGTTGTCCGTGTGTGAAAGAAGGGCATTGATGAAAAGGGGCGTGAGATGAGGTGGAAGTGAGAGATATGAAAGGGTGATGAAGCGATGGGCGGAAGCTGTGAAAACTGAGAAAATCGAAAAATAAATGAACAAGAAAAGCGATAAGAAAAATGCACATTCAAATCGAAAAATAGTAAAGTTGCAAGGTCGAGTTATAGCTAAATAAACCAAAAAACAAAAATAATAATAATAATAATAACAAATAAATAAATAAATAGATCCCGAAAAAGAGTCAAGAAGAACAAGATTAACTTAAGACGGGGAAAAAATTAGAAAAAATTAATGAAAAAGGCAAAATTAACCAAAAAAAGAGTAGTGTCATGAGAAATAAATTTGTTTAAAGATAGGAAAAGCATCTAGGAGAAAAGGATCAACCAGTTTAGTATTTGAGACAGTGTACTGGTGGGAAGGAGGGAGTACTGGGGTAGGGGATACCACTGGAGGAGGGGATGCTGGGGGAGGGATACTGGGGGGAGGGGATACTTGGGGGGAGGGGATACTGGGGGAAGGGGATACTGGGGAAAAAGGTGGGTACTGAGGGGAAAGTGGGGTAATGAGGGGAACGGTGGGTACTGAGGGGAAAGGTGGGTACTGAGGGAAAGTTGGGGTACTGAGGGGAAAGGGTGGGTAGCTGATGGAAAGGTGGTACTGAGGGGAATAGGTGGGGTCTGAGGGGAAAGGTGGGTACTGAGGAAAGTGTTGGTACTGGGGGAAAGGTGGGTGACTGAGGGGAAAGGTTGGGTACTGAGGGAAAGGTGGGGTACTGAGGGGCAAAGGTGGGTACTGAGGGGAAAGTGTGGTTATGGAGGAAACGTGGTACTGAGGGGAAAGGTGGATACTGGGGGAAGGGGATACTGGGGTAAAGGTGGGGTCCTGAGGGGAAAGGTGGGTACTGAGGGGAAAGGTGGTAACTGATGGGAAAGATGGGGTAACTGAGGAGGCAAGGGGTTACTGAGGGGAAATGTGGGTAACTGAGGGAAAGGTGGGTACTGGGGGAAAGGTGGTACGAGGGGAAAGGTGGGGTACTGAGAAAGGTGGGGTACTGAGGGAAAGTTGGTACTGGAGGGGAAAGATGGGGTACTGAGGAGAAAGGTGGGGTACTGAGGGAGGGGGGGTACTTGAGAGTAGAATAAGGTAATGGGTGTGACGCTGAGTTTAATGGAAATAATGGGTAGATAATTCCCTCTCTCTCTCTCTCTCTCTCTCTCTCTCTCTCTCTTTCTCTCTCTCCTCTCTCTCTCCTCTCTCTCTCGTCTCTCTCTCTCTGCGTCTCGTCTCTCTCCTCTCTTCTCTCCTCTGAATCTTCCCTCCCTATCTTCTTATTCCCTAATCTCATCACATGAATCCTTCCTTCCTTCCTTCCTTCCTTCCTTCCTTCCTTCCTTCCTTCCTTCCTTCCTTCCTTCCTTCCTTCCTTCCTTCCTTCCTTCCTTCCCTAGGGTCCTGACAGTTAGTGACCACCAACGGGATTTAAGGTACCAGGGGTCACTGCTGCAGGAGGCATTTGAATGTACGGGCTGTGCGCTACATGGAAAGGTACACAATCCGTCAGTGGATTGAAGCCGAGCTGGGGCCTGTTGACTGCTGCCATACCCAGAAAGCGCCAGCAAGGCTGCCGCACCCCCCTTGAACCTCCACACTGTGTTCACCACCATTACAAAACACACAACATGACTATCTATCAAGCACTAACCTACCCCCACAAACTAGTAGTAAGTTAGCCATAGATTAACAGCTTTCACTTTTCCTCACAATTCCATGCCCGTTTTTCTTATATTGCATGTATTCACTTCTTTTTCCGGCCTAGCTTCGGCGTGGAAAGGATGGGTGGGTGGGGAGAGCCTTTAACGTTTTTCCTATCCTTTCTCTCTTATTATCTAGTTAGTGTAGTGTAGTTAAAGCAAACAGCCTTGTAAGGACCTATCGGTCTGTTGCTGTTTGTGTTTCCTTTGTATATTCCTTTGTATTTGTATATTCCTCCTCCTTATTAAATTTCCTTACCCTTCTTCCCTCCTACTAATTACTCTTTTTCTTCTACGTCATTTCACTTTATTGAATTACATGTTTTTCCTCTTTCTTTCATTATATTCTCGGTTTTTGTTTACTGTTTTGACTCCTCATTCGATATGTTGAATTTTCTGTTATTTCTTATTCCTCCTATTCCTATCTTTTCGTATTACTTATTATTATCTATTTCTTATTCCCTCCTATTCTGTTATTCCTTATTTTCCTATTCTTCTATGCTCTTTTCTTCTATTTTCTTTATTTATTTATTATTTATCTATATCTTTATCATCTATTTTCTAACTACTGGTATATAGTATTCAAAAACATATTCATCTTTATTTATACATTATTCTGATCACACTTTTCTCCATAGTCAATTAACAAACGCTGCCAGGAGACAAAACAGACTCTCAACGCAACTTTCAACGCAACACCATTTCAACGCAAAACTAAACGCAACACCATTTTAACGCAACACCATTTCAACGCAACATCATTTCAACGCAACGCCATTTCAACGGAACACCATTTCAACGATCATCATACATATCAACACCATTTCAATGCAACATCACTTCAACGCAACACCATTTCAACGCAACATCATTTCAACGCAACATCATTTCAACGCAACATCATTTCAACGCAACATAATTTCAACGCAACATCATTTCAACGCAACATCATTTCAACGCAACACCATTTCAACGCAACACCCTTTCAACGCAAGACCATTTCAACACAACAACACTCAACGCAACACAACGCAACGCAACACAACGCAACACCCTTTCAACGCAACACCGCCATCGCCATCATCACCAGGCGACAGAAGCACCATTACCACCACCCAATTGGCAAAGGAAAATGTTTACACTCGCTAATGTCGCACAAAAAAAGTGAGATCGCGACGGACACGTTTGAAACAAGAAAAGGTCAAATATAAAGTCGTACAGCAAGGTGGGTGAAATAAGAAATACAATACGATAATACATACTACATACAAATATACACCACTAAAAAGTAAAAAGAAAGGAAAGGAAAGGTATAGAAGGTTGTAGGAAAGGTGGGTGTAACTGATAATAATAGAAGAATACAATTGGATATAAATACAATCGAAGATAGAATGGAGACAATAGAATAATATATAAAAATAATAATGAAGATATGAATAATAGAAGTGTTGGTTATTAGTTTAGGAGTGAAAAGGCCATTGTCTAGATGAAAAATGGTGTTAAGGGATATATAAAAACGTGTGATGTAATAAATTATAGTGAATGATAAATGTGATGAAAGTAAAAGGTGATGTTGAGAGATAATAATATATATGCTGGAATTTATCACAACCACAAAAAATAAAATTGCTACAAAATAGGTGAGACCGGAATTAGTTTTGAAGAATTAGGGCGATTTTGATAGACCGAAATACAAATGAGCCCCCATAAAAAAAAATTGAAAAAAATGTGTCAACGATTACGGTACTTACTCCTATAGATGAATTTAAAAATTGACTTAAAAGTTTTTATCAAAAAAATGAAATGCTACAACTAAAATAACAAAAAATTGAGTGGAAAAAAAAATGAAAAGATATTGGGTTATAGGGAGGTTAAATAGCACTAGGGAATTTTAATTAACGATGTAATTATTAGACACACAAAAGTTGAAAAGGGATGGACGGAAATGGGGGGTAAGAGATATGAAAAAATTATAATGGCCTAAAAGTCACATTTAGTTTTAAAATATATCAATAAACGGAGATAATGATAAACATCACACGCACACACACACGCCCACACACACACACACACACCAAAAACCCCACACACACAAAAAAACAAACCCCCCACCCACACCCCACCCCAACCACCAAAGGAGGGGGAAGGACAACAGACACAGCAAAAACAGCCCTTTAAACCTTTACAAAGATGAAAAACAAAAAAGCCCAAAAAGCGTAAAAAGCAAGTACAAACACCAAATAAAATCTGTACGAACCACCAAAAACCCCTTTCCTTTCCCCCTTTCCCCTTCCCCCCTTTTCTCTTCCCCTTTAAACCCTTAAACCCCTTTCCCCTTTCCCTTAACCCTTTCCCCCCTTTTCCCTTTCCCCTTCCCCTTTACCATTTTTCCCCCCATTCCCATTACCCTTTACTATTTCCCCTCATTCCATTCCCCCTTCCCCTTCCCCCTTCCCCCATTACCCTTTCCCCCCCTCCCATTCCCCTTCCCTTTTACTCCCCTTACCTTTACCCATTCCCCTCATTCCCTTCCCTTCCCCATTTACCCCCTACCTTATTCCCTTTTCCCCTTTCCCTCATTCCCTTTTCCATTCCCTGCCCTTCCCCCTCCAACCCCAAAAGGGAACTCAGAATGCAAACAACCAGAGTAAACTCATATAGCCCAAAGTGTGAGACAGGACGACAACACACACACAAAACCACAACACCACACACACACACACACACAACACACACACACACACACACACACACACCACACAAGAAAACTGATTACTTCATTATTTTATGAGCTTCGTCTAGTTTTTTTTGCTGCAAGACGAAGTTTGCGTCCTTAGAGCAAGGAGTTACATAGGATTACTAGGATAACAGACCCAGGAACCTTGGGCCTAGCGAGGGGATCTGCTGAAATACATACTCTAACTATCACTACTTTTAAAAACAGTTGGAAAATGATCCATGTCCCCTAAAAAGGTAGGAAAAAGGAGTTTCATAGTGCGAAAGATAGGATAGAAAAATACTAATAAAACTACCACTACCACTCAACTAATCTACGGGGGGCAATACAAATTTGCACTACAAAACCCATTTTTAACTTTTTTTTTTTTTTCAGTGCCCCGCCCCTCAAAGTTTTTTTTTCCTTGGGTTTTTTNACATTTAAACGAACCCATTTCAACGCACAGTCATTTCAACACCAACTACATTTAACGCAACACATTTCAACGCAACACCCTTTTCAAACGCACACATTTCACGCACATCTTTCACGCAACACATTTCAACGACAACAACACTCAACCGCATTTCAACCAACACATCACGCAACACAACGCAACGCAACACAACGCAACACCCTTTCAACGCAACACCGCCATCGCCATCATCACCAGGCGACAGAAGCACCATTACCACCACCCAATTGGCAAAGGAAAATGTTTACACTCGCTAATGCGCAAAGTGAGACCCGCGACGACACGTTTGAAACAAGAAAAGGTAAAATATAAAAGTCGTACAGGAAAGTGGGTGCAATAGAAAATACATACTATAATACATACTACATACAAATATACACCACTAAAAAGGTAAAAAGAAAGGAAAGGAAAGGTATAGAAAGTTGTAGGAAGGTGGGTGATAAACTGATAATAATAGGAAGAATACAATGGAATATAATAGAATAGAAGATAGAATGGAGAAATAGAATAATAGATATAAATAATAGAATGGAGATATTGAATAATAGAAAGTGTTGTTATTAGTTAGGAGTGAAAAGGCCAGTGGCTAATGGAAAATGTTGTTAAGGGATATATAAAAACGTGTGATGTAATAAATTATAGTGATGATAAAATTTGATGAAGTAAAAAGGTGATGTTGAGAGATAATAAATATATATGATGGAAATTTATCCAACCACAAAAAAAAGAAAATTGCTACAAAATATGTGAGACCGGATTAGTTTAAGAATTAGGGCGATTTTGATAGACCGTAAATAAAAATGATACCCCATAAAAAAAATTGAAAGAAAATGTGATAAACGATTACGGTACTTACTCCTATATGATGAAAGTTATAAAATTGACATAGTAAGATTTATTAAAAAAATGAAATGCTACAACTAAAATAACAAAAAATGTGAGTGGAAGAAAATGAAAAGATATTAGGTTATCATGGAGGTTATAAATAGACACTAGAAATTATATTAACGATGTGAATTATTAGACACACAAATGTTGAAAGGCAATGGGCGGAAAAATGGGTTTATAGAGATATGAAACATTATAATGTGCCATAAAAGTCACATTTAGTTTAATAAATATATCAATAACGAGAGATTAATGATAAACATACACACGCCCACACACACACACACCCACACACACACCACACACACACACACCCACACCCATACCCACACCCACACCCCCACACCCACACCCACACCCACACCCACACCCACCCACACACCCCACACCCACACCACACCCACACCCACACACACACACACACACACACACACACACACACACACACACACACACACACAGAGGGGTAAGGACAAACAGACACAACAAACATCAGCCTTAATCCATTCACAACGATGAGAAAACATACAAAATCCACAAACAAGCGTAAAAAGCAAGTACAAACACACAAATAAACTCTGTACGAACCACCAAAAACCCTTCCTTTCCCCTTTCCCCCTTCCCCCTTTCCCCCTTTACTCTTCCCCTTTACCATTAACCCTTTCCCCTTTACCATTAACCCTTTCCCCTCATTCCCTTTCCCATTCCCCTTTACCATTTCCCCTCATTCCCATTACCCTTTACCTTTTCCCCTCATTCCCATTCCCATCCCCCTTCCCCCTTCCCCCATTACCCTTTCCCCTCACTCCCATTCCCATTCCCTTTTACTCTTCCCTTACCCTTTACCCATTCCCATCATTCCCATTCCCATTCCCCCTTTACCCTTTACCATTATTCCCATTCCCCTTTCCCCTCATTCCCATTTCCTTTTCCCCTTATTCCCATTCCCCTTTCCCTTCATTCCCATTCCCTTTTCCCCTCATTCCATTCCCCTTTCCCCTCATTCCCATTTCCATTCCCTGCCCGTCCTCTCTCAGACCAAGAGGCAGACTCAGAATGCAAAACCACCAAGAGTAATCTCACATAAGCCTAAACAGTGCTGAGACAAGGACGACACACACACACACACACACACACACACACACACACACACACACACACACACACACACACACACACACACACACACACACACACACACACACACACACACACACACACACACACACAAGAAAAACTCTGATTACTTAACATTATTTTAGCGAGCTTCGTCTAGTTTTTTTTGCTGCAAGACGAAAGTTTGCGTCCCTAGAGCAAGGAGGAGGAGGAGGAGGAGGAGGAGGAGGAGGAGGAGGAGAGGAGGAGGAGGAGGAGGAGGAGGAGGAAGAGGAGGGTATGTTGGCTCTTGAACACATTAGTTAGATTACTTTGTGGGTCTTGAAAAGCTTGAAAATATTGCACAGCGCATGACTTTCACTCTCCTCATTTCCTCTTCCAACTCTCCTTTCCATCCTCTTGTCCTACTTTCTCCTCTTTATTCTCGTCCACGTTCACCTCATTCTCATTATTTAAGTTTATCTCGTCCTCCTCTTCCTCCTCCTTCTCCTTCTCTTCCTCCATTTCCACTTTTTCTCTCCTCCATTGCATTCCTTATTTCCCCTCTCTTCATTATCATCTTTCTCATTCTCTTATTTTCTTCGTGTTCTTGTCCACTTAATCTTGATCTTGAGAAGTGTGATTTCTCATTCCTTTGCAACGGGCCCTCAGTTTGCGATCTAATTTTAAAAGGATTTACTAAAGTTTATGAATGGCACAGATAAGAAAGTGTGTAAGACGTGTCTTAGACATGTTTTAGCTTCTTTTACCTGCCGCTGGTAAGTTGGGTATCACGCACGGCTGCTTTGATTAATTAAGAGAAACACACCTGAACTTAGATTACTCTTTAGTTCTTTATCTTACTTAACTTCCCTTGCTCTTCTTGTTTCTGTATTATGTCTTATTTTCTATCTCTCTTCTCTCTTCTCTCTCTTCTCTCTCTCTCTCTCTCTCTCTCTCTCTCGCTCCCATCTCTCTCTCTTCTCGTCTCTCTCTCCTCTCCTCCCTCTCGTTCTCTCTCTCTCCTCTCTCTCTCATTTGGCAGAAGTGGTCCCCACGTTTGTCCACATTCCTCCTCTTCTCCACTTTTTCCTTTGTGTCCTCCTTTTACCTCTCCTCCTCCTCTCCTCCTCCTCCTCCTTCCTCCTCCTCCTCCTCCTCCTCCTCCTCCTCCTCCTCCTCCTCCTCCTCCTCCTCCTCCTCCTCCTCAACGGTCAACCTACTTTTCTTTCTCTTTCTCTATCTGATCTTATTGTTTTTATTGCTCCTTCTCCTCCTCTTCACCTACTTCCAACTGCTTTGACTCCTCCTTCTCCTCTTCCTCTTCCTCCTCCTTCTTGTCCTTAATTCGCTATTGCTCTTAAGGCTTTTCCACCGCCCGTCCTCAGTGGCTTTCTCTCTTCAATCGTACTTTATCCTTTTCCTCTACTTTTCCTTCATCACAATCCTCTATTTCTTCCCCTTTTATACTTTCCTCACATCCACTCTTAAAGCATCTCGTGTTTACCTAGACTAACACCTTTGGTTTAACATTCACACAAAGCTTACAAATCCTAGTGATGTCCCAAGATTAGTATTAAGCTAATTGACATCAAATATCCTCCTGTCTGATGCCTACTAAAGCAAATTGTCTCGGGTACTAAGCGATGTGTGGGAGGTATTTGTGTGTTTGGAAGCCTCACTCCTGAAGGTTATTTCGGTACTATACTCTGGGGTATTTTACGAGGCGAAATATCCTGATCCCTTGCTGTTTACTGACTGATATTTGATGCCAGGAGAAGGGCATACTACGGTTATTCTTAATTTCAGTAGTATTTTATCATAGTTAACCATATTTTCAGATAAACATAGGCATAATTTTAAGCATGAGACCTTAAAATAGAATGAAATTTTCGCCTCGTGAAAAAATAATAGACTATAGTTGTGTATCAATGACTCCTTTTATTCGATGCGGTGAATGAAGGGTAATGGTAGGTGATGGAGGGTAATGGTAGGTGATGGAGGGTAATGGAAGGTGATGAAGGGTGTGGGAAGGTGCTGGAGGGTGAGGGAGATTTGGCTGTTGCAGTGAGGGGTTAGGTGGTGTTACTCGTAATTGTCAGGGCCTGTTATTGATAAAGTAACTATGTAACTTTCTGACGGGGTCTCTCTCTCTCTCTCTCTCTCTCTCTCTCTCTCTCTCTCTCTCTCTCTCTCTCTCTCTCTCTCTCTCTCTCTCTCTCTGTCAATGCTGTAGATATACAAATGTAGGTAGAAATACAAATAGATAAATATATATATGTGAGAAATCATAATGAGGCCTGCAAGGAGACAGTGGAGCGAGCTCATTAGTACGTTAATAAGCTCATAAGTTCATGATTCTCGCCTAAATCACACGCGCAGTGAGCGTTGGAAATTTCAGAGTCCTTTCTTTATATACTGACTCCTCACTCGCTCCCGGCAGTTGAGGCGCGGGAGGCTTGTGCTTCCTCCATGTCCCTCTTTTTGACGATGTGTCTGAGGCACCGAAGGGCGTCAGCGCGGAGCCAGAAAACCCCCAGCGTGGTGAGGGCGCAGAGGAGGGCGAGGGCGCCCCTGTGTACCTGGCCAAGGTAAGCGTCCACACCCACGAAGCAGAGCGTGGCGGAGCTCAGCAGCAGCAGGATGGTCAGCAGCAGGTGGTACAGCATGACGTTGTTTTCGCCGACGCAGCTGTTGATGAGCAGCGAGTGATAGCACCTGTGCACCACGCAGGCGCCACACAGCCTGCAGTGGCGCGCCGTGCTGGGGACGCGCCTGCCGCACGGCCGGCACCACCGCTGCACGGGGTCCACGATCTCCATGTGGTCCCAGCGCGGCGCGAACATGGCCTGCCACAGCACACACAGGAACAGCGACACCAGGAGGCCGTACACGAGGTAGACAGGAAGAGCGGGGTCAAAGGGCAGCGTCACGTCGTACAGCTCCCCCATCCTGCCCAACACGGAAGGGATCACTTGCACGAGCAGGACGGGCGCCGCCAGGTAGCCTATGACGGCGGCCACGAAGGTGCACAAGGCCAACGAGAGCCACCAC
>JACEEZ010013059.1:75000-100000 GCA_016584305.1 Chionoecetes opilio | reverse complement strand
TATATATATTATATTATATACTATATATACATATATATATATAATAATATATATATATATATATATATATATATATATATATAACACGTGCGATTTTCTAGCTTTAACTGTATCCTGGTCATCCTCTTTTAGGGATTTTGGTGAAACTCTTGCTGTTGCCCGTGACATATCAACAGTTTTTAATGGTCTGGCAGAAATCTTTATTTCCAAACTACCCTCTTTTGGTTTCCATCCTTCTCTCTGCACTTTCATCTAAGTTTTCTTTTAAAGCGCTCTATTGCAGCTACTATGGACGGTCACTGTTATTCTCCTAAGTGAATCAATAGATTTTCGCCGGAAAGGTTGCAGAGTTAACCCTTACTGATTAGACCAAAGAATGCGAATTTAAACACGAAAAAACGTAATGTAGGCAAACGTAAACCCTCTATCAATAAACTTTTTACCTCAACTTCACTTCTCTATATATAGAGGACTGTCTTCAATCTCTCAAACGCCGTCACAATAGTGTTTTCTTGATATTTTTATCGTTATTTTCATCCTTACTACTCTTCCCACTATGCTAATTGCATACCTTTGTCTGTCTGTTTGTCTGCCTCATCATGCATCTGAATCATTACCATAATATATACCTCCACACATGTTACATATGCGATTCAACTGTCCTTTGTCTCCCCACATTCTGCTTTATAAGCGATGATTTTGCGTCAAAAACTGATTATTTACATTATTGGCGATAAGAAAAGTTTCCTATTTTTTTTTTCTCCTATTTTTCTTTTTCATTTAAAAACTATCCATAAACTTTCCCCTATCAGAGCTTATCATCAGTTTATAGTTCGTGTTTTAACATCTAACACATCATAATGGCCTTAAAAAGTTACATTTTAGCACAAGGGATCATACCTGTAGATCAGCAGCTACACGCATTACAGTAATCCAGTGTACATAATACAGTGATACAGTGTACGTAGTACATTTATACAGTAATGTTCTGTTATATATATGTTATGTTATGTAAATACAGAGTTCTAATAGGGTTGAGGTACGGGTTTTTTCCTGTATTATCAGCTTGCTGTGACCTATACTGACTGTACAGCCTGATTGGCGTTCAAAGTGGGCGATGAGTGGAATAATGTTGGGCGGAAGAGACATAATGCCTCCCGCTGGTTAAGGGCTCGACTTTCAGGTGAAACCAAAGGCGGTCAGGTGCAGAAACTTGAGTACGTCATTACCTGATCCTCCCACCCGCTTAATGCTGCCAGGTACACAAGTAAACATTTTCCACGTTATAATATTTATTCTTCCGTCATATATGTAATACTTTCTTATGCCATTGTACATATATTTCAAGTGTGTGTGTGTGTGTGTGTGTGTGTGTGTGTGTGTGTGTGTGTGTGTGTGTGTGTGTGTGTGTGTGTGTGTGTGTGTGTGTGTGTGTGTGTGTGTGTGTGTGTGTGTGTGTGTGTGTGTGTGTGTGTGTGTGTGTGTGTGTGTGTGTGTGTGTGTGTGTGTGTGTGTGCGTGCGTGCGTGCGTGCGTGCGTGGGTGGTGGGTGGGTGGGTGGGTGGGGTGGGTGGGTGGGTGGGTGGGTGGGTGGGTGGGTGGGTGGGGGGCGGGCGGGCGGGGCGGGCGGGCGGGCGGGCGGGCGGGCGGGCGGGCGGGCGGGCGGGCGGGCGGGCGGGCGGGCGGGCGGGCGGGCGGGCGGGCGGGCGGGCGTACGTGCGTACGTGCGTGTGTGTGTGTGCGCGCGTGCGTTATAAAATAGAATTGGTGGTTCTGTTAACCCAGACATAAAAATGTTAAGATTGTCCTCTCGCGTGTAAGGTTACATAAAACGAAAATAATCATACTATAATAATTCACCGAATGTCCGTCCCTCCGTCTGTCTATACCGCTAAAGCTCCACCATTTCTGTCCCCATTTTAACCAGACTTTCAGGAAAAGTTAGGGTCATCCCTGATATGGTTTTAAATTATATTTGGCCAGGTTCATTTAACTTTTTTATCAGTAGAAAAAAAAGAAATATTTCTGCGTGTTTAGCAGAATGATATGTGACAAGAAAATTACAAAAAATCTTTCAGATTATCATAAAACAATGCGAGTCAAGCATTGATTGCGAGTGAACAGATATATAGTAACAAAGGAGGAACAACAGGGAGAGAGAGAGAGAGAGAGAGAGAGAGAGAGAGAGAGAGAGAGAGAGAGAGAGAGAGAGAGAGAGAGAGAGAGAGAGAGAGAGAGAGAGAGAGAGAGAGAGTCATATTTTTCTGTGGTTACATTCCTGTAGCGATTCGCTTTGTTTCACCTGTTCCTCTCTGTCTGTTAGTTTCTCGGCCACAAGCCTCTTCCTTATATCCGATCCCCATCTGCTGGCCAGGTCAAATTATATAAAACAACTTTGATTTGAATGACATGATATTTTTAACAAAAGAAAGACTTCAGGACATAAAATAATAACACGAGTGATAAAAATAATTAAAAAGAGGAATGAATCTTGATATCGCTGAATTGCTGCAGATGTAAACAGGTGATGAAAAGGGGTTCTAAAACGTAGAATTGTTATGGTTATTCAGCGCAAATACAGATTGCTAAGAAAAATATAAATCTTATAAGAACTATTCATTCACCGAAATTCCGAGAGGCAAAATATCAGTTCAGTAACAGAAATATCGTCTAACGAAGTAAATTTTACCGTTGAAGATAAGGTGTGTGTGTGTGTGTGTGTGTGTGTGTGTGTGTGTGTGTGTGTGTGTGTGTGTGTGTGTGTGTGTGTGTGTGTGTGTGTGTGTGTGTGTGTGTGTGTGTGTGTGTGTGTGTGTGTGTGTGTGTGTGTGTGTGTGTGTGTGTGTGTGTGTGTGTGTGTGTGTGTGTGTGTGTGTGTGTGTGTGTGTGTGTGTGTGTGTGTGTGTGTGTGTGTGTGTGTGTGTGGGTGGGTGGGTGGGTGGGTGGGTGTGTTTGCGGAATTCTCCGCGACGACCTGTTACAAAATGATGTATTGCTTTCAGTGGCTAAAATTTCTGCCTAGATAGAGGAAATTGCTAGAGGCTTCTACACATAAACCTTTCCTTCACGTTACCGTGAAAGTTACTTCCAAGAATGGATATTCTTTTTCTCTCATTTTTTCTTGCGACAAGAAGACCCTTTCATGTTATGAATGTTATAGTGTTCTGGTGCTTAGGAGAACAATGCAAATGCAACACTTTTGTTAATGTACAGCGTGACCTGATTCTTCATTCAACCTCACAACTACTGAACAAAAGTGGCAACTCTGCATGGAATCGCTGACTTGTATATATAGGCAGGCCACATGCGTCTTCCTCATGCTTGCAGTGAACCACAAGGAAGAGACATGAAGTATCAGGTGAGTGCAGTACACTGTTGAATATTGATCAAATGATATGATATTAACAAAAAACCGCGTTTACATTGTTGAAAATGGTTTATAATTTCTTAATGAGATTCTGCATGTGCAGTCATAAGGAAAAAAATTGTAACACAAGTAAAGTCTTCGAGGTAGTTTTCATCAGGTAGATCAATGTTTTTCCTTTGTTTTTCTTTCTTATCAACTGGACACTGCAGAGTTGATTATTGACAGCGTACAAAAATTATTTATATTTGCAATAATGAAATGCTGATAAACTTGATTGTGCTCTTTACATAAGCGTATTGAGGCGAATATTAGTAGTTGTGGTATGGTCTCTCTGTTACAAGAGGCAAAAATATTGAAAAAGTTTCTCCATAGAACTGCATAAAAGTACTGTAAATTTAATCATAACTTTAAAAACAATGGACATAACAGTGTGTGGTTACATCGATGCAAAGAGGTAAAAAGAGAGTTTAAAGAGTATAAGAGATTAGATTTATCAAAGAAAAAGTACTTATTTCATCAAGCGTCTGGACAGATGGGTGATAAGAACAAAGAATATCAATAAGTTTAACTTGTTTGGATGAATTAAATGTGGATATGGAAGAGAACGATCTTGGCATAAGTCTTGTATGCCAAAATTAGGGACCTATTTATTTTTCTTGTTAGAAACATTCAGAAACAGACTGTCTCACAAAGGCCATTCTGACCTGGAGATTCAAAATGAAGCTAAAACTCACAATTATCGAATGAGATAGTGCATGTCTAAATGAATTTCATGTCAAATTCTTATCTTATTAATTATTTTAAACTATTAAATGATACTACCTGACAGAAAGAGATCTCCTGAATAACATTAAACTATTATATTTTCAACCAATTGTAAGTAAAGGATATCATAATGCATTCTGGAAGAATTTTTTTGTTTTGTTTCTTACCCAGAGCGCCCGTCAATGCCTACACATCTTGGCAAAAAAATAAGAAAAAATAATTTTCTAACTTTATTGAAAATCTGATCACACACTTGTATTCAGAAAGTTAATTGTCAAGCGCCATCACATATTTTCAGAAATTTGAAATGATAATCAATTTTCAGTTCGTCCTTTTATGTACCATCTTAAGTGACTGACCAATGAGTGCAATTTCCCTCACTCAACACATCCTACTAGTTATCTTATTGATCTTTACTGATGTGCTTCCATACAAATGTAATGGCATTGATTTTCTCTTCGGTAGTTGCTGATCTGCGCGGTGGCTGTCGTCGCCTCTTCAGCCTTGCCGAGGAGACCCACACACTACTACACTTCTGGTCCAACACCGACATACGGTGTTAACAACGTGCAGTCTTCAACCATTAACACCTTCATCACAAGTCTACGACAACTATGCCTTCTTAATCCAATCTATTAGTAATATTATTGGGAATGTCTACCTTGCCCATAAGGAAGTGCCAACGCTCGTGAGCAACGGCTTGACATAGGTGTTGAGAACCTCCCTAGGAACACACCAAGGTCCCGGGATAAAAGGAACTAGGAAATAGACGTCCACACTAAAGATGTGGAACGTGTCCAAGCTCGCACAGGCTAAAGTCAACTTTTTAAATACCCTCACCTTAGAATATTTCTATTACAACCTGACCTAACCCAACCTAACCTTCACCATCCCCTTCTTTGATTTTCTTTACTTTTTACAAAGAAAAGAAAAGTGCTAAATTGTTCTTGAAAGAAGTAAAAAAAAAAAAAAAAAGTTAAAAAAATAAATGGTGTGGTGATGGCGGTGGTGTGGTGGTGGTGATGGTGGTTGTTGTGGTGATGGTGGTGGTTGTGGTGAAGGTGGTGATGGTGGTGATGGTAGTGGTTGTTGTTGTTGTTGTTGTTAGGGGTTTGATGGGGTCGTGCAGGTTGTGGTGCCACAGCCTCTAGTGCCCCGAAGGTGCAGGATGCAGATGAATCAGCAGGTTAGATCATGTGCAGTTGGCCAGACTTCTGTAGGAAGGTCCTGGTGTGCTTGAGGATTTTGAAGGCCAAGTCGGGGTCTGGAGAGCCACCCAAGAGGTCGGCTAGAGTGGGTCTCCGGAGGAGGAGTGGATATAGTGATTGGAGGAGTGCCGTGCGGTGGGAGTGGTGGCGAGGAAATTGCAGGAGGAGGTGTTCTGGTGTGTCCAGGTATGTGGGGCACCAGGGGCAGTGAGGGCTGTCAGTCATGCCCAGTTTGTGTAGGTGAGAGTTGAGGCGGGTGTGGCCAATCCGTATATGGTGACTGCGGTGTCCAGGGCACACACACACACACACACTCCCGAGTTACCACAGTTACCTTCCCCAGGTTACCCCAGGTACCCATTTATCAACCCCGAAAGGAAGGAAGAACAGCTGGGTAGGCTGGTCACCGACTTGCCCTTGCCCGGGATCGAACCAGGGCCCGCAGATTCGTAGCCAGGCACGCTAGCCACTGCACCACGGAGGCGACATAAATATAGTATATATATATATATATATATATTATATATATATATATATATATATATATTATATATATATATATATATATATATATATATATATATAAATCTGCGGGCCCTGGTTCGATCCCGCCAAAAAGTGTATAACTACTTCTAAATATTGTCGGATTGAGCTGAAATTTGACATGCAAGTATGGGGGCCGTCGGAAGAATTTTTTTGCGTAAAACAAGCCCTTAATGAGTAATTAGCGTAAACTACTCCTAATTATTGTCGGATTGAGCCGACATTCGACATCCAAGTAGTGCTGTCAAAATCAACGGGGGTCTGTTAAACAAACGTTTTGCGTAGAACAAGCCCTTAATGAGTAATTCACGTAATGAGTTAATTGGCTGGAACGTGGCTCGCTGTCACGTTCCAGCCGCAAGAACTGAGCCAAAAGCAAAGGGCCCAGAGGCTGGACGTCTATACTTGATATATATGTAATTTTGTATATATATATATATATATATATATATATATATATATATATATATATATATATATATATATATATATATATATATATAATGTATATATACATATACATATATAAATATAGTACATATATATATAAATATAGTACATATATATATAAATATAGTACATATATACATATATATATATATATATATATACACAAATTTATAAGTTAAAATACTAAAAAAAAAACTGCTAAAAGCAAACATCTAAATTTTTTTTAAAGCATTGAAATAATCCTATATTATCTAAAAACTAAAAACACAATTTATACTTAACAAACCTTGGTGTGTATGCTGTCTAGGTTGGCAGAGGACTGAATGAACAATAATTTTACAGGTAGCATTTCGGTTCCTATGGAGCGATCGAAACGAGAGTCGGACGATCGAAACAGTGTGATAATCATTTGAGTATATGTAATTGGTATGAAGTGACTTGATTATTAAGATCAGGGGACAAGTGCTTGATGTGTATGGATTCTAATAATTTAGTGTCTCTAGAGAAGTTTGCCTTTGATAGGATTCTAAAATCATTAATAGAGAATGGGTGATCACGATCATGGGAGTGTGAGCGAATAGCAGATTAAGAAGGGGAAGAGATAAGTCGACCAGTACGGGCAGAAACACCTTTATGTTCTGCGAACCTAAGGGTTAAGTTTCTGGACGTCTCGCCGATGTATCGAGCGTTACAGCTCGAGCATTCAAATTCTTAAATTATATTGGAGATATGAGTTTTAGGTATAGGATCTTTATATTTGAAATGTGTTCTTAAAGTAAGTGGATTAGTGAAAATAAATTAAAATTTTGAGTTAGGAAAGTGTAACTTGAGTAGATCATTGAGTTTTTTACGAATGATATAACTGAGATGGCCATAAAATGGAAGTTTAATATAATGTGTGTCTAATGTAGGTTCGGGTTGATTCGACTTAGGGTTGAATTTTTCATCTAAGAAACTAGAAATTGTTTTTTCTATCACTTTAAGGATAGCCATTATTTTGGAAAAAATTAGTAAGGAATTTAATTTCATTATCGAAGGCAAACCAGTTAGAAGAGAAACTATAACATCTGTGTAGTAAGGTCTTAATGGTATTGATTTTAAAAAGGTTAAGGATGAATGATAGATATTGAGTTCCTAGTCCTGTGAAGGTAGGTTTTCTGTAGACTGAGATAGTAAAATAATTAATAATACATTTTTTTTTATTTTTTTTTTAGTATTTTATATTTTAACAAACTATTTTAGCCTGATGATGCCAAGTGCCATTGGCAAAACGTTGCACGCACATAAAGAACCCCAAGAATGACGAGCGTCTTTGCCACCCTGAAAAATCAACATATATATATATATATATATATATATATATATATATATATATATATATATATATATATATATATATATATATATATATATTATCCGTCGCTATATCAATATTACTTTTGTTCCCGCTACAAATTTGACGATTAATCAACTTTATAACCAATAAACTTAAATAAATAAAATAAATATTGACCAATAAAGGTCAATAAACTTTCTATGAACAAAAACTAGTTATGTATATATTACTTAGTAGATCAAAACCGTCATTGTTTATATATGATCCTCAGAAAGAGATAGCAACTTGTCCGGTGCTCCGCTTCCAGGAAACATATGCATCATACATACAAAAAAATAAGAGAGAGGGAGAGAGCATTGACGGCCTTCAGATACCATCAAATGTCAAGCATCAATTTCAAGACTTCATTTCAAAGGCATCAACATCTGTAATTGAAACTGTTCTCTTATTTGGCTGCAGATTATTTAACATGTCGATCCGAAGCGCAAAATATAAAAACAAGTACGATAAAGCAATCACGTATATAGGTAACGGTTGTGCAGTGTAAAAAATCTGGAGTCAACTGAAGCCTCAACGCAATTATGCAAGCAAGACCAGTATATATAGAGCCTACCGGGACACAGACCGGCACTTGAATACCAGTGGTCACAACGAGTATTGCTCCCGCCCTCCTCCTCCACATCACAATGAAATTTACGGTAAGTTATGACGCTGCAAGTTATTAAGCTAAGTAAAGACACTGTGAATTTGATGAAACACAAAGTAAAAGTTGTCTTCATGTCTATAGCAAGATTATTTTACTGTAGCTTATTGGAAACCCTTATACTTTGCGCATATGTTGTGTGACGGGCGACATGGAGGAAAATACGAAGACGATTCAACCAAACTGAGAATACATTAGTTCAATCCTACCTGCAACCCCCCCCCCCCCATACACTTTTCAACCTGTTGTTCCTTACAGGTGGTGGTGCTGCTGGTGTGCCTGGCTGGTCTGGCCTTAGGATCACCCTCACAACATTATCAGTCGCGCTCTCCTTCATCTCTATCAGCCACTGAATTGGACAGTGAACAACTACAACAAGCCGTCACCATTATCGAACAGTTCATCCCGCCCGTTCTCACAGCCATTACGGACGAGAATGACAACCCTGTCAACCGCATGAACAAGCTAGTGGACACGGCTTTGGTGCTGAGTGAAGAGAGCCTTAAACTGAGGGGCCGGGAGGCAAGTAACAAGGAGATGCTTGCAGAGATAGCAGCCGCGAGGGAGACCATGCCGCTCATCTTAGACATTCTGCGAGCCACCATGGAGGTCTTTCAACCCAAGGACGCCTCCAACTCCGCTGGCGCTGTTGACCCGTCATTCCCTGACGCTGCTTCTTACGCTGTGAGGCAATAACACACACACACACACACACACACACACACACACACACACACACACAACACACACACACACACACACAGACACAGACACACACACACACACACACACAAACACGCACACACACAAATTTACAATGATTGTGCACAGGCAGATAAAAACAAACGTGAATACTTTAAAAAAAACCAGAAACAAGCATACATTAACCTTCTTTCAAAGGAGTTTAGAAGTTTCACCATCATAACCTGTTAATGATCCTTGCTAATTTTAGTTTACTGTATAACAGTTGCTCTCAGCGGTACATTGATGTCATCCTGTAATGCGTTCAAAGGACAAAAAACTTTTTTGGTATACATAATAAATACAGCAAACTTTCACAATTGTGTTTTATATCAATACAGTTATTTGCAGTGTTCCATTCAAGGGGTCTAGGCAACGCCTGAAGAACTTATGACAACAACCATCTTGAAGCTGAATATAGTCTTGTATCCTTTATGAAAGCATAACGTGCAATGCGTAGTTGTTTGTAAAAAATAATCAAAGCTACTAAATGTTAAGGCACTTTATATTTCTTCCTTTAGCAGTAAACCAACAGTTCCTAAGAAAGTAAACATTGTAAGTTAACACCGTCAAGCATTACGCAGATAATACAAGAAGACTTCGTGTCATCTCCAAGCTGACACAGATTAGATGCCAGATCCTTTGACTACTTGAGATGCGCTGACAACGACGACATTTACTCCAACACCCGATCTTACGAAGTACTTCCCGCATCTCTACAACTCGTGCGTTAATTTTTTTTTTTTTTTTGATAAAAGTTAAAATGAAGTACTTTCTTTCCTAGCTGAAAGTTTGACTTTGATTTCGAGGTAAATATAAATCCATGGAGAAGTCTTCCGAGCGAAGGATAATGAAAGGGCTAAAAATATAATCTAAAGTACATATTACAAGCTCTGTCAAATACATGCGTTAAACTGGAAAATAAATTGCATACGATCACATAGGATTTAGTCCTCTACAATCTACACGACTCATGTGTGGTGACGAGGAAGACACAACAATTATGGGAAAAACAGATATATTTAACATTCAGTTTACAACAAAATTATTACTCATACTTCCTGCATGATAAAATATTTGAAAGATGATGTTCCCAATCAATCCAACACACCGTCGACGGGTAGTGCATAGGGCAACAGTAGAGAGCGGCATTCGTTCCTATGAAAATCTGCCTGCGCCATCACGGGCAAGACCCCAACCATCAGCGCCCTCAAGTGAATGAACCTACACACTCGGATATGGAGAAAAAGTGTGAAAATCAGAAAAGACTGGTAAATTGACATGAAACTTGAATGTCATGACAGCACCAACGCCAATACAATGTTTTTACAAAACTATACGCATACGTAACCCTCACTTTCTGGTACAATGAACTCACATTTAAGTGACACCAGCACGCTGCAATCCTCATTACCTTGTGCAATGCACACACGATAAAAGCGGAGCAACTGTCATAGAAAATGAGCCTGATGACTAATGCGTACCGAGCATAGTGTGAGAAATAAGACTGCACAGGGGATTCAAATGGTAATCAGGATGCATATGAAAACATGATATAAACATGAAAAAAATGAAAGCAGCCTGTACTGTACATAAACGTACCTTCGATTCATCCACAGTCGAATATTCATAACATGTTTGCTCAGAAAGTTTTGAACTCATATTTTATGTCTTACAGGAATAAGTATGATTTTTTACCCACTTTAATCTCGGTAGTTAAAAAAAAAATTAAGGGCGGTGGGTAAGGGTATAACTCTTCCTTTCTTTACTTCAAGCAAATGCTATACGCTGAAGCAAGTTGGTCTTTTCCTGTACACCACTCAATAGAACAAATGCAGCATGTCAGGCTATATTGCAGAATATATAATAAAAATCAAATCGTGAATCGCCACGTGTCGGGTTTTTCAAATGAATAACTTAATTTTAAAACGGGCGAATAATCCCTTCCGTGGGCTGGATAAATGAAGACTCTGTGGCCTGACATGAGCATGGTTGCAATGCTGACATCTCCTTCAGAAATATGACAGCCCCAATAAATTCTTAAGTTGACACGTAGGTCCATGTCGTGGTGATAGTCGTGTCGTAGATTGTATGTTGAAACTAGCCGCAAAGCCGCCCTCCGGGCGGCCTTTTTGGCTAGCTCCTGCGGAGGGCTATTGGTGGGCCTTCGGCCCACCACCTGTGTTTAGTGGGCCTTCGGCCCACCAAACACAGACTCTCCAGATAGCCCCTACTAGCTTTCCTGAAATCATGGATGTAGAAATGTATGTATTAACGCCAACCCATTCACATCACCCCCAACCCATTCACTCACCCATTAGGGCTATTGGTGGGCCGAAGGCCCATCAAACACAGACTCTCCAGATCCTCCCTCCCCCGTGGTCCCTCCCCCGCCACCCTCGCCCGTGGTGGCGCAGGCTGGACTTTTATAGTGACACCTGTGATGGTTTGACCTGAGGCTCATGCTGCCACCTGGTGCCCTCCGCTGCACTTGTAGTCGATGTCGAAAGGTGAGATTCATGCAGCATGTGGGTACAGTCAGCCACTCGACAATGGAAGAAACAGTTGCTCTTGGCGGGATTTGAACTCGGGAACTTGTGCTACCAGGCTGCTTTAAAGATGGTCGAAAGAGTTGCCCTCGGCAGGATTCGAACTCGGGAAATCGAGCTCACCACTCCAAGATGCTAACCACTCGGCCACCATCTCCCTCGTCCCCGAATTGATCGTCACATGATACTATTTTACCATGATGCTACCAAAGTCTTGTGTTGTGGCATGTATCTCTCTATATATTTGTACGCATGTCTTTCTTTGTATCTGTCAACTTGCACACATGAATGTTCATCCTTCTCTCTCTCTCTCTCTCTCTCTCTCTCTCTCTCTCTCCCTCTCCTCTCTCTCTCTCTCTCTCTCTCTCTCTCTCTCTCTCTCTCTCTCTCTGAAGCTTTCTGAAAACTGTCCCTCTCAAAAGCACAATGTGAAATTAATTTAGTTACATTCATAATACATTACATAATATTAGTTTACATACATTACTGGATAAGTTAGGGTGCATCCAATGTTGTGAGACCATTTAAACGAAATATTTAGCAAGAATATGCTGAAAAGTAGCATATGACTGATTACTTGATTACTGATGAGGAGGCAAAATAATCAATAAATGAGAACAGGTGCACTTGACCACGAGGAAATTTAAATACCAAACAAGAAGACATCATCCTTTGTGAATACTAATGAATGCATTTAGTTTACACTTGAAGGTTGAAGGGGAAGTGTAGGTTTAGGTGGCTTACCTTTATCTGTTATGAATTATGATTCAGGAACTAAAAATGGTGATCAAGATCCGTAGTTCAACATTTTTCCATAAAAAAAATCATCAATATTACTAGTACTACTATTTCTACAACAACTACTACTTTTTCTTCCTACTATTTTTAGGACGAAACTTTTTTTACTGATAGATTTTGAAGTTCTTATGGATTATACCTGTTTTACTGCAAAAAAACAACTTTTTTAATATTTTTAATGAAGTTGGTGCCATTTCTAGCTTGGTTTGTCTATTCAGTTTATACCGCCGCTGACGATGATGCTCAGAGCTCGGCAAACCTTGGACTATTTAGTGTGAAGGTACATTTCCCTTGCTCGCCAACAAATGTTCGGAGCTCGGCAAGCCAGGTGTTAAACCTGACTATTGTGAAGCCCGATTTAACTATATCACAGTCTCCGCTAACTCTATTGAACGATGTGAGGCCCAGGACCTCCCTCAGTGAGATGCTCACGTCACTTCAAACTCAGTTGTTTAGAGTTGCCTCTCAACCTCCGGCACTTATACGTTCGCTCTCCATTTTCGCCACTGTTTGGCCTATGTTAATGAAAGGAAGTCTCCAATTAGAGTATCACAAACCAGAATAAAGTTCTCTGAGCACGTTTTCATTGCAAGGTTCTTCCCAAACCGTCGCCGTTTGGAGACACGAAGTAGACCGAGGAATAATGGCTGCAGTGTTTGGTGGATTCATATTTTTCTGTGGTTACATTCCTGTAGCGATTCGCTTTGTTTCACCTTCTCCTCTGTCTGTTAGTTTCTCGGCCACAAGCCTCTTCCTTATATCCGATCCCCATCTGCTCGCCAGGTCAGATTATATGAAATAACTTTGATTTAAATGAGATACACACCAAAGCAATAAACGTCAATGCATTACATCCAACCAATCGGGATATTTCGGTTACGTAATTTTTTTCAATACATAGAAGATTTCACTCCACCCTACAGCCTCGGGTGTAGCGCAGCGAGTTGTGTAATCTTTTTAATAACGTTATATATATATATATATATATATATATATATATATATATATATATATATATATATATATATATATGGAGAGGCGTTGGCAGAATGGTTAGCGGCCACAAGTGGCGTGCTCAGTGTGCCGAGTTCGAACTCCAAAGGGTTCTAAATAAATAATTCTATAATCGTCGAATGGCCAAAGAATACCCACATGCTGCCCTGTTAACTCTACCTTCAACAGCGAATGTATCGAAAGACATAGGCCGGAGGATGAGCCTCTGATCACATGCAGGCGTCACTATAAAAATCCTGCCCTAAAGTTAACCTCCAAGGCCTCCCTCTCTTTTTTCTATTTTTGTCTCCATATTAACCACCGATATAACAATAATATTTTTGTTCCCACTGCCTATTTAATGTTCACATGCCAAAAAACTTCCTATGAACAAAAACTAGTTATGTTTATATTACATAGTAGATCAAAACCGTCGTTGTTTATATATGATCCTCAGAAAGAGATAGCAACTTGTCCGGTGCTCCGCTTCCAGGAAACATATACATCATACATAAAAGAGAGAGAGAGAGAGAGAGAGAGAGGAGAGAGAGAGAGAGAGAGAGAGAGAGAGAGAGAGAGAGAGAGAGAGAGAGAGAGAGAGAGAGAGAGAGAGAGAGAGAGAGGAGAGAGAGAGAGAGAGAGAGAGAGAGAGAGAGAGAGAGAGAGAGAGAGAGAGAGAGAGAGAGAGAGAGAGAGAGAGAGAGAGAGAGAGAGAGAGAGAGAGAGAGAGAGAGAGAGAGAGAGAGAGAGAGAGAGAGAGAGAGAGAGAGAGAGAGAGAGAGAGAGAGAGAGAGAGAGAGAGAGAGAGAGAGAGAGAGAGAGAGAGACGAGAGAGAGAGAGAGAGAGAGAGAGAGAGAGAGAGAGAGAGAGAGAGAGAGAGAGAGAGAGAGAGAGAGAGAGAGAGAGAGAGAGAGAGAGAGACCATTGACTACCTTCAGACAAAACAACACGCATCGATTTCAAGCCTTCATTTTAGAGTCATCAAAATCTAATTGTAATTGAACCTGCCCTTTTATTTGGCCGCAGATCATCTAAAAAGTCGATCCGAAGCGCCAAATATAAAAACAAGTACGATAAAGCAATTACGTATATAGGTAAAGGTTGTGCAGTGTAAAAAATCTGGCGTGAGCTAGAGCCTCAACGCATTTACTCTTGCAAGACCAGTATATATAGAGCCTACCGGGACACAGACCGGCACTTGAATACCAGTGGTCACAACGAGTATTGCTCCCGCCCTCCTCCTCCACATCACAATGAAACTTACGGTAAGTTATGACGCTGCAAGTTATTAAGCTAAGTAAAGACACTGTGAATTTGATGAAACACAAAGTAAAAGTTGTCTTCATGTCTATAGCAAGATTATTTTACTGTAGCTTATTGGAAACCCTTATACTTTGCGCGTATGTTGTGTGACGGGCGACATGGAGGAAAATACGAAGACGATTCAACCAGACTGAGAATACATTAATGCCATCCAACCTGCACCCCCCCCCCCCCATTCACTTTTCAACTTGATGTACCTTTCAGGTGGTGGTGCTGCTGGTGTGCCTGGCTGGTCTGGCCTTAGGGTCACCAGCACAACGTTATCAGTCGCGCTCTCCTTCATCTCTATCAGCCACTGATTTGGATAGTAAACAACTAAGACAAACCGTCACCCTTATCGAACAGTTCATCCCGCCCCTCTTATCAGCCATTACGGACGAGAATGACAACCCTGTCAACCGCATGAACAAGCTAGTGGACACGGCTTTGGTGCTGCGTGAAGAGAGCATTAAACTGAGTGGTCGGGAGGCGAGTAACAAGGAGGTGCTTGCAGAGATAGCAGCCGCGAGGGAGACCATGCCGCTCATCATGGACATTCTGCGAGCCACCATGGCCGTCTTCCAACCCAACGACGCCTACAACCCCGCTGGCGCTAAAGCTTTTGACCCCTCTTACCTTACTGCAGTGCGGCAATAATACACAAACACAAACACACACACATAAACACACACACACACACACACACACACACACACACACACAAACATATACAATGAGTGTGCACAGGCAGAGAAATACAAGGGAAAATATGCTTTAAAATAAATGCAGAAACAAGCATACATTAACCTTCTTTCAAAGGAGTTTAGAAGTTTCACCATCATAACCTGTTAATGATCCTTGCTAATTTTAATTTACTGTATAACAGTTGCTCTCAGCGGTACATTGATGTCATGATGTAATGCGTTCACAGGACAAAAAACTTTTTGGTATTGTTAATAAATACAGCAAACTTTCACAATTGTGTTTTATATCAATACAGTTATTTGCAGTGTTCCATTCAAGGGCTCTAGGCAACGCCTGAAGAACTTATGACAACAACCATCTTGAAGCTGAATATAGTCTTGTATCCTTTATGAAAGCATAACGTGCAATGCGTGGTTGTTTGTAAAAAATAACACTGGTCGACAAAAAAAAATCGAAGATATGGTTCTGGACTAAATGAAGCTGATTATAGGTAAATCGACCCTGCTGAACTCGAATCTGATGTTCAATTAACTCTATCACGTCCAGTTTTTGAGAACCAGACGCAATTCATGAAAAAATATGGGTAAAATCAGCAGAAATAGGTTTCACCAATGTTTTCATTTTAAACTCTTAATCTTTTCTTTTCTCAAGCCTATTTAGGGCAGTGCAGTGTTTTTGAGTCAGTATGGTTTGTGCAGTGAGCAGGGGAGGGTGTACGCGCTGCGTATTGGCGAGGGGTTAGCAGGCTGTGTAGTACATTTTTACCTACTGATCGTACAGCTATTGACATATGTTTAAACTTTTTTTTTTTTTTTGCAGATATAATGTGTTTGATTTAGTGGAGTCCTAATTTTAGTTGGTTTACCGTATATAGTACCTTGTACCGGGCTGTGATGGAGTGCCGTAACTGTGTGAATGCATCGGACAGTTTTTGTTACATATGTGGAATTTTTACCCCTGACAGTCTGAAGAAACCTCTTACAAAGAATGTTAAAGCAGCTTATCTGCATTACTTCAAGTGCCGTATAGGTGATCAAGATAAGAAGTGGGCCCCTCACGTAGCATGCAACCCCTGTGTGAACCACTTGAATGAATGGATGCGTGGCAAGCGGCCATCAGGCATGGCATTCGGCATCCCAATGGTTTGGCGTGAACAAAAGGATCACAGTACTGACTGCTACTTCTGCCTCACTAACATCAAAGGATATTCAGTAAAAACGCCAGCTAAAATCAGGTATCCTGACGTACCTTCTGCCATCAGGCCTGTGCCACATGGTCCTGATCTCCCAGTTCCAAATGTTCCAATTGCAAGTGCTATAAGTGAATCAGATTCGAACGAGGAGGATAATCCCATGGATACAGACTTTCAAGAAATGGCAGACATTAGAGAGCCCAAATTCATCAGTCAGGAAATGCTACATGACCTTGCTAGAGACCTAGATCTACCCAAGGAGAAAAGTGAAGTCCTTGGATCTCGTCTCAAGGAATGGAATTTGCTACCAGAAGGAGTTCTCATCACCACGTTTCGTCGTAGACATAAAGAACTTTCAAGCTTCTTCAAGATGGAACACAAGCTCTGTTACTGCTTTCATGTTGACACATTCATGGAACAACTTTGTGAGTCTCACACTTATGATAAGAGTGAGTGGCGGCTGTTCATAGATTCAGGAAAAAACACGCTAAAGGCCGTTCTTCTGCATAAAGGAAATAAGCTTCCGAGTGTTCCAATTGCGCATGGCCATGAAATGAGTGAAACTTATGAAACTATGAAGACTTTGTTATCTGCTGTTAAATATGAAGAACATCAGTGGAATCTGTGTGGGGACCTGAAGGTAATCTCCTTGCTTCTAGGACTCCAGTTAGGTTACACTAAGCACATGTGTTTTCTTTGTTTGTGGGACTCTAGAGCGGACAGCAAACATTACAAACAAAAGGAATGGCCAGCACGACCGAAAGACTCACCTGGCAGGTTCAACTGTATGTACAAACCTCTTGTTGACAGTGAAAATGTGTACTTACCTCCATTGCATCTGAAACTTGGGTTAATGAAAAATTTTGTGAAGGCCATGGATCAAAATGGTGCTGGCTTTCAGTATTTGTTAGCAAAGTTTGAACGCACTTTATCTGAAGCCAAAGTAAAGGCAGGTGTTTTTAAATGGCCCTCAAAAAAAATTATGTGTCTCTGAAAACGACCGCGAAACTCTCGTCCATTATTACCCCTAACCTAACCATTACCGTCGGCGAGTTTTCCCGATTTGTGTAGGGATAAAAATATCGGTAGACGACAGTACCTGGTACCAATAGGATGGGTAATGTCACGGTGGTTATGCAACTTGTTTATGGATGGAGTAATGAGATAACTCAAAAGCAAACGTTGGTGATGTTGGTATTGACTCAAGAGTATTCATTGGCTCGTCAAGTAACACTTAAACCATGATGTACCACTACTTATTATGAGGAAAGACAACAAAAGGAACTCAATTAATAAGGTATTTTAAAACTATCATAACCATGAATATGTAAAACCTACAAAGAGAAGACTACGATGATGAAAAAATTTAGAGTTGTTTTGGGCGAAATTGATATTCCAGGTGCTATATTTCCGTGCTCGCTGACAACATAGAGAAGACCTGAGGTGATGGTTGATGTGCAAAGACTTCTAAACCAGGAAAACAGTCACAGCAGAGTCTCATTAAGAAGTAAGCAAGTGGTAGGGACACATTACGTACCTACCAGTTGCTTACCTTTTGACGAGGCTCTGTTATGACTCTGTTTTCTTGGTTTAGAAGCCTCTGCACATCAGTCATTACCTCAGATCTTCTCTATAGTGTTGTCAGCGAGAACAGTGCACAGTAATACAGCACCTGGAATATCAATTTCGCGTAAAATAACTCTAAATTCTTCCATCGCCGTAGTTTTCTCTTCGTAGGTCCACCCGCGGCGACCCCACCTTATCCCCACAATGCACCGATGTAAACAAACCGTGACGTAGTTATGGGTAGGGTCCATTAGGCTTTTTGTTCATAGCCGTCCTGTTTTCTCTTTTTTAAAGGAAATTTAAATTTAAAAGTCGGGAGTACTAGGCTAATATTGGAGAGTGGGTATCAGGTTGACTTGGAGTTGAACTTTAGGGTATCGGGGCTGAAAAACTCTTTAAGAACCACTGAATTAGAGTATCACAGAGTATATTATATAATATATAATATATATAGATATGATATTATATATATAGAATATATTTTTAAAATAGATAATATAGATTATATAGAATATATATATATATATATATATATATAAGATATATATAGTATATATATAGTATATATATAAAAATATATATATTGATTATATATTTATAGTATATATATATTATAGTATATTGATATATATAATAGTAGATATATAGTAAATATATATGATATATATTATATATATATATATATTAGTATAAAGATATTTATATATAATATATATATATTTATATATTATATATATATATATATATAGATTATATATATATATATATAATTATAGATTTATATTATATATATATTTATATATTTATATTATATAGATATATATATATATATATATATTATAGATTAATATATATATATAGTAGATATATATATATATATAGATATATATTATATATAATTTATATATATATATATATAATATATTATATTAATATATGATATAGATATTATATATTATTATTTATAATTATATATATTTATATATATATATAGAGATATATATAATATATATATATTAATATATATATATATATATTTATATATATATATATAGTATAGTTAGTATATATAATATATATATATTATAATAAGTATATTTATATTATATTTATATATATAGAATATTATATATATATATATTATATATAGTATTATAGAATATAGATATTATATATTATATATATAGATATATTATATAAAATTATATATATATATATGATTATAGATATATTATATTATATATATATTATATAGATATATATATATATATATATTTATATATATATATAATATATATATTATAATTTATATAATATATATATTATATATATATATATATATATATATATTATATATGATATATATATAATTATTATATATGATATAATAGTATATATATATATAGTATATATATATATATATATAATATATATATATTATATATTATATATATATATATATATTAGATATTTATATATATATATATATATATATATATTATATATATATATATATATTTTATATATATATTTATATATATATATTATATATAATATATATATAATATATTATATATATATATATTTTTATATATATTATTATATATATATATAATATATTTATATTATATATATATTATATATTTATATATATATATTATATATATATTTATATATATATATTATATAATATATTATTTAAAATATATATAATATATATATATATTATATATATATTTATATATATATATATATATATATTATATTAATATATTATATATATATATATAATATATATATTTATATATTAATATATATATAATATATATATATATATATATATAAAATATATATATATTTATATATATACATCATGATGTTTCAGGGTGACAGAGACACTCGGTATACTTGGGGTTGTTTATGAAACTTTTCGCCAGGCACTTGGCTCATCAGGCTAAAAATAGTTAAAATTTAATATATTGTAATGCTAAAAAGCGAACATCTACAAAATCAATTTAAGAAACAATAAAATATTCCTATATTTTCTAAAATTACAAAACTAATAAATAAAATATAATGGTATTTAAAACGGAGGTCCAAGGTCCGTAAGTACAAATTTTATTTTATTTATTAGTTAGTAATTTTAGAAAAATATAGGAAATTTTATTGTTTATTTGAATTAATTTTGTAAAATGTTCGTTTTTAGCATTACAATATATTAAATTTTAACTATTTTAGCTGATGATGCCAAGTGCCTTGGCGAAACGTTGCATAAACAACCCCAAGTATACCGAGTGTCTCTGTCACCCTGAAACATCATGATGTTATTATATATATATTATATATTATAAAATATATATATATATAAAATTATATATAATCATATAATATATAGATATATATATATTTTATATATATATTTTATTTTTTATTTTATATTTATATATATATATATATTTAAATTTTAATTTATATATATATATATTTTTATATATATATATATATATATATATATATATATTATATATATATATCATATATATTTATATAAAATATATATATTTATATATATTATATTTATATTTATATATTTATATATATATATATATATATCTATATATTTATATATATATTATATATATATATATTTATATATTTATATATTTATATATATATATATATATCTATAATTATATATATATATTTATATATATATATATTTATATATATTATTATATATATATATATATATATATATATATATATATATATTAAAATTAAAATATATATTATATATTATATATTATTATATATATATTATATATAATTTATATTTTATATATTATATTTTATATATATTATATATAAAATATTATATATATATATATATATAAAATATATATATATATTTGGGGAGCGGTGGCAGAATGTAGCGGCCGCAAAATGGCGTCTCAGTGTGTGAGTTCGACCTCAAAAGGTTCTACATAAAAAATTTCATAATCGTTGAAGGCAAGAATACCCACATGCTGCCTATTAACTTTACCTTCAACAGCGAATGGATCAAAGACATTTAAAGGGGAGGATGGCCTCTGATCACATTGCAGGCGTCACATAAAAAAAACCGCCCCTTTAAATTAACCTCCAAGCTCCCTCTCTTTTTTTGTCCCCATATAAAAACCACCCATATAACAATATTATTTTTGGTTCCCATGCGTATTTAATGTTTAATACCAAAAAACTCCTATGAACAAAAAACTAGTTTGTTAATACATAGTAGATCAAAAACCGCGTTGTGTATATATTTGAGAGATCCTCAGAAAGAAAATAGCAACTTGTCCCGGGGCTCCGCTCCAGGGAAACTGTACACATAATAAATTGAGAGAGAGAGAGAGAGAGAGAGGGGGAAAGGAGAGAGGACGAGAGGAGAGAGAGAGAGGAGAAGGGGAGAGAGGGGGAGGAGAGAGAGAGAGGGGGAGAAGAGGAGAGAGAGAGAGGAGGGGAGAGAGAGGAGGAGAGAAAAGGGGAGAGAGAGGGTGAGCGGGTGGAGGAGACGAGAGGAGAGAGAGAGAGAGAGAGAGAGAGAGAGAGAGAGAGAGGGAGGAGAGAGAGAGAGGGAGAGAGAGAGAGAGGAGAGAGAGAGAGAGAGAGAGAGAGAGAGAGAGAGAGAGAGAGAGAGAGAGAGAGAGAGAGAGAGAGAGAGAGAGAGAGAGAGAGAGAGAGAGAGAGAGAGAGAGAGAGAGAGAGAGAGAGAGAGAGAGAGAGAGAGAGAGAGAGAGAGAGAGAGAGAGAGAGAGAGAGAGAACCATTGACTACCTTCAGACAAAACAACATGTAAGGATTTCAAGACTTCATTTTAGAGGCATCAAAATCTAACTGTAATTGATTGAACCTGCCCTTTTATTTGGCCGCAGATCATCTAAGAAGTCGATCCGAAGCGCCAAATATAAAAACAAGTACGATAAAGCAATTACGTATATAGGTAACGGTTGTGCAGTGTAAAAAATCTGGCGTGAGCTAGAGCCTCAACGCATTTACCCTTGCAAGACCAGTATATATAGAGCCTACTGGGACACAGACCGGCACTTGAATTCCAGTGGTCACAACGAGTATTGCTCCCGCCCTCCTACTCCACATCACAATGAAACTTACGGTAAGTTGTGACGCTGCAAGTTATTAAGCTAAGTAAAGACACTGTGAATTTGATGAAACACAAAGTAAAAGTTGTCTTCATGTCTATAGCAAGATTATTTTACTGTAGCTTATTGGAAACCCTTATACTTTGCGCATATGTTGTGTGACGGCCGACATGGAGGAAAATACGATGACGATTCAACCAAACTGAGAATACATTAGTTCAATCCTACCTGCACCCCCCCCCCCCTCCAATACACTTTTCAACTTGATGTACCTTTCAGGTGGTGGTGCTGCTGGTGTGCCTGGCTGGTCTGGCCTTAGGGTCACCAGCACAACGTTATCAGTCGCGCTCTCCTTCATCTCTATCAGCCACTGAATTGGACAGTGAACAACTAAGACAAACCGTCACCCTTATCGAACAGTTCATCCCGCCCCTCTTATCAGCCATTACGGACGAGAATGACAACCCTGTCAACCGCATGAACAAGCTAGTGGACACGGCTTTGGTGCTGCGTGAAGAGAGCATTAAACTGAGTGGCCGGGAGGCAAGTAACAAGGAGGTGCTTGCAGAGATAGCAGCCGCGAGGGAGACCATGCCGCTGATCATGGATATTCTGCGAGCCACCATGGCCGTCTTCCAACCCAAGGACGCCTACAACCCCGCTGGCGCTAAAGCTTTTGACCCCTCTTACCTTACTGCAGTGCGGCAATAATACACAAACACACACACACACACACACACACATACACATACACATACACACACACACACACACACACACACACACACACACACAAACATATACAATGAGTGTGCACAGGCAGAGAAATACAAGGGAAAATATGCTTAAAAATAAATGCAGAAACAAGCATACATTAACCTTCTTTCAAAGGAGTTTAGAAGTTTCACCATCATAACCTGTTAATGATCCTTGCTAATTTTAGTTTACTGTATAACAGTTACTCTCAGCGGTACATTGATGTCATGATGTAATGCCTTCATAGGAAAAAACACTTTTTGGTATTGTTAATAAATACAGCAAACTTTCACAATTGTGTTTTATATCAATACAGTTATTTGCAGTGTTCCATTCAAGGGGTCTAGGCAACACCTGAAGAACTTATGACAACAACCATCTTGAAGCTAAATATAGTCTTGTATCCTTTATGAAAGCACAACGTGCAATGCGTGGTTGTTTGTAAAAAATAATCAAAGCTACTATATGTTCAGGCACTTTATATTTCTTCCAGTAGTCAAGCCTTGTCTTCCTGCAGTCTTGCAGTAAACCAACAGTTCCTAAGAAAGTAAACATTGTTAAGTTAACACCGTCAAGCATTACGCAGATAATACAAGAAGACTTCGTGTCATTCCTAAGCTGACACAGATTAGATGCCAGATCCTTTGACTACATGAGATGCGCTGACAACGACGACATTTACTCCAACACCCGATCTTACGAAGCACTTCCCGCATCTCTACAACTCGTGCGTTAATTCTTTCTTTTTTTTAAGTAAAAGTTAAAATGAAGAACTTACTTTCCTAGCTGAAAGTTTGACTTTGATTTCAATGTAAATATAAATCCATGGAGAAGTCTTCCGAGCGAAGGATAATGAAAAGGATAAAAATATAATCTAAAGTACATATTACAAGCTCTGTCAAATACATGCGTTAAACTGGAAAATAAATTACATACGATCACATAGGATTTAGTCCTCTACAATCTACACGACTCATGTGTGATGACGAGGAAGACACAACAATTATGGGAAAAACAGATATATTTAACATTCAGTTTACAGCAAAAGTATTACTCATACCTCCTGCATGATAAAATAATTGAAAGATGATGTTCCCAATCAATCCAACACACCGTCGGCGGGTAGTGCATATGGCAACAGTAGGGAGCGGCATTCGTTCCTATGAAAATCTGCCTGCGCCATCACGGGCAAGACACCAACCATCAGCGCCCTCAAGTGAATGAACCTACACACTCGGATATGGAGAAAAAGTGTGAAAATCAGAAAAGACTGGTAAATTGACATGAAACTTGAATGTCATGACAGCACCAACGCCAATACAATGTGTTTACAAAACTATACGCATACTGTTCATAACATTCGCCACCACTTACTTATGCGAGGCCGGGTTCTCCGTGCTGATCCAGATAAAAACAAAGCAAAGACAGTCTGACGGTCGAATCTGATATGCGTCTTGCACTGAGCCGGGTGCGCCCTAGAATTGAGGCTCTGGTTGCTTCGAAAAAAGAGGACCACAAGGCCCATGCAGCTCACAGTCGAAAAAATCATGCTGAATGAGCACAAATAGTGTTGTGTACAATAATGTAATGTGGAAAACAATCTGACAGTGAGGAAATATTTTGTATAAAAATTATACTTTATTCATTTATTTACTGAAAATAAAAATAAAAGTCCATAGAATTCAGCTGTTTGTTCATAGCCGTCCTGTTTTCTCTTTTTTACAGGAAATTAAAAGTTAAAAGTCGGGAGTACTAGGCTAATATTGGAGAGTGGGTATCAGGTTGACTTGGAGTTGAACTTTAGGGTATCGGGGCTGAAAAACTCTTTAAGAACCACTGAATTAGAGTATCACTACCCAGAATAAAGTTCTCTGAGCACGTTTTCTTTGC
>JACEEZ010013059.1:42500-72500 GCA_016584305.1 Chionoecetes opilio | reverse complement strand
AATACAGTTATTTGCAGTGTTCCATTCAAGGGGTCTAGCCAACGCCTGAAGAAATTATGACAACAACCATCTTGAAGCTGAATATAGTCTTGTATCCTTTATGAAAGCATAACGTGCAATGCGTGGTTATTTGTTAAAAAAAATCAAAGCTACTATATGTTAAGACACCTTATATTTCTTCCTAAAGCAGTAAACCAACAATTCCGAAGAAAGTAAACACTGTAAGTTATCACCGTCAAGCATTACGCAGATAATATAGCAAGACTTCGTGGCATACCCAAGCTGACACAGATTAGGGGCCATATTGCTAATTGACTCCGATGAGCTACGACATCGTGTTACAGCGGGTGTTGGTATTGCAAGTCCTAGTTTTCGAGTGGGGATCACCATGCAGATTATTCATCGGGCGGTCACCCCCGCACGAAGCATGCCTCGTATTAACAAAAGCTGCAAGTAATTTCATCAATATCTTCACAATAATACATAATTATAGTGTAATTTATGAAATTGAAGTTAAGCTGTCCTAAAAGTCCCTCCTGAAATATCTTGACGAAAGAAGAAATACAGTGTAACATGTTTGCATAGATGGTATGTACTGACGCTACGAAGCTCCGCCCCCAAACACACCCTGGCTGTGGGCTTGACACCGGTTAAGTTAACAAATGACTTATCTTGCCTTTATAAATGTGGTACACTCACGCTTACTGACCTCTTCATTTATGGCTAGGAAAGTGATTGATTAAACTGTGTTAGGGCTGTATGGGGACAGTTAAGAGTGAGGCATGAGGCTGTTAAATGCGGCGCCTTGTCGTGCTCCATCCTGGCGATCATGGCGATGCCATGTTGTACTGTACCAGCATAGCTAACCGCTTAAACCTCGTGCAATCTTTTCTTACCACTTCTTAATATTGAAAACAGCATTACCAATGCAAGTAGTTAGTAGGGTCTAGAACCTCAATTCCGTGACCATTTTCTGGCTAAGATGTTTTGACAATTGATTTGACTTCTTTGGACCTTTTATAAAAAATTTAGCCCCCCGGTCCCTCCCAAAAATCCCGGCATTTTTTTCCAGCGGGCCAAATCCAAGCTGGCCTCATGAAAAAATAACTTTTGAACCGGAGCACCTAGATTCATGTATGAATACACTTTTCTGGGTAAATTGACCATGAGGATTCCAATTCTGATATCAGTTTGCTGTTTTTACATCATTTTGACCCAAAAATCCAAGATGACCACAATTCGGTGGAGCAAAAAACAAAATTTTTGAAAAGGATTGGAAGATATGGGGTTTGGGTATGCCACTCATACATTTATAAAGTTATAAAATATGTGATAAATGTAATGAAACAAATTATTGTACACTGAAAATTGTATTTTTGGCAATTAAATGACACCATAACAAAACTAAACCACATAAAAAGTCACCATTTGTCTTTTCGTGTTATGCTTAATCCTAATGAAGCTTGATATCTTTATGAACTAAAAAGAAAGAAACGTTAGAAAGTACACACATGGCAGAAAAGCATGCGTTACAGGCGCGAGAGAGAGAGAGAGAGAGAGAGAGAGAGAGAGAGAGAGAGAGAGAGAGAGAGAGAGAGGAGAGAGAGAGAGAATTCTCTCTCAAAAGAGAAAGAAAGATTGAGACTTTCTCAAGAGAGAGAAAGAGGAGAGACTTCTCTCTCTCTCTCTCTCTCTCTCTCTCTCTCTCTCTCTCTCTCTCTCTCTCTCTCTCGCTTTCTCTCTCGCGCCTGTAACGCATGCTTTCCTGCCATGTGTGTACTTTCTAACGTTTCTTTCTTTTTAGTTCTTAAAGAAATCAAGCTTCAGAAAGGTGGCATGTTACTCATATTTCAGGTTCCTTTTCTGGTGGCATCTGGTTCAAAGTGAAGGTTGCAGATACGTGAAGTTGCTGGATTATACAGTCTCTTACATACGTAGCTTATATGCATTTCAGTTTTATCTGTTCGTTCTTTGGGAAAACATGTAGAGCCACTTTGCCTCCTGTATTTGCGACAGATTTACATCCGTAGACAGCACAGTGTGAAGGCATGGATGAGGAGAGCAAGGAATATAGAGGACAAGGAAGGTGGAGTCCTATGTAAGCAGAAAATCCCTGCCCTATGCACTTGCTGGCGCTTAGATGGCGCTACCGTCGCCTCTTCAGGGAATGTAAACAAACAGACCCACAAGGCCCACATGGCTACTGACACCAAAGACGCAAGAATGCCGCCCGCCGCCTCTCGCTATTGCTACTGTGTGTGTGACAAGAAGAGACGTAAACACCCTGGAGTGAGGCTGCAGTTGTTCCCGAAAGATGCTAGAAGGTATGTAAGTGTCGTTTTAAAGGATATTTGAGTCAATAAGAGAAAATCCAGAGTGACCAAATATCCTTAAAAAAGAGCTACCCTTTATGAGCGCTCCCTCCCTTGCCTCTTAAGCCATCACTGGGCATGTCTAACTCTAAAGGGCTCAAGGTAGTCAAGCCTGCCACCGTGCTGGCGAAAATAAAAGAAACTAGATAAGCCCGTTACCGTGCACACGGGATACAGTTGATTCGGGCCGCCAGTTGAATCAGGCCGCCTATATTAAATGCATACTGGACGAGAGTTTCGCGGTCGTTTTCAGAGACACAGACTATTTTTTCTTGGCCTACAATAGGTACTGGGGAGCGGAGCCCCCCAGCTAGGTGGTGTGGTTACATTTGGTTAGGAGGTTAGGTTAGATTGTCGAGTGGGGTCAGTTGTGCAGTCAGTTCGTATAAAAGTTGTTTCGTACACCAGTAGATTCGTACTCCAAAAAGTTTTTCCTACACGAAACCATAGTCGTTTCGTACACTCAGCTCAGTTGAAAGTTGGTTTCGTACATGACAAACCTTCTTTGGTGTTGTGATTAAATATATATATATATATATATATATATATATATATATATATATATATATATATATATATATATATATATATATATATATATATATATATATATATATATATATATATATTATATTTTGTATTGTAAGCACGTAGTTACCTTCTCAAACATTTATTTTGATAATATCTTTCTGTAGCGCCATTAGCATCAGCGGAGATTGGGCTAGATGTGGCAGCAGGGGAGGACAGCTCTACCATTACTACCGGAAATATGGCACACAGTGGTTTGTACAGACTATGCATTATTGTTATCATCAACCCATCTATATTAAGGGTGTATTTATTCTTATTAATGGCTTCCAGCCCTTATCAGTGTATTGGACAAAGTTTTTATTTTCTCTCTCTTAATTATATGGCTTTAGCATTGGCAGGTACAGTATCAATGTTCTAATTATGTACAGGATTATTACTGATATTTTGTTTTGACAGATTGTTTTGACACTGATGTTGGAGTGCTGCCTAAACCCCAGTACCAGCCACAGCCTCCCACCACATAAGCCACAGCCACAGCCTCCCACCACATAAGCCACAGCCACAGCCTCCCACCACATCAGTCACAGCCACAGCAAATGGATGGTATTGAGAGTTATAATGTTAACATTTTGCATGATGTTAGTCTCACTTATGAATTATAGTCTGAGATGTAATTATACCTTGTATCGACAAATTTCCGTATACAGTCTCAGAAAGATATCAACAATGAGTGGTTTTCAGGTGTGTGCCAGGAGCCTCTGCTTCCCTCTTCCATGGTGCCTCCTCCAGCAGCACCAGTGACCTCACCTCACATACATGCTGTAGAGGGTAAAAACTCATCGAATACTTCCTTTCTTAAAATATGCATAATGCCAGTTGCTAGGGTTTGTTTGTTATTGATACTGTCATTTTCTTTTCTTATCCCTAAAACTGTCAAACAACCTTTCTCCTCACTATACATATCTCACATGTCCTCCTCATCTTCTTTACCCACTTCCTATTCACCATCTTACATTTCCTTCCATACTGCTAATTCACCTCATTTCTATGCAGAACATAATGAAAATATTTTTGCAATTATTGCTATTTAACTAACAACAAACTTTTTTCAACAGATGGTGGAACAGCAAACATGAGTGAGGGTCACCAGGATGTCCAAGCCTCAAAATGCCCCAAAAGGCGTAGTATTTCAGGAATTTTATTTTGCTGTTCCTCTACAATGCATGATTTTAGATTTTAAGTGACTATAAAATCATACGGATATTTTTTGCATATTATATTTGTAAAGATATTTAATTTCATATATCTACCAGTCGTCTCACTCTTGCATCTTTCCTCTTTCTCACACTATCTACTCCAACACTATATCCTCCCATTTATCAGGGGGTCATCCTCTCGCACTCCCAACATATATTCTACACATATATATCCTTGTCATCTCACTTTCACCCATTTTTTCAAGGTGTCCATCATTTACCATTTCAGTGTTCTGTGCTTCACCACCATCACCACTCCACAGCTCATTCCTTCTCAATTACTAGACATATCAGCAAATTATCCATATACATTTATAGTACATAATTATGTTAGTAAGTTATGCTTATGTAAACAATGTGTAACACTTTCCATATTCTCAGGGACACCAATAAGAAGCCTCCTACGAAACACCATCTACAGGCTGCGTATGCGAATACAGCAAATGGGGAGGGAGGCTGTTAGAACACCACACCAGCTGATAGCGACGGCTGCAAATTTTCTGGCCCCGGAGGTGCTTGATTTTTTTTAAAGGACTCATCATTCTTCTTCTTGTGACCTTTGTCGCTTAGTATCGCTTCATAGGTACTCTTCCACTTCATCTCCTTCGTTAACAAAACTTGTTAACACCCTTGTTTATTTCACCTGGGAAAGACATTTTCATCAGCTTTCAATCCTTTGAAATTATCATCCTAATTCATTGTCTCTTGTGTGTTCTTATCTCCCAGCACTGCGTTAGGAACACTGGTGAGGTTTACAATACTTTCAGTTTCCTTTCTGTCCCCATACAGCCCTAACTCCGTACACAGGGCCCCGTCTTTCTGCTCTAGTCTCCCGTCCCACTCCTCTCTGCCTAGGACTGTTACTATTGACGCTATAAGCTTTTCCCTCTGACTCCTATACTTGTTGCATTCCACAATGACATGTTCTACAGTTTCTTTCGCTCCTACCCTGTAGCTACAATTCTGGTTCTCCAGTTCCCTGTTCCTTCCGTTGACTTCCAAGGTGCCTGTTCTTGCTTTGTAGAGTAACTTACTCCCCCAGTCTCCTACATGCCAGGTCACCCCCCCTGGTTTCTGTTTCCACCTGTACCACTGCAACGTTGATTTCCTGACCATTCCCTCCTGCCATTTAACTAGCCCATTATTCTCAATTTTCTTTTTGATATCTCTTATCTCCATCTTGTTCCATTTCTCTCCTTTTCCATCTCTAGTTCCTTCTTCCAGGTGGTACTTGATCTATTTTCCTGTGATATTTTCTTTGCCCATCTATCTTCAGTAAGTCTCAATTTTCTTGTGGAACACCAGTTTTCCTTTAATTATCCTTTCCCTGAAGGTGCTCCATCCCATGTCTCCCCTTATGGCCTCTACATCAGTGCTCCTACAAGCTCCTAGACCCCATCTGCCTACTGTGTTCTGAGCCTTTACCAAGTGCATGATGTCTCCTTCCCTGTACTGAGTCACTTCTGACCCATACAGACAATAGGAAACAGCCACCCCCTTCCATAAACTCCTGCCTACTTCATATGTATTAGTGACTGTTACCACCATTTATAATCATGCCTATCATCCTCCTTGCCTTGCCTTCATTAACTTTCCCCTGCTTTTCACCGCCTATCCCTTCCTTGTATACTTCCATTCCTAGTTATACATATGTACTTATCTACTACTTCTAGGACATTATTCTGAAGCAGCCACTGACTCCTACCTTCACTGTTAAACTCCATGACTTTACATTTCATTTCACTAAACTTCAGGTCCCATTCCCTTCCGTACTTGTTTGTTATGTGTAAAATCTCCTCCATTTCATCCTTACTTTCTGCCATCAGCACTACATCATCAGCATAGGCCAGACATCCTAACTTCTCTCCTCCAATTGCTACTCCTTTACTGGACTTCCTGATTCTCACGATGAGTTCCTCTAAATACAGATTAAATAATGTTGGGGACATGACAGATCCTTGTCTAACTCCAATATTATTTACCATTCCACCTCTGCCTTTCCTGAACCCACTTTGCTCCTCTCCTAACATCTTGTTTTCCTCTATCCACAATTTCAATTTCTCATTTATAATCATTTCAAAAACCTTGGCTAGTATGTTCATGACAGCTATGGGCCTATAATTGGCTATGTCCTCCTTATCTTTTCCTCCTCCTTTGTGTATTAGGGTCACTCTGCTCTTTTTCCAGTCCTGTGGCACGCAGCCTTGCTCCAGCACTGTCACATATGTTATATATTGCCTGTTTTACCATTTCTCCTCTATATTTAACAAACTCCCCTATGAGCCCATCTGTCTCTGCAGCTTTGCCGTTCTTCAAAACTTTCAGTACCTTTTCTACCTCTCCAAGCTCAATTAGGTACTGTTTCCTCCATTTCTCTCTTGTCACTGTAGATCATAATGTTTTCCATTCGCTCTACTTCCATGTCCTTTCTAATTACTTTACTCCAGTACCCTTCTATTAATGATTCTATTTCATCCTCCTTCTCAGTATGTCTTCCCTCTATTTTCAATTTAACTTTCTGGTTAATCTCTCGTCCACCGAGGTTTCTTTTTAGTGTTTTCCATCCTTCATTTTCCCTCTTCCCTCGAGGTAAACTGTTGAGTTTCTTTGCCTGCTGTCAACAAGAGTTTCATCTAAATTTTTATTATATTTTTTGTCATTGCTTTATAATGTGTTCTTGCAAGACTGCCTCTGCTTTGTGCTACTGTGGTACTGCATGTACTGTATCTAGCTGTTGCTTTTCTATTTCTCCCTGCATATAATGTTTCCTCCACTTTGTTGCAATGCATTCTAACTGCTACATATGCTGCTTACCCTATATACTTGTTTGTAAATAGTATATTTGAATTTTGTATTTAATTTATTTTAATTTTATTTATTTATTTTTGTTTGTTTTATGTTCACCTCATATACTTTGGCATTTGGTATCTGTCCTCTTTTTTCCCTCATGATCTGCAGGACAACAACAGGTTTGTGCTGTTTGTTACAGCATGTTATTCAGTAATGGTTTCCACTTAATTTCCTTGCAGTAGCTCTAATGCTTATAAATCTGCGATATTTGTATTGGTTATATGTCGTTTACATACCTTTTGTTGCCTGTTTTGCCCATTGTAATGTATGCTAAAAGCTTTTGCTTTGTTGCTTTTTGTTCTCAACATGTATGATGTATAGCATAACGTTGCCACACCATTGCTCAAGGTTTCTAACATAAAACTCTTGATGTGTTTTGTGTCATGTGGTGCAGCATGTTTTGCAACAAACTCATGTGTTTTCTCGTGCTATGCATCACAGTGTCTTTTACTGCTGCCATTAATGCATGATATTAGTTCGATGTTTTTGTGATCTCTTGTATAATGCAACTAACTTCTTGTGTTATCTCCTGCAATGCATTGCAATGTCTAATAGGCAGGTGTTGCTGTTGACATGTAGCTGCATGTAAAAGAGTAATGATCTTACTGTTCTGCTTTGTATTACATAATCAAGTATTGCATCATGTTCTACATGATTTGTAAACCTCAAAGTACATAGAAATTTGAATAAAATTTGGCTACCATATTTTGCTTTATATAATTTATTTCCTTGTCAAAGATACTATCCAAAATATTTATATTTCTTTGAAGGTTATAGCCTATAACCTTCAAAGAAATATGCATTTTTTGGATAGTATATATATAATATATAGAGGAAGTGCAGGGATATTATGAGCATTTGAGTTACCCATCGATTCTGTACGTTCTCTAATGTTTCCCATGCTCTGTCTTTACCACTATCCCGCGGTTAGATGGCGTGACAATCGCGGCTTCGAAACTTTACTACAGGAATCACCTTCCTTGTCCTCTATATTCCTTGGAGGAGAGGGTGGCCCACCGCCACCAGTTACAGCCGACAGTCAGTCACTCAGTCAGTCTCAGAGACTGAGTGATTTCAAAGGAGCGCGGTGAAGCTGCCGGGAGTAGATAATGCTCATAGCAAAAGTGCTAATGATTCAATATCAGATAAAGTCTTCCTTATTATGTCGTATACTTGATTTTGAGCAAATAACCTAAACTGCAGTCAACATTTCATTGAGGTACGAAGCTGACCAAGCTTATGTAAACGCTCCACACACAATAAACGCCACTCATTTCAAATGTTTCTCATTCATTACCACCACTACATTGTTCGGTGATGGATGTCATAGATGAAAATGTTTTTTTTCTTACATACTCCAAAAATATCTTTAATACCTTAGATAACCATTAAATATTATAAAATACATTACTATAAATGACAATAGGCAACTCCTGCCTACTCTAGACTCGTTCTGACATCATGGCGCCAGAATAGGAATTTCAGGTCGGACTTTGGCAGACCTCTATGTAATTGGCGAATTTTGGCGAGCAAGCAGCCATAAGCCTGGCTTGACTCTCGCTTGCGTGCCTCGCCAGAACGCCCCGGCTGGTCGGGGTTCGCCCGCTCACAGCTGATCATAAGAACATAAGAACATAAGAAAATAAGGAAGCTACAAGAGCCCGTGAGGCCTACACGTGGTAGTTCCTGTTACCTAACACTACTTACATCCACCTTTTATCCCCATCCATGAACCTATCCAGGCCCTCTTTAAAGCTCCCTAATGACTCCGCACTAACTACCTGTTTACCGAGTCCATTCCAGTCATTCACCACCCTATTTGTGAACCAGTTTTTTCCTATTTTTTTTATAAATCTACGCTTTTCCAGCTTGAATCCGTTACTTCTTGTTCTACCCTGATTAAAAGCCGTAAGAACTTTTCCTACTTCTCCTTTATTAAATCCCTTTATCCACTTAAAAACTTCTATCAGATCGCCCCTTAATCTTAGTCTCTCGAGTGAGTGTAACTTTAATAGCTCCAATCTTTTCTCATAACTAAAGTTACGCATCCCTTGAATAATTTTGGTCATCCTTCTCTGCACTGATTCTAACAAGGCTATATCCATCCTGTAATATGGAGACCAAAACTGAACTGCATAGTCTAGGTGAGGTCTGACTAGAGCCCGATAAAGCTTTCTAATAACTTCCGCACTTCTACTTTTAACACTTCTGGTAATGAATCCTAACACTCTATTAGCTCTATTTCTAGCCTCAATACATTGTTTCCTAGGTCGGAGGTCTGGGCTCACCCTTACTCCAAGATCTTTTTCACCTTCTGATCTTTTCAGCGATACATTGCGTATGGTGTATCTATTACCAGGGTTTTTTTCTACCAACATTCATAACGCTGCACTTATCAATATTAAATTCCATCTGCCATCTGACTGCCCACTCATTAAGTTTATCTAAGTCTCCCTGCAATGTTTACATCAGACTGTGATCCAATAATCCTACCTACCTTAGTATCATCAGCAAACTTGCTGATATCACTGCTAATCCCACTATCCACGTCGTTGATGTAAATAAAAAATGGTAATGGACCCAAAACAGACCCTTGTCTGTTCTCCACTTGTCACTTGTCCCCAATCAGATTTAGAACCATTAATCGTAACCCTTTGTTGCCTATCGTATATAAACTATAAACTGATCACTATAAACAGTAGATTGTTTATGATGTTTATGTGATGTTTTATAGTAAACAAAACAAACACAATGACGAAAGTGTACTGTCGAATGAAAGCCATCAATAAATTACGATAGCTGACGATATTGTGAGTGGATCACAACATATATCCTTCACATGAATGTTTTTTTTTGGTTATAATGGACGAGAGCTGCGTGGTCGCTACCGCCATTACCACTTACGTTTTCTATATTCATTTTTGCTCAGTATACTGTACAGTATAAATCCATTTCCGCGTGACCGTCAAAACTTATATATATATATATATATATATATATATATATATATATATATATATATATATATATATATATATATTTATATATATATATATATATATATATATATATATATATATATATATATATATATATATATATATATATATATATATAGAGAGAGAGAGAGAGAGAGAGAGAGAGAGTTATATAGAGTTGACAGACACACCCCCTCTGGAAGGGTAGTGTCTGCATGCATTTTTAGACAACTATGTCATTTATACAATATATATATATATATATATATATATATATATATATATATATATATATATATATATATATATATATTGTATAAATGACATAGTTGTCTAAAAATGCATGCAGACACTACCCTTCCAGAGGAGGGTGTGTCTGTCAACTCTATAGGATGTTAGGTTAAGAATTATTTAGGTTAATAATCTCGCCGGGGGGTCGAAGGGGGCAGAGTCCCCCCCTTAGGAGGGAGCTCTGTCCCCTTCGAGGTGACCCGTTCGGAGGTTGACCCGTTAGGAGGTTATGTTAGGTTAATAGGGTTATAATCCTCCCGACAGGTGATTACCTGATTGCCTCTACAAAAAAGTCTGAGATGCCTGAATAATTCTAAGTTCAAAGGCAAGCGCTTTTTTTTTTTTTTATAGTAGGAGGTTAATACGCCAGGTTAGGGTAGATTAGGTTTAGTTCAAATTTTTCACTACCCCTGTTATCTAATATACTATAGGAGTAGCCGTGTGTCTGTCTGTCTGTCTGTATGTCTGTATGTCTGTCTGTTTTGGATAGCCGAAACTGTAAATTAAATTTTGATGAGAGTAGGCTTAAAATATCGCAAATAAATCGTAGGTGGTAAGCGGCTTGGTCCCATGTCAATTGAATCCTTTTGAACGGGGGTTTTGGGCTAAAAACGCTTTTAGGAGTTTGAGATTACAGGAAAAACTCTGCGGTAACATCTTGCCGCATTCCACAAACTCAGTAGACTCTTGGACTTAACGTTTGTGTGCGTGTGTGTGCGTGCGTGTGTGTGTGTGTGTGTGTGCATGTGTGTGTGTGTGTGTGTGTGTGTGTGTGTGTGTGAGCATGCATGTGTGTGTGTGCATGTGTGTGTGTGCGTGCTTGTGTGTGTGTGTGTGTGTGTGTGTGTGTGTGTGTGTGTGTGTGTGTGTGTGTGTGTGTGTGTGTGTGTGTGTGTGTGTGTGTGTGTGTGTGTGTGTGTGTGTGTGTGTGTGCTTGGGGTCTATGTTCTAATATACTCCACGCACAGCCAACTCTACGTCAGCCTGTCAAGGGTTTGTTGCGCTGATGCAGTCGAAGTGTTGGCGCCCCGTGGAATCACACGGAACGTGGTCTACCCCGAGGCACTTTCACCAGTGACTAATGACAGCAACAACATGATTGGAGTTTGCACTCACATTGTTGTCTAATATATACTACTACATACTACAAACATCAATACATGGGTCCGAAGGGCCCACAAGCACTTGTCCCTTCTATGAACGTTTGGCTTTGGACCTAGAAATTTTCAGGCACCTTAGACTTTGTCGAGGAAATAGTGGAATTATTCGGCGATAGTTCCACTAGTATTAGATGAAAAGGAAGAATAAAAGCTACTTAATTATTAAAAGTAATCCAATAAGTTCTCGCTAGTCCCAGAACACTAGCAGTGCAGTTTGACATTGGTAACGTAATCTGACCTAACTGGAAGAGGGGGGGGGGGGGGGTGCTGCGGCCCAGACCCCCGTTCGTTCACTAACCTAACCTGGACATTGGTTAACTGGCCAACATAACCTAACCACATATCTTTACCTAACTTTTCAGGCTATTGCTCGTATTTAATACTTTAATGCAGAAACACGGGTAAAAGTAGATTAAATGTATATATTGGGTGCTGTAATATCAAAATCAAGAGCTGGAACTGTCGCCGAAAATAGGAACACTTGTCGTCGTTGGCGATAATTCCTATCGGCGACAGTTCCAGGTACCTGTGGAGGCAGTGTGGTTTAAACAGGCCTGGCCGCACACTGGAACCTTTGCAGCTATGAAGTACAGTAAGTGTATAATATGCTGCTGTAATGTCATTCAGATAAGCTTGGAGCAGTGCTTATGCAGTTTTACCATTAGTAAAATTAGAGAGAAATAACGTCATACGGACTGGTGTTAGCGTTACATGCAAGACTTGGGAAACTGATTTCACCAGACTATGACGTTCTCCTCTCGTGTCACACCACTGTAGCTCTATTTTTATGGTCCTAGATGTAAGTCCGTTCTTCTAAATGTATATACTTTTGCTAATTTGAGCCTTATTATCAGCAAAATAATTCAGCAGAAACTGCTACACGTCACAGGGACTAGCGTACGTCAGGTTGATAAGACCTGACAATTATTTCATCAATTTTAAAGTTCTCCTCTCATGTCATTGACAATGTATATTCTTTTTCGTAGTCTTAAGGTAAGTCCGTATTTATGGATGTACATATATGTGTTTACTTGTGTCCTGTTATCTGTAATTTTTCATTATTTCTACGACGAAAGTCAGTGAAGCGTCTCTGCCATGTTATTGTTTTTCTATGACGTCACGTTTTAAGCCGTCATAAGCGACCCTCGACCCTCGCTTGCCACAGCTTGCGGCAGCTTGCGCCAGCTGGGCAAGCCGGCTTACGAAAAGTGCCTCGAGTTAACAGAAACCGCAAGCTGCCGCAAGCCGGCTTATGGTGGCTTGCTCACCAAACTTTGCCAATGACTTTGATTTCCCCTATATAGTCCCTAATCGATTTGATATTCGATAGTCGAATATAGTCGATTTTATAGTTCCAAACAGTCGACTTCGACAACATGCGTCCCGCTTCTCTCATTCACGCCACAGTCTCACTCTCTCACGCCCACCACCTTCCTCTGGTAATCCTGAATGCCGCCCTGCCGACGTAACTTGGGTGGTTCATTTACACACCTAAAGGCAGTCGCAAAGGCGTGGAGAACAGGAAGTACACTGAGGAAAGCTGGCGGCGGCGGGGAGAGTCTGTCTCTGTATGGCGGGCCATTTGGCGAGTCCGCGACTGGCGAGCGAGAGAGGCTGGGACGTGTGGTGGCGTAGGTGGGTAGCGTGCTCATTTTACACTAAACGCATGCATTCATCACCTGATAGATCTAACTAGCCCCTGGATGTAATAACATGCAACACAGTCTTCACACAACAAAATCTCGCTATCTGGAATCTCCCCCGGGTAGTCAACCAGAGAAAATGAATAATGTGTAAATTAATATCGCGAAGCGTGCCTTAACCATATAACAGAGAGGTTCTGATAATTGCCTTGGTCAGAAGCAGCATCAATTACAATTGGCAGCCAAACAACAGATAGCAGTACTTACCGAGGGCACGCCACACCTCCTCCTCGTTCTCCTTTGACCACTGGACGGCTGCACCGCCAGGGTGATCGTAACGGGCACGGAGGCGACGGCCTGCCGGGGCGTTAGCCAGGATGATGAAGGTCCGTTGCTCTTCCAGGGGAGAGAGACAGTCTTCTCGCGGCCCGAAGTACGTCACATTGATCCGTCTGCGTGATGGATAAAGAAGGATGAGGATTAAAATGAGATTTTTTTCATAGAGCAAAAATAAATTAAAAAGTCACTCTCCTCCTTGAGCAAGGGGGTAGGAGTGTATTTACCCATAGAACGGTCCTATGAGCTCTAAGCTCCCAAACGGGAGGGTAATGGCTGGCGATCACGAGTCAAGCGCGTATTCAAGACCATGGTAAATAACAGACACACACATGATCAAGACTGTGGTGAATAACACACTCATACACACATGTACACACAAACACACACACACAAGGGTGCTCCGTAGTGTAGTGGTTAGCACACTCGGTTCACAACCGAGAAGTCCCGGGTTCGATCCCCGGGCGGAGTGGAGAAAGATGGGCGGTCTCCTTATATCCCGAGCTCCTTTCCACCCAGCAGTGAATGGGTTCCGGGTGTTATCCGGTGTAGCGGGACAATCCATTAACCAGACCAGTTCATTAACTGCCACGACTACGCACGCGCGGCAGATGACGACATACAGGAAAACATTGGCCACGCCCCCCGATCGGAACATTATCATCAAATTTGATTATATAACCTATATAACTTTACAAAACTTAACCCAAACGTATCCTAAACCTAACCTAAATCAAACCTAACTAAACCTTAACTTAATCTAAATTTAGCTGGGTTAGGTTACGTTTAGGTTTAGTGAAGTTAAATGTAGGTTAAGTTTAGGTTTGATTTAGTTAGGTTAGGTTTAGGATAGTTTTGGGTTTAGTTTTGTAGAGTTATTTAGGCTAAATAAGCGAATCTGATGGTAAAGTTCTGATCGGGGGGCGAGGCCAATGTTTTCCTATGTGACATCATCTGCCGCGCGTGCGTAGTCGTGGCAGTTAATGAACTGGTCTGGTTAATGGATTGGCCCGCTAAACCGGGGGTTGTATCGAGGCCACCGAGATGAGATTATCGGGGATCTCATCTCGGTGGCCTCGGTTGTATCCCGCCTCCCGGGGCTTGTTGGCCAACAAGGACTAAGGAAGCACAATAAAATGTAGATACGGAGACGGAACCATACGAGTGTAGCTCAGGCCCTGTAAAATACAACTAGGTAAATACACACTCACAGTAATACACATGCACACACAATACACAGCCTGTATGGTTCGGTGGTGTAGAACGCGATGCACCATTTTGTGGGTCCGCGTTCAATTTCCACTTGCTCAAGGGGATTCTTCATCTTCACTGACAAATGCTGGTAGTTGTTATTCCCCTTGAGCAAGGGGATGGGGTGTGTATGGTGTGTGAGGGCTCAGCTTTACGCACAGATGTCTTTATAAGTTATGAGCTCTTTCCAGGAAGGTAACAACTGAAAGTTACTAGTTTCAGGTTAAAAAAATGACAAACAAAATCGAATAGTCTCGCCGACTTAAATGACCTAACCTACGATGGGACCTCGGTACGAAATATCGTAAAAGCCTCTATGTTCAATGCGTATAATTTTGGAATGTGAGAAGCAGCGAATGAGGCATATGAGGATTGCCAGTCACAATGGGATGAGAACAGATTAATCGTATTACATCATGAAATGTGTAAATATTTGGTTGAAGCCTACTCTCTCAGGTCGTCCCTTTCTGTTTGCATCATATCAGTTTTCGTTACTAAATATTTTCCTTTTTGGCAAAACAAAAGTAACAACGCTCAACAGTGCAGTTACTTGAACCAACTCTATCCTGATATCCACACTTCCTCCATTGACGTTCAGAGGTAATTGGCATATCCACATTATCCAGCTTCCTGTTACTGCAATGTGGACAATCATCAACTTTTTCAACATCCCGCACTGCCGCATGGCGCGCGCTACAGCCCATAACGTAGACGGGGCTTATGAAAGAAACACTTGAGCATGTTCATGGTAACTGTGGGTATGTGAATTCAAGCAAACCATATGCATTAGTGATGCATGAAATGAGGTCGAAGAAAAAAGTTTTAGTATTTTTGTTCCTTGGATGAGCCGTATATTGATAAAAAGAATGAATTTCGTGTCTCAAAAAATACCAAACCATTTATCTTAGATTCGTCGCGTTGATGACCGCATCAACAGTCATGGGATCTAGGACATCATGCATTAATTATTGTTCCACAACGCCCAGGCCATCAACCAGCTGCATTTTTGCTATATTTGTGTATCACCAATTACCGTTTTCGCCAGTACCCTTTTTCAACAAACGCCACGATGCGGGCTGGCAACCCAGGTGACGGTGTGACCCGACATCAAATTCACTTCTTAGAAAGAGAAAGTTACACGTTCGGTCCTGTGCTTCCTAGATATCTGCACATTTTACAGAAAAAAATAGCAAAATAGAGATAACATCCCTTGCCTTCAGACTGCAGTTAGTGAAAGTCTTGATTTGCAGGGTTGATCTTACGCGCTAATTATATAAAAACAAGGACTAAAAACAATCACGTAGGTTTATAATGGTTGGGCATTATAGAAAAAATGTCGTAAGCTGCGGAGTATAAATAGATCCTACCGCGAAACAGCACAGCACTTGAATTCCAGTGGTCAGAACGAGAATCTCTCCCGCCCTCCTCCTCCACATCACAATGAAACTTACTGTAAGTTAAGATGCTCCAAAACTTAGGTTAAGTATAGACTGACTGTCAATTTTATGAAACACTAGCCGCAAAGCCGCCCTCCGGGCGGACTTTTTGGCTAGCTCCTGCGGAGGGCTATTGGTGGTGGGCCGAAGGCCCACCAAACACGGACTCTCCAGATAGCCCCTTCTAACTTTCCTGAAATCATGGATGTAGAAATGTATGTATTCCCCCCACCCATTCACTAACCCATTACCCATCACCCCCCACCCATTCACTCACCCATTACCCATCACCCCCCACCCATTCACTCACCCATTACCCATCACCACACACCCATTCACTCACCCATTACCCATCACCCCCCACCTATTCCCTCACCCATCACCCATCACCCCCAACCCATCACCCCCACCCATTCACTCACCCATCACCCACACCCATTACCCATCACCCCACCCATTCACTCACCCATTACCCATCACCCTACATCCTCAATCCATTACCCATCACCCTACATACTTTCCTCAATTCTCGCAACCCACTTTTTTTTCACAATTATCGCTAATAGGCTGCTAAAAAAAAAAAAAAAGAAGTGATCGGATCATCTCATAATTGGGCTTAAAACCTTCCCCTGGTCAACCCGGTTTCAAAAATGTGCCATTTGAGGTGATTGCGTCACGGGGGGCGGAACCTATACCAGACACACACACACACACACACACACACACACACACACACACACACACACACACACACACACACACACAGACAGACAGACAGACAGACAGACAGACACACTTTCGCTTATATTTACCATTACCCATCACCCCCCACCTATTCCCTCACCCATCACCCATCACCCCCAACCCATCACCCCCCACCCATTCACTCACCCATCACCCCACACCCATTACCCATCACCCCACCCATTCACTCACCATTACCCATCACCCTACATCAAGGTTTCCTCAATTCTCGCAACCCACTTTTTTTTTCACAATTATCGCTAATAGGCTGCTAAAAAAAAGAAAAAAAAAAGTGATCGGATCATCTCATAATTGGGCTTAAAACCTTCCCCTGGTCAACCCGGTTCCAAAAATGTGCCATATGAGGTGATTGCGCCACGGGGGGCGGAACCTATACCAGACACACACACACACACACACACACAGACAGACAGACAGACACACTTTCGCTTATATTTACTATTACCCATTACCCCCTACCTATTCCCTCACCCATCACCCATCACCCCCAACCCATCACCCCCCACCCATTCACTCACCCATCACCCCACACCCATTACCCATCACCCCACCCATTCACTCACCCATTACCCATCACCCTACATCAAGGTTTCCTCAATTCTCGCAACCCACTTTTTTTTTTCACAATTATCGCTAATAGGCTGCTAAAAAAAAAAAAAAAAAAAAGTGATCGAATCATCTCATAAGTGGGCTTATGACCTTCCCCTGGTCAACCCGGTTCCAAAAATGTGCCATATGAGGTGATTGCGCCACGGGGAGCAGAACCTATACCACACACACACACACACACACACACACACACACAGACAGACAGACAGACAGACAGACAGACAGACAGACACACTTTCGCTTATATTATTATAGACAAAGCAAAAGTTGTCTTAATGTCCATAGCGAGCATATTTTACTGTAGCCTTATACCTATAACCTTATAGCGCGTATGTTGTGTGACGGGCGACATGGAGGGGAATATATACGATGATTCAACCAGACTGAGGACATATTAGTTTCATCCTACCTGCATCACCCCCTCAACACACATTTCAACCTGTTGTTCCTTACAGGTGGTGGTGCTGATGGTGTGCCTGGCTGGTCTGGCCTTAGGGTCACCAGCACAACGTTATCAGTCGCGTTCTTCTTCATCAGCTACTGAGTTGGACAACGAACAACTGAAAAAAACCGTCACCCTTATCGAACAGTTCATCCCGCCCCTCTTATCAGCCATTACGGACGAGAATGACAACCCTGTCAACCGCATGAACAAGCTAGTGGACACGGCTTTGGTGCTGCGTGAAGAGACCATTAAACTGAGTGGCCGGGAGGCGAGTAACAAGGAGGTGCTTGCAGAGATAGCAGCCGCGAGGGAGACCATGCCGCTCATCATGGACATTCTGCGAGCCACAATGGCAGTCTTCCAACCCAAGAACGCCAACAACCCCGCTGGCGCTAAAGCTTTTGACCCCTCTTACCTTACCGCAGTGCGGCAATAATACACGACGCAGACACACATACACACACACACACAAACACAGAAACAACCACACGTGCACACACATTTACGATGAGTGTGCACAAACAAACACAAGGAAACACTACAAAAAAAAGTACACAAACGAACATACCCACTTGCCAAGAAGCTCAGGAGCTTCACCATTATAACCTAATCAGGATCCTTGCTAGTTCGAGTTTATTGTATAATTAATTATATCAATGGTACATTGATGTCATGCTGTAATGCGTTCAAGGGACAATTTTTTTTTTTGGAGTAGTTATATATTAATGCATCAAGTTGTCACAACTTTATTCATATATAATAGTGATTTGGAAAGCTACGTTGAATTTCTTTATTTAACCTCTGTCATGGTTACCGTGTTCACTTGCACGCATCATGCCCTTCCCGGTGTAGAGACCGGTAAGTGAGATGATATTCTGAAGGGGATGACGAAGGGGGAGCTGCAGCCCTCATGACAAGAGGGCAATTATGACTGGTCATGGGGCTGTGAACAGGGAGCCAATGTACTGCTCAATAGGCGAGATGTGAGACCGACAGAGCATTACATTGCCCTGGACTCACAATTAACCCTTTTGAATTCCGTCAAAAGAATCTTTCCACAGACAAACTGGCAGGGTAACAATCATAATTCGGGGAATAAGTCTTATTTCCCATTATTATATATTGACTCGTGAGGCTCGAACATGGTGGGGCTCGAACCCACTCTCGCCTTATGCCCCCTTCACATACACGGATTTTTCTTACGAGTCCTTACGGATCGCACAAATTCACGGATCCTTACGATTTGGCCACTTTTACGACCGATTTAAGAGTTGTTACGAGTTATTACGAGCTATTTACGGTTTATTACGGATTATTACGAGTTATTACGATGTATTTACGGCAAAATTCCACGATTTGTTACGAGTTGTCACGGATAACTACGAGCAACTTACGGGCATTTTACGAGCTTTTTACGGAATGTTACTATTCATCGAAGCTTTTACGTGTTAGTTACGACCTGTTTACGTGTTGTTACGAATAGTTACGAGTTAGTTACGAGTATTTACGAGTCCTTACGATTTTTTGCCAAAAAATAAATAAATCCTGCAAATCTCAATGTATCATCATTGCATTCATTCATAACATTCATAGCATCATTGTATCGCATTCTTTGGAGCCATGCTTGTAGATATTGTAGAGTAGATATGCAGAGATGTGACTTCTATGACTTCTTGATAACAACTGAAAATGAAGTGTTCGATTTTGCATATCTATTCGTATAAAATACTCGTAACTACACGTACAGTGCTCGTAATAACTCGTAACAATCCGTAAAGCCAGCCATCGTAACATGACCCGAATGAGATCCTAAACAACACGTAAGCACTCGTAATAATCTATAATAATATAAGCGAAAGTGTGTCTGTCTGTCTGTCTGTCTGTCTGTCTGTCTGTGTGTGTGTGTGTGTGTGTGTGTGTGGTATAGGTTCCGCCCCCCGTGGCGCAATCACCTCATATGGCACATTTTTGGAACCGGGTTGACCAGGGGAAGGTTTTAAGCCCACTTATGAGATGATTCAATAACTTTTTTTTATTTGTATTTTTTAGCAGCCTATTAGCGATAATTGTGAAAAAAAAGTGGGTTGCGAGAATTGAGGAAACCTTGATGTAGGGTGATGGGTAATGGTTGAGTGAATGGGTGGGGTGATGGGTAATGGGTGTGGGGTGATGGGTGAGTGAATGGGTGGGGGGTGATGGGTTGGGGGTGATGGGTGATGGGTGAGGGAATAGGTGGGGGGTGAAGGGTAATCTATTATAATAATATAAGCGAAAGTGTGTCTGTCTGTCTGTGTGTGTGTGTGTGTGTGTGTGTGTGTGTGTGTGTGTGTGTGTGTGTGTGTGGTATAGGGTCCGCCCCCCGTGGCGCAATCACCTCATATGGCACATTTTTGGAACCGGGTTGACCAGGGGAAGGTTTTAAGCCCACTTATGAGATGATTCGATCACCTTTTTTTTTTTTTTTTTTTTTAGCAGCCTATTAGCGATAATTGTGAAAAAAAAGGTGGGTTGCGAGAATTGAGGAAACCTTGATGTAGGGTGATGGGTAATGGGTGAGTGAATGGGTGGGGTGATGGGTAATGGGTGTGGGGTGATGGGTGAGTGAATGGGTGGGGGGTGATGGGTTGGGGATGATGGGTGATGGGTGAGGGAATAGGTGGGGGGTGATGGGTAATGGTAAATATAAGCGCAAGTGTATCTGTCTGTCTGTCTGTCTGTCTGTCTGTGTGTGTGTGTGTGTGTGTGTGTGTGTGGTATAGGTTCCGCCCCCCGTGGCGCACTCACCTCATATGGCACCTTTTTGGAACCGGGTTGACCAGGGGAAGGTTTTAAGCCCAATTATGAGATGATCCGATCACTTTTTTCTTCTTTTTTTTAGCAGCCTATTAGCGATAATTGTGAAAAAAAAGTGGGTTGCGAGAATTGAGGAAACCTTGATGTAGGGTGATGGGTAATGGGTGGGGTGATGGGTAATGGGTGTGGGGTGATGGGTGTGGGGTGATGGGTGAGTGAATGGGTGGGGGGTGATGGGTTGGGGGTGATGGGTGATGGGTGAGGGAATAGGTGGGGGGTGATGGGTAATGGGTGAGTGAATGGTTGTGTGGTGATGGGTAATGGGTGAGTGAATGGGTGGGGGGTGATGGGTAATGGGTGAGTGAATGGGTGGGGGGTGATGGGTAATGGGTGAGTGAATGGGTGGGGGGAATACATACATTTCTACATCCATGATTTCAGGAAAGTTAGAAGGGGCTATCTGGAGAGTCCGTGTTTGGTGGGCCGAAGGCCCACCGCCAATAGCCCTCCGCAGGAGCTAGCCAAAAAGTCCGCCCGGAGGACGGCTTTGCGGCTAGTCCGTAAATAAATCGCAAACTAACCGTAACAAATCGTTAAAAAAATTGTTACGAGTCATTTATGGATTTTTGCGAGCAGTTTTACGGATGGTTACGTGTTGTTGCGAGCGGTTTACGATACTTACGGATTGTTACGAGTTATTTACGGGAAAATAAATCCGTGGACAATCGTAAGAAGATTTTTGACGTGTCAAGAAATTTGTCTCTCCTTTCACGGATCCTTAAGAGTGTCTGCGAGTTGTTGCGAGTTGTGACGAGTTATTTACGGATACCAGAGAGTTATTTACGGATGCTTGCGATTGACTACGAGTTGGCGATCCGTAAGGACTCGTAAGAAAAATCCGTGTATGTGAAGGGGGTATTAAGCTCCCTTCACACATTCCATAATCGTACCACGATAGCGCCACCAATTTAATTATTGACGCTATCGTGAAATTTGACCACGATAAACGCAGACCAAGATAGCCTCACAACAATGTCACGATGCCTGTAGCTACGTATGTCATGATGGTCGTAAGATGGTCACGATGGAGTCATGACAGCTCTAAGACTAAGTCACGAATGGAAAATCAACGGTCATTTTGTTGTCACGATAGATCTACGATAACCATGACTGTGCCATGACGGTACCATGAACGTATCACGATAGCGTCAAGTGCTAGCCCCACACGTGGGCGGGGGTTGCCATGGTGATGGAAAAGGAGAGGGGGTAGAGATGAAGGTGGGATAAACAGGGGTGGGTGTTTTGGTGATGGATAATGGGGGGAAACGGGGGGAGGGGGTTGTAATAAGGAAGGGGGTGATGGTGTTGGTGGGAAAACGGGGGGGGTTGACGCTTGGAGAAGGCTTTGTTGTGGGGGTGGTGGCGATGTGAATGGTTAAACGGGGCTGGGTGGTATCAACCCCCTACCCCCTACTCCATCACCACGTGGTGCTGGGAGTAGTGGGTAGGGAGTCGAGGGGGAAGTGTCACCACGTGCTGGTGGGAGTAGGGGGAAGGGAGTTGAGGGGGGAGTGTCACCACATGGTGGTGGGAATAGGGGGAAGGGAATCGAGGGTGGGTGGAGGTGCATGAGAAAGGGAGGAGAAGGCGGAAGAGGGTGCAAAAAAGGGGGGGAAGGTAGGGATGAAGGCGGGCGTAACGGTTTCTTATCGTCATGATAGACATACGACGATCACGATAGTGTCACGAAGCTGCTACATAGATAACGATAGCGTCACGATAGACTTACGATAGCGCTGCGTTGGGTACAAAAATCGGGGAGCTTCCCGACTTTTTAGTGCACGCACTAACTTTTCGTGGCCTCGGCCGAGCGCGTCACGTCACGTTCGGTCACGATGGACCCATAATCCGGACCATGACGGCGCTGCGCATTGCATTGTTGGCGCGTTCGTGGTTCCATTATGGAATGTGTGAAGGGGGCTTTAGACGTCACGCCACCACAGGCGGGCACAATACCACTAAACCAAACTGATATTTCGCTTGGCCAGCAGTCGTCAAAGCTATTTGAACCATTACACAGCTTTTTACCCCTCTCATATTTATTTCACGAATTTTGATGCATATATTATGTTAGCGTTAACCAACACACATATCTTAGGCTTTGTCTCTTTCGGAGGAGCGGTTTACATGAGTTCGTTATGAGATAACTTTGAACACCTTCTGTCTCCGTTCTCTGTTTACACTCAGGGTATACTCAACTACACCGTTTCACATCGTCAATTTTTTTTTTTGTTGTTGATGAGATTCCCTTTCTAATACCCACTGTTCTCCGTTTGTCTCTATTACACTGAGGGCTTAGGGGATACTAATCCCACCGCTGCCACCAATGTAACGCATGTATCTGCCGGATCGACCACTTAAACCATGGAGATAGAATAAAGAGGAGATGCCCTGCCAGCCCCGCGCTTCACCATAAAGTGAGGTCCGGCTGTCGGGCTGAAGCTCCGCCCACGACTGGCAGAAACTCGCTTCTCACAACGCGCTGTGCGTTATTTCCCGGGAGGTTGGATGGGTATTACGCACATGTATTATTATATTACAACTTTTATTTAAGATATATATAAGAAATACATGAAAAAGTGAAATATAAGTACAAAACTTATAATATTTAAATGACTATATGTACATAGAGAGAGGGACAGAGAGAGTGTGTGTATGCTACTGGCCAGTGAAATGAATGAGTTTTGTGTATATTTGTATTAACTATAGTGCAGATAGAGGAGATATGAGACAGTATTATAATTCGAGAGAGCTGGAACCCAAAATGCCAGGGGTCGCTGGCAGTTTTAACTCACTTTTTTGATAATAAGTTGGTCTACTGGAAAACAAAATATGGGCTTATTCCACTGCACTTAAAACACAAAAGTATAATATAAAGAACGATTTTCTTCTATATGTATATTGTATAGAAGCCTGATTCTGTAAAACATTGTATATAACCAAATAACCAAGTAGGTTATAGTTGAGGAGGCGAGGTAAATGCTACTCTATGATATTATATAGTCAATAACGAATGTTTAGAAGTTATCTATACCTAGGCAGTCATATTTTCCTGTTATTATTGTGTATCAATCAGATAGAAAGCCTGGAAGTGCAATGAGTCGACGCGTGAAGTCGCAATGTTTTTATTCAATCTTCCCGCCACAATCTCCCCGCCCACCACTCCCCGCCACGGCACGTCGCCTCCACAATTATAACCTACATTGTCGCAGCAACAAGCCGATTTCGGCATTCTTTATTCTTCGTTTTTCCAAGGCATTGCTTATTGTATTTTGACAAGCGTTTGCCAGACGCAGCAGTACTGTCTTAGAAAACAGTGTGAACATCGCCCAAATTTTACATGCCACAATATACATGTAAAAAATATATTAAGCTTTGCTACTCGAGGCGAGTAATTTGCATTAAATTGCTATTATAGAACGTTCCATCGTAATGCATGTCATCCATATAATTAGTAGAACAACAGAAGAATTATATTTTTTGGTATTCAGATGCGGTGCATCAATGTTTATCGCGAAATTAATTTATGAAAAATATTAGTCGCGGAGCCAAAACACAGTAGACCAACCTTTGAGTTAAAACTGCCAGCGACCACTGGCATTTCTCGAGTTTCAGATCATTGGAATTACAACAATAGTAAGTTGCAGCCTGAAGTGCAAATATCCCGAAAATGTGCGGTAGACCGCACGCTATAGTAGCACGGATATATTCCTATCGGAACAATATACACTCATATATAAGATAGGGACCGATGAATTATAAATTCCATCATCACCACCACCACATCACCATCAGTACAACTACCACATCAACTTCACCATCACCACCACCACATCACCATCAGTACAACTACCACATCAACTTCACCATCACCACCATCACATCACCATCAGTACAACTACCACATCAACTTCACCATCACCACCACCACATCACCATCAGTACAACTACCACATCAACTTCACCATCACCACCATCACATCACCATCAGTACAACTACTACATCAACTTCACCATCAACACCACCACATCACCATCAGTACAACTACCACATCAACTTCACCATCAACACCACCACATCACCATCAGTACAACTACCACATCAACTTCACCATCAACACCATCACATCACCATCAGTACAACTACCACATCAACTTCACCATCAACACCACCACATCACCATCAGTACAACTACCACATCAACTTCACCATCACCACCATCACATCACCATCAGTACAACTACCACATCAACTTCACCATCAACACCACCACATCACCATCAGTACAACTACCACATCAACTTCACCATCACCACCATCACATCACCATCAGTACAACTACCAAACCAACTTCACCATCAACACCACCACATCACCATCAGTACAACTACCACATCAACTTCACCATCACCACCACCACATCACCATTAGTACAACTACCACATCAACTTCACCATCAACACCACCACATCACCATCAGTACAACTACCACATCAACTTCACCATCACCACCATCACATCACCATCAGTACAACTACCACATCAACTTCACCATCAACACCATCACATCACCATTAGTACAACTACCACATCAACTTCACCATCACCACCATCACATCACCATCAGTACAACTACCACATCAACTTCACCATCAACACCACCACATCACCATCAGTACAACTACCACATCAACTTCACCATCACCACCATCACATCACCATCAGTACAACTACCACATCAACTTCACCATCAACACCACCACATCACCATCAGTACAACTACCACATCAACTTCACCATCAACACCACCACATCACCATCAATACAACTACCACATCAACTTCACCATCACCACCATCACATCACCATCAGTACAACTACCACATCAACTTCACCATCAACACCACCACATCACCATCAGTACAACTACCACATCAACTTCACCATCAACACCACCACATCACCATCAGTACAACTACCACATCAACTTCACCATCATCAACACCACCACATCACCACCACAACAGCATCACTAACACCACCAACAATATCATCACTACCTTATCACCATCACCATCACCACTCCTACAACACCAAAACCACCACCAGCAATATCACAACCACCATCACAATCAATTTCACCACAATCATTACTATTACCATCACTATCACTACAACAACAACCACCACATCATACTTTTTTCTATCAACGTTCTCCTCGTGACCTGCTTCATATGTTATAACTAGCCGCAAAGCCGCCCTCCGGGCGGACTTTTTGGCTAGCTCCTGCGGAGGGCTATTGGTGGGCCAAAGCCAAACACAGACTCTCCAGATAACTCCTTCTAACTTTCCTGAAATCATGGAAATGCATGTATTAACGCCAACCCATTCACATCACCCCCAACCCATTCACTCACCCATTACCCATCACCACACACCCATTCACTCACCCATTACCCATCAACCCCCACCTATTCCCTCACCCATCACCCATCACCCCCCACCCAGTCACTAACCCATCACCCCACACCCATTACCCATCACCCTACATCAAGGTTTCCTCAATTCTCGCAACCCACTTTTTTTTCACAATTCTCGCTAATAGGCTGCTAAGAAAAAAACAAAAAAGTGATCGGATCATCCCCAAAATGGCCTTAAAACCTTCCTCTGGTCAACCTGGTTCCAAAACTGTGCCATATGATGGGATTGCGCTACGGGGGGCGGAACCTATAGCACACACACACACACACAGACAGACACACTTTCGCTTATATTATTATAGATGGGTTTTTTCTTGTCAGCATAGTCAGCTCAGGGCAAGGGAGCGGCTCCTACCACCAGTCTTTCTGCCAATCGTTGAATGGCCGCCGGCCGACCAGAATGACCTCACTTTTTCCGCGCCTCGGCCTCTCCCCTATATACAACCTCCATGACTTAAACGCTTCACTTCACTAAACTTCTTCCTTTCTTCTCTCTTCTGTCGTTGTGATGTTATTCTGAAGGGGATACTGAAAGGAAAGCTACAACCCTCCAGAGGTGGGTGAGAGCGATACTTAGTGCGATACTGCGATACTGCGATACTATCGCACCGCCAAATTAGTATCGCAGTATCGCATAAGAATTCAAAGTAGCGGAGTATAAGTATCGCAACTCAAGTATCGCTTAAATTTCCCGCGATACTTTAAAAGACGACCTTTATATTTTAAATAAAATTTGTCAGTTTAAAAATAAATATATTACAATGTTTTAATGTGCCTAAACTGTAGTTTAAGTGAAATAGATCTTTTTTTGGCTAATACAGTGTTTTCTTAGGTAGCAAAGTATCGCAAAGCAAAATTTTTGGTATCGCAGTATCGCTGCGATACTATCGCTTTAAGAAAAAAGTATCGGTAGCGGAGGATCGCAGTATCGCGTATCGTTTTAAGAAAATCCGAAAAAGTAGCGGAGTATCGCGTATCGAACTAGCGGGAAAAAAGTATCGCAGTATCGTTATCGCACTACCAAAAAAAAGTATCGCGCCCACCTCTGCAACCCTCATGACATGAAGGCAATTATGACTGATCATGGGGCTGTTAACAGGGAACCAATGTACTGATCCATAGGCGGGATGTGAGACCGATAGAGCGTTAAACTGCCCTGGGTCAAGGCCTTCGAAAACGGAGAGGCTTCGGGCTTTATGGCTATCAACTGCCAGGGTTATTAAGCCAGACATCAAGCATTTCATGCACTTATATTCTTACCCCAGAACGCAGGTGCCAAGCCGGAACTTATATCTGGGTACCAATTTTAGTTCTAGGTTCGAACAGGCTAGTGGAAAGATATCTTGCCTAAGGATATCGTAGCCGACCCGGGGATTGAACCCGGGCCTTCTCGCTGGCAGGCGAGCGTGGTACCACTACAGTACCGTCACCTCCTAGGCCTCCTAGAACATGGAGCCTGAGCATGGAGTTGATGAAGTCACACAAGTGAGAGACTGCCAGAGAAAAAAGTTTACTTTCCAGAGTAATTTACCCTCTATCAAATACGTTCATCAGTATAAATGATATACTGTTATTTTCGGAATTTTTTGTTCTATAAAATTATCACATAAAACACAGTAAAACACACTAATTAAATGCCATTATGAGACTATGAAGAAATATGCATGAACAGAGAATTCAGTTAAACTCGTCGTCATTAAAAATTTTGTGAGAAAACTTTTGAAATGGAGTAGCCTATATCCAAAGAAGCAGAATTGCATTAGCTTTCCACTGATATATTTCATGTGTGTGTGTGTGTGTGTGTGTGTGTGTGTGTGTGTGTGTGTGTGTGTGTGTGTGTGTGTGTGTGTGTGTGTGTGTGTGTGTGTGTGTGTGTGTGTGTGTGTGTGTGTGTGTGTTATTCATCCATGGTCTTGTCCACGCGAGTCGGACTCGCGATCGCCAGTTTCACCCTTCCGGTACGAGGTTGGAGCTCATTATTACCGATCTTAGGGTAATGCTGGGACCTCACCCCCCCCCCATCCCCTTGCTCAAGGGGGACAGTAACCTACCGAATTTGTCAGTGAAAAATCTCGGGGAGCAGCGAGGATTCGAACCAGCTACCACAGAATGGCAGGCCAGCCCACTATCCACTTGACCATCGTGGTGTGTGTGTGTGTGTGTGTGTGTGTGTGTGTGTGTGTGTGTGTGTGTGTGTGTGTGTGTGTGTGTGTATAAGTGTGCGTGCGTGTGTGTGTGTGTGTGTGTGTGTGTGTGTATAAGTGTGCGTGCGTGTGTGTGTGTGTGTGTGTGTCTATGTACGCACCATCTCTCTCTCTCTCTCTCTCTCTCTCTCTCTCTCTCTCTCTCTCTCTCTCTCTCTCTCTCTCTCTCTCTCTCTCTCTCTCTCTCTCTCTCTCTCTCTCTCTCTCTCTCTCTCTCTCTCTCTCTCTCAACACTTTAACACTTTAACACTTTAACACTTTAACACTTTAACACTTTAACACTTTAACACTTTAACACTTTAACACTTTATTATGTTTGCCATTTTACAATATTTTATAATGATTATAACAGGATATGGGGTTGCAAACAGCCCTTTACAAGCAAAAGCTTTTTGGGCAAAGGTGTGGAGAGAGAGGGAAAACACACAGAAAAAATAATAAATAAACACAAGGTATATAAATACTAAACAAATACTGACATAAACAGGCGATGATAGTTAGTAAGTTACTTAGACTAATTTACAAGATAATATACACTAGTAATAAATAATATTAAACAGTTGCTGTGAAGAATTATACAAAAAATAAGTACAAGAACAATAATAACAATGATAATAGTACACAGAGCTAGTATAATGATAATAAATGTTTCTTGAATGTATGTTTAAAAGTGCTTAAGCTAGGTGAATGTTTGATATGTACAGGGGTATCATTCCATAACTTGGGACCTTGGTACATTAGGGAATGTTTGTATAGGGTTAGTCTATGACTAGGTATGGACAGGGAGCGTTGGTGCGGGTTTGGTAATTGTGAAGTAGTTCGTCATTATTGTAGTTAGACGCTGATTGTTTGTACATAAAGGATGCAATATTTAATTTTGATAAATCATTTAGATTCAAAATATTTAAGGATTTAAATAATGGAGGAGTGCGCTCGCAGTAGTCACTGTTGGTTATTATTCTGATGACTTTTTTATGGAGTACATTTAGATGGTTTAAATGACAGGGATAAGTGGTGGACCAAATGAGATTACAATAATTGAGATGGGGATAAATGTGAGCATAATACATGCATTTAAGAACTTCAACTGGGGCGAAGGGTTTGACTTTGAGAAGGAGTGGAATTAATCTAGATAATTTTAAACAGAGGTTGGACAGATGATGTTTAAAAGTTAAGTTTTTGTCAAAGATTAATCCAAGGAACTTTATCTTGTATACTTGAGTAATGTCGTCATTTAAATTTTTTAGATTTGGTAATGGTTGGTATCTGGTAGTGGTATTTGTAGATAACATGAAATATGTCTTGGCTGTATTTATAGTTAGGCGGTTAGCCAAACACCACTCCGAGAATTTAGCTAGCTCTGCATTTGCTCTATTGATTAGTTCTGTGGGTTTGTCACCAATTAAGTAAAGAGTAGAATCATCGGCAAATACCATATTATTTGCCGATGATTCTACGCTTTACTTAATTGGTGACAAACCCACAGAACTAATCAATAGAGCAAATGCAGAGCTAGCTAAATTCTCGGAGTGGTGTTTG
>JACEEZ010013059.1:35000-37500 GCA_016584305.1 Chionoecetes opilio | reverse complement strand
GTACCGGGTGTTAGCCGGGGTTTGTGACCTGCTCTACGGGGTGGTGGCTTCGGCCAAAACTAACCACTAAGGATGAATGATAAAAATGTTGAATTGGAGACGGGGCCATACGAGCGTCGCTCTGGCCCTGTAAAATACAACTAGATGAATACACACACACACACACACAAACACACACACACACACACACACACACACACGCGCGCGCAATGATGAAATAAAAACGTAGCATCTTTTTTCCACTACCTACTATAGTTTATTATTTTTATTATGGTCAAAATGCACTAAGGAAGCCACGCCCCCTGCCTCCCCTTCTATTCTACGTGGCAGCTGATTGGTGCATTCCTCGTATCATCACTACCAATCACTATATCTTCACTACTTAACAGCGTGTGACCACTGGGCAGAGCAATCTTCACTACAAAGGGTGACAAAATAAAAAATCCCTCTGTAGTGAAGATTGCTGTCCAGTGGTCACGCCGCTGTTAAGTAGTGAAGATATGGTGATTGGTAGTGATGATACGAGGAATGCACCTATCAGCTGCCCCGTAGAATAGAAGGGGACGTAGGGGGCGTGGCTTCCTTAGTGCATTTTGACCATAATAAAAAAAAAGACTAAATGCTCTTATGCCGTTAAGCGACCATCAACTAGTTATAGTCATACCACTTTGTGAATAAGAAATGCCGTTGCATAATTATGCGCTTCTTAGAAAGAGAAAGTTACATACCTGGTCCTCTACTTTCTAGATATCTGCACATTTTACATAAAAAAAAACCAATCTAGAGAGAGCACCTCTGACCTTCTGACAGCAGGCAGCTAGTGAAAGTATAGATTTTCAGGGTTATTAGGTATAGATGTTCAATTTCAACCGCTAAATACATAAAAACAATGACAAAAACAATCCCGCAGAATAACAATGAATGGGCACTGTATCAAAACTGGCGTAAGCTGCGTAGCTGGGGTATATAAGGAACCTACCGCGCCATAGACCGGCACTCGAATTCCAGCAGTCAGAACGAGTAGTTCTCCCGCCCTCCTCCTCCACATCACAATGAAACTTACCGTAAGTTAAGACGCTGCAAAACTTAAGTTTAAGTTAAGACACGGTGAATTTTATGAAACACAAAGTAAAAGTTGTTATTCTATAGCAAGGTTATTTTACTGTAGCTTATTGGAAAGCCATAAACCTTGCGCGTATGTTGTGTGACGGGCGACATAGAGGGGAATATATACGATGATTCAACCAGACTGAGGACATATTGGTTTCATCCTACCTGCACCCCCCCCCCCCCAACACACATTTCAACCTGTTGTTCCTTACAGGTGGTGGTGCTGCTGGTGTGCCTGGCTGGTCTGGCCTTAGGGTCACCAGTACAACGTTATCAGTCGGGCTCTCCTTCACCTGTACCTTCATCAGCCACTGAGTTGGATAAGAATCAACTAAAAAAAACCATCACCCTTATCGAACAGTACCTCCCGCCTCTCTTCACAGCCATTACGAAAGAGAATGACACCCCTACGGACCGCATGGAAAAGCTAGTGGACTCGGCGTTGCTGCTGAGTGAAAAATCCCTTAAAACGAAGGGCGGTAACTTGGAGAGTGACAGGGAGATGCTTGAAGAACTAGCAGCCGCGAGGGAGAACATGCCGTTCCTCATGGACATTATACGAGCCTCCATCAACGTCTTCCGACCCAAGGACACCTACAACCCCGATGGCGCTGGACACAGTGACTTCTCTGACTTTACCGCTTTTAGGCAATAAAACTCACACACACATTTACAATAAGTTTGCACTAACATAAATACAAGGAAACACTAAAGAAAAAACTACACAAACAAACATACCCACTTGTAAAGATGCTCAGGAGCTTCACCATTATAACCTAATCAGGATCTTTGCTGGTTCTAATTTCCTGTGTACCAGTTTCTCTAATTTAACGTGTTCAAAGGGCAATAAATAAATGTTCAGTACGTAGTTATTTATTCTATTCATTTGTATGTGCCTCCATTTTGTAGTAGTGGCTAGCGCGCTTAGCTACGAATTCGAGGGTCCGGGTTCGAATTCCAGCCAGGGATGTCGGCGTGCAGCCCAACTCAGCTGTTCAGGGTTGGTCGATAAATGGGTACCTGGGGAAACCTGGGGAAGGTAACTGTGGTAACCAGGATGTCACACTAGCCCTGTGTCCCGGGGTAGCGGGTTGTCACCCACCACAGGCTCAAGGGCTAATGCGACGGAGATGAGCACCGAGGCCACGCGTTGCTTAGCGTATGCCCCCAGCTTTACCTATTTATTTATTAATGCATCAAGTTGTCCCAATCTTATTTATATAAAATAAAATTTTTGCAAGGCTCCATTGATTTTATTTTTTAATTAACGCCTGTCATGGTTACCAGGTTCACATGCACGCATCACGCTCTTCCCGGCACGCAAGACGATGTTTGCTTTTAACTCCCAAGCTGCCTCATGAGAGATGCCATTGAGTTCAATTTTATTGTA
>JACEEZ010013059.1:20000-30000 GCA_016584305.1 Chionoecetes opilio | reverse complement strand
ATATCAAAAGATGCCTCGAGTCGAAATGGATCCAGATTTTAAAGTTCCTGGCCCATCAACTGCTACTTCTCATGTATTATCTCAAAATAACAACTAGATGACAACTAGATGATGAATACACACGCACACACACAAGCACGCACGCACGCACGCACGCACGCACGCACACACACACACACACACACACTCACACAAACGGTAAGTACATGAGTCTACGGCAATAGTGAAATACGGCAAATCATTATCGCAGAGTTTCTTCCTGTAATCTAATACTCCTTAGTGTTTTTAGCTCAAAACCCCCCTTCAAAATTATTAAATCGACATGGGATCAAGTCGCTTACCATCTACGAGTTATTTGTGACTGTTTTTGCCTACTCTCATCAAAATTGAAGTTTTCTACATTAAGTAGTTATTAGTAGTATTACAAACATTTTTGCCGATGATGCAGTAATCTTTGCTGAGTAGCTGGAGGTCCTGGTGATGGCTCTCGAGGCGCTGCACGAGGAGGCAAAGCCTTTGGGACTTGAGGTCTCCTGGCTCAAGACCAAGGTCCAGGTGTTTGGAGACTTACTAGATGAAGCAGTACAGTCTGTTCATGCGTGTGGCGAGGACATTGAGATCTTGGAAAGTTTTACATACCTTGGTAGCGCAGTCCATAATGACGGCGGGTCACGTCAAGAAGCCTTACGGCGGATTGGCATAGCCCACGGTGTTATGGACTCGCTCAGCGGGAGTATTTGGCGTTGTCAGCACCTGTGCAGGAGGACAAAGATCCGGATCTTCAAGTCGCTTGTGATCCCCGTCTTACTCTATGGTTGTGAGACATGGACACTAAATAGTGACTTGAAGAGACGAATCAATGCCTTTGGTAATAAGTGTCTTCGCAGAATCATGGGGTATCGCTGGGATGATTACGTGTCAAATCAGCGATTGCACCATGAGACTGAATCGAGGCCTATTACCTGCATAGTCCGTCAGCGCCAACTTCGGGTATATGGGCATGTGGCACGCTACCCTGAAACCGATCCTTCCCATCGGGTTGTATCTGTAAGAGACAATCCGGCGTGGAGGAGGCCAAGGGGGCGCCCACAAGGCTCGTGGCTGGGGCAAGTTGATGTTTCTTGTCGAGAGCTGCTTGGTATGGGAAAGGAGCCTGCATGGGAACTCGCGCGTGGTGACCCCCGGGAGTGGCGTCGTAGGGTGGGCGAGGCGACGCGCCCCCCCGGCGTATGCCCCCAATGATTGATTGATTGAGTAGTATTACAGTTTCGGGTACCCAAAACAGACAGACAGACAGACAGACAGAAACACGGCTGCTCCTATAGAATATGAGATGAGATGTATGTACACTACCTCCCTCTTATCGCATTCACATTTCGCGATTTAATACCGTGCGTCTTCCGCTATATAATTATAATAATAATAATAATAATAATAATAATAATAATAATAATAATAATAATAATAATAATAATAATAATAACTTTATTCTCGCCCGGAGGCATACAGACAAAACAAAGCAGCAAGAACAAGCCAAGGAGTTGGCTAATAATTGGTTGGATAATGTTATCCGCTGTTTGAGCTTGCAAAAAATAATCTTGAGACCGATGCACCTGATGCAGAAACATTTTTATAAGGGCCTTTCACAAACTTGCTACTAACATGCCACGTTGATATTGTTCTATAAAGAATAGCTAGACAGTGGTATTGTACGGAAGATCATAAATGGAACTTTTTCTTCAACTACTAAAGAATATTGCTCAGTATACTTGCACGAAGACGAAACAAAGGACCAACATCGACAAATGAAGGAAGACACGGCCCCTTTAAAACATAACATGAATATATATATATATATATATTATATAAGTGGGCGTGTGTCGGTCAAACTTTCTTTCTCTCTGTGTCTGTCTCTCTCTCTCTCTCTCTCTCTCTCTCTCTCTCTCCCCCCCCCCCCCCCACACACACACCCTCCATCATCCGGCAGCGTACAAGCAAAGCCTTAAAGACGAAAGCCTCTTGCAAACTTTACGCCTGAGATAACATATGTAAACGAAATAAAGTTTACGCCAAATATTTACCTGGGAATAGTTTCTTTAAATACAATTATTTCGCAAGTGTAAATCACGTCTACTTTAAGAAAACCGGCTAAGCCTTGACATCGCTGCATGTCTCGATCTCAAGAGAACGCATAGTAAAAGCTTCATGAAACCTCAGTCTTCAACTGCAACATTCTTAAAGGATCTTTAGGCCTGAAAAAAATTACCGTTCATGGCCTGAAAGTGTTGCAATGTGTGGAAAGTGTCATGAGCAGCACCTTATCTAAGTATCAATTCATAAGTAAGACCAGGCTGTGGCAAGGGAGTTTTGTCACAAGCAGGAACACGTGGCGATCGGTACTGGTGACGCTCTGGATCAGTCATTGTTCAGCACCTGTTTGTTTAAGCAGTGTCACCGACATTCATGGCAGTGGTAAGGATGTGTGGTATTCACATGTGGTAAGGCTAATAGCGGTGTTTGAAGAAATGACTACTGATCTCTAAAACCACATGGTCACAATGGCTCATGATTTTACGAGGTAATAATAAAGTTTTATGCGGGATCGACGTTGACTGTGAAAGAAGTCTTTCTAATGTATTTGTGAAACATATATACACTTCTCTGAGCCCTAGAAAACACCTGATCCTCCTGATGGCAAATACCACATTGGCAGAGTCAAAGGGCATCACTGGTGATTAGAGTGACCATTTAGGTACTTTCTTTCAAATTGCAACAAGACCTCTTTAAAGCAAAAAAACGCAACTGTTGAACTAAGCAATGAACACGTGGGAGCCTCCCTGGGAGGCGGCCAAGGATTGGCTTCTGGGGTTGCAGAGGACACACAATGAGTGATCCACATGAAGGACGCGCTGCACACCCTCGAACAGGCGGGTCGATTCTTTAAAGCGTTGTTGGGGGAGATTGAAATTATTCCATTGCTCAACACGTTATAGAAAACACAGGTAAGTTTCATATGTTTGCAGCATAGGTCAAGGTCATGATTCAAGAACATGAAGGATATGTCAGCCCGATGTGCAGGAAGCAAGATGTTACACATGCATTGTCTCTGTCTGGGAACAGTCATTTTGTGTGTATATAAATTACATATATATTATATATTATATACTGGGCGCAAAGCCGCCCTCCGGGCGGACTTTTTGGCTAGCTCCTGCGGAGGGCTATTGGTGGGCCTTTGGCCCACCACCTATGTTTGGTGGGCCTTCGGCCCACCAAAAACATTCACATCACCCCAAACCCATTCACTCACCCATTACCCATCACCCCCCACCCATTCACTCACCCATTACCCATCACCCCCCACCCATTCACTCACCCATTACCCATCACCACACACCCATTACCCATCACCCCACACCCATTCACTCACCCATTACCCATCACTCCCCATCTATTCCCTCACCCATTCAGTCACCCATCACCCCACACCCATTACCCATCACCCCACCCATTCACTCACCCATTACCCATCACCCTACATCAAGGTTTCCTCAATTCTCGCAACCCACTTTTTTTTCACAATTCTCATTGTGAATACAGCTAATAGGCTGCTAAAAAAAAAAGAAAAAAAAAGTGATCGGATCATCTCATAAGTGGGCTTAAAACCTTCCCCTGGTCGAGCTGGTTCCAAAACTATGCCATATGAGGTGATTGCGCCACGGGGGGCGGAACCTATACCACATACACAGACACACACACACACTTTCGCTTATATTATTATATATATATATATATATATATATATATATATATATATATATATATATATATATATATATATATATATATATATATATATATATATATATACATATATATATATATATATATATATATATATATATACATATATATATATATATATATATATATATACATATATATATATATATATATATATATATATATACATATATATATATATATACATATATATACATATATATATATATATACATATATATATATACGTATATATATATATATATATATATATATATATATATATATATATATATATATATATATATATATATATATATATATATATATATATCGATGTTGTGTGTCTTAATGTAAACCAATTGTTCACCGTCTCCAAAGACGCACTTGCGGTCAATGGTCGGCGTCCCGGTCTTGCCATGCACAGGCGCGGCCAAAGGAGCCTCGAGGCAGCCAACGACACGGAGGAAATGCGACCCTGTAATTTTCTCGTAAAGCTGATAATTTGAAGAACAAAATATGGTGACATTTTGATGATGTTGCAGACAATAATTATATTTGCAACAGTAACAGTGGTAAAGGAAGTGGTAATGGTATTGATGATGGAAATAGTCATCTTGATATCAACATTAATAATGAAAATAATAATAACTATAATAATTATTACAATAACAATACTACTACTACTACTACTACTATGTTGTCACTATGAGTTTATATTTTTGTTTGTTAATCTTCAGATGTAAATTATTGCCGTCATCGTATACGTATGTATATGATGTTAACTGATTTTACGTCTGCTAAGGAGCTCATGCTCAGCAGACTAATGCCTATAAAATGTGTATATATTTATTCATGTATATAATTGTAATTTAGCAATAAACTCTATACACTCTAAACTACTATTACTACTATATTAGTAATACTAAAATATTTATAATAATGACAGTAACAATGATGATAATGATTATCAGTACATATTTACAAAAAAGAAAATAATAAAAATAATAACAACGGTTTCAATAAATTACCATTATCAAAATGTTTACATCAATATCAACATCATTAGGAGGAGGAACACATGACGCTCTTAATATCCCTCACCTTCACTCTCCTGCCTCTCTTTCACCCACGCATCCCTCTGGCGCTATAGACACGATATATATATAGACACGCTCCCACGGATCGAGGAACTTCGCGGGATAAAAAAAAAAAAAAAACAGTATTGATAGAAAAATACACTGGATACTAAAACTAAGTCTGGAGGTCTTCTTGCATTAAATGTTGAAAAAAACACATTTACGAGGATATCTTTAGACTTATAAGCACACTAAAGAGCATGATCAAAGATACATAATAAAATATCAAGTGGTTGAAGGACCTGAACGTCTTATATATAATCTCGTGATTAGTGCACACGGTCAATACAAATAAATCATGAAACCAATACACATGATTGATGGCCGGGCGTGCGGTGCAATCCCTTGGGTCGCGGCGTGACACATTTCCAGAAAATATTGAATTAAATAATTTCACATGACGCCACCGTCTGTTTCCTGAAACTTTTTTAAGGTAGGGTAAGGGAGGGTAAGGTAAGGGTTTTTTTTGTGCGATGGGTCACTCCGGAGTTTTAAAAAAAAAAGTTTTTTCTTGGTAACGGGGAATGGATGGCGGACTTATATATATATATATATATATATAAAATATATATATATATATATATATATATATATATATATATATATATATATATATATATATATTATATTTTATATATATATATATATATATATGAATATTATAACTTTCGCAACAGGAAGCGTAGGCTATATGTATATTTCCATCTCATTTTCGTTCATGTTCACCCTCAGAAATTGGTAAAGTCAAGACTTGATCTTTATTTTTTTTGTCATTCATCCACCCATTTACCAATGGCCTGATCACGCGTTCGACACGCGATCTTCAGCTGTTACCCTCCCGGAAAGAGCTTAGAGTTTATAGCAACCACCCTTGGGGTATAGCTGGGACCTCATACACCACACACACCCCATCCCCTTGCTCAAGAAGGACTAACCGCCCGAATTTGTCAGTGTGTGTGTGTGTGTGTGTGTGTGTGTGTGTGTGTGTGTGTGTGTGTGTGTGTGCGTGCGTGCGTGCGTGCGTGCGTGCGTGCGTGCGTGCGTGCGTGCGTGCGTGCGTGCGTGCGTGCGTGCGTGCGTGCGTGCGTGCGCGCGACTCTTAGAAAATATCTTCTTTAACTTCCAGCAGATCGAATGCTTTTAAAATTATTGCTATACACCTAAAAAATCAACCGATCCAATCACACAAGTTATCCCCCTTGCCACTGCTAGTCGGATAAAGTTCCACTATTCGAGTAATTTCATATTTTCTAAATGCAGCTTTTAGACGCATATTTTTCTATATGGTTTAAAAAAAATTTATGTATAGATTTTCACAACACATTATTAGATCACCTGCAGTATTCTATTGTTGCAAATAATAATGCAATTTTTTTTCACTTAATAGTTCACAATGCAGCGGCCGTGGTCGAGGCCTCCGGTTGTGTGACAAAAAAAGGCCGGAATTCGTGTGCAGCGAGACTCCTTCCCTGAACCCACTGTGCCTGAACCAAGCCTTCCCGAGGCAGGCGACGCGGCCCGCCACTGAGTGCGCTGTGACCACGCTCGCACAACGTTTCCAAAAGTTTCATATAACTGCACATAATCAAATACTTTCGTCATAATTATATTAATCTTTCATTATTACATAGAGTAACAAAATTAGCGATGCCAATTATGCAGTGCGCTTTAGGGAATTTCGCTTGGGTTTTCATAGGCTTCGGCACTTTTTTCAGCCCAGATTGGGATTTGAGCCGTCCAACTTTGCCTTCAGAACCTTGTATAATTTTCACCGTTGGGGTCCTCCCCAATGAATGGACAGCTCATGCAACAAACATGTGAGGTAAGTTGTGCTGCCATACATTCATCCATACCTACCTTCTGATTACATTAATCTATTTACATACTAATGTTTTTTTCCTGCTTATGCACAATAAAGTTGTGAGTTACTTCTTAGCGACGAGATTGCATTACAACATAATAAATCAACTGTTTCAAAATCTATAAAGATAATATTTAGTAAAGCTACTGTTTCATCGCTTTCCATCCCGAGAAGATTACAAGAAGACTTAGGCGGCTGACTTTGCCCTTCACCCTCATTGGAAGCCTTCCAAGGGGAAAGGTAAAGTCAGTCATGAAAACAAGCTGAGCTACTATTTGTCGCATCTCCCTCTTGGCCTATATCATGATATGCACTCACTGCCTAAAGCCACCACTACCGGCGGCTTTCTATTCATGTTCTGTACAGGTTAGATATTACAGGCACATCAAGGAAATGTAGTCTCCAAGTGTCCCTACAGCAAACACTACTAATATAAGGGAACCAACTCTTAGAATGACAGCCTCGACAATGTTGGTAAATGTTCCCTGATAATTTTTTTTCTCTTAGCAATTAAAGGCATGGCAAACTTAGTGCGACAAGGTGATTCACATGTATATGCCTTTGGAACACTTCGCGAGTATAAATGGTTCCTCGCACTTCAACCAACACAACCCACGATAGGTAACAGCTTGCCACCAGAAATGAATTAACTGTTCCCCGACATCTTTCTTGAAATATGCTAAACTGTCATTTATTTTCTGGTGTAGAAACGTTTTATTCTTAAAGTAATCGTCCAGTCCATTTCATCATTCCTGATTTAATGCAATCAAATCATAGCCATTAACGAGTATATCAACAATACGTCGTCACTTTTTGTATCCAGTCAGCCGTTTTTAAATAATCCGCAATCAAAATCTGCAAATTCCCCGAGTTCTCAAAACACTCTCAAGGTTTGCAGACGCTCAGGCTCAGGCTCGGTGACGTAGCGAAAGGGAGGCTCCTCTTCCCGCGCTGATCAGACACAGAGATAAATATAGTACTTGAAGATATTTGGGTGTTTCTGATAGTTTTTTTTTGCTATATGCCACATGCATGCATCCTTTATGGGTGCAGCAAGACAGCTGTGCCTTTCGAGAAAAGTTTGCACACGGAAAGGAGTGGCGTGTGTAGGGTGATACACGCCTATAGTGTGTTGGGGCGAGCAGTTGTGTTGAGAAACGGTGTGTAGCGAGGGTACACAGCGGGTGAAAGACTGGGTGAGAGTGTGCAGCGCGACTAGTCGGCTACCCAGTGTGTGGGTTGGGACGACGAGTGTGAGGTGAGCCTGTGTACACGGGTGTGCTGGACAAGGGCGGCGCCTCCCGTAAGATTCAGTGACGTAAGATCCCGTGACTCAGTTGTGGAGTGGGCGTGCCCTGTGGTGAGAGACCCTGTGGTGGTGTGGCTGTCACACTTTCTGCCTTCCCGCCCGCATATTTTCCAACTCTATGCTGTAGTTAATGCTAGTATGTGGTTTCCGAGTAATGACGTTTGACTGTAGCTCCAAAACTAACCATAGGATTTTCTCGAAAGTACCTTCATTGTGATTCCCACACACACATGGTTTAACCTTATTTACCAATCCATGTTTTGGAGAAGTGCCAGGTCCTCCTGCTGAACCTCAGGCTCTGCTAACACCTGTTCATCCACCTCGTACTCGGGCTCAAACATATAGGATCCCATGACAATCTGAGGTTCGTTTTCCTCATAGTATACGCGACCAGCGTCATTTCTTTCGGTGTCAGATTGAGCATCGTACTCTAGATCTGTCACAGCGACAGATTCACTGTCTGACACCGAAGTACAATCGCTCATCATAACATTTGCCGACAGGTGTCAGACAAAGTGTCTGCGGGCGTCCCTGTTCTGACGTCATCAATAACAGTCGTAGTCCTGTTGGAGGGAAGATTTTTTTTTCGCGCGCTTTTTACAAAAGTCGTGTCTTTACGGAAATAAGGCCTGGAAATCAATTATTTTTGGTGGATTAGGTGTTTTGAATGTACATTCAACATAATTAGGCAAAAAAAAAAGGGTCTGGACGATTACTTTAAGCTCCTCGTATTTCCCCGAGGTGTTCTATTCCAACCTAAAACTTAAACCGCAGGCAAGTGTATAAACAGACTCACATAATCCGTTGCCAAAGGTCTCCGGGGTGTTCCAAGCAGCTATCGAATACCCTCTCGCTTTCGTCTGAGTCATTATCCATTTTTCACTCTTACTTTACAAACTTCTTACTCAAGGCTTCAATATTTTTAGTCCCCTAATATTTTTCTCTCGTCATTTTTCTAGCAGCCATCAGACTCCTTCCTTTCATCCCGGTCTTCTCACATTGTAAACTTCTCATCTCACAATTTTATTCTTGTTCCTTTCAAAATGTCCTTTTTCTTCCTGCTGGTGAATCTCTCAACCCTGGAGGATTCACACACCACTTAATTAAGAGACCTCTGCCGCCGAATTAGGGTGAGTGTCCTGCATGATTTTTATTCCGCTGTATTTCATTCGACTACCATTTAGCATTCTTGTGTATTATTTATTTATGGCAATTAAATTGATCTAAACATCCTACAACATCACTTCGTAACTAGATGATGTCTTTTTCCCCAGTCTTTCATCTCAATACGCATCTAAAAACAGGAAATCAAAGTGTCTATAGCATCATGAGTAACTCAATTCTTGTTGAGGTTCTTAAGTTTCTCACTCACTCACTCACTCACTCACTCACTCACTCACTCACTCACTCACTCACTGTGTGTGTGTGTGTGTGTGTGTGTGTGTGTGTGTGTGTGTGTGTGTGTGTGTGTGTGTGTGTGTGTGTGTGTGTGTGTGTGTGTGTGTGTGTGTGTGTGTGTGTGTGTGTGTGTGTGTGTGCGTGCGTGCGTGCGTGCGTGCGTGCGTGCGTGCGTGCGTGCGTGCGTGCGTGCGTGGGTGGGTGGGTGGGTGGGTGGGTGGGTGTGTGTGTGTGTGTGTGTGTGTGTGTGTGTGTGTGTGTGTGTGTGTGTGTGTGTGTGTGTGTGTGTGTGTGTGTGTGTGTGTGTGTCGAAAGATCGTTTTGTATGCAAATAAACTAAAAGACATCGACGGCTGGCGATGACATGGTAATGGGCGGGCGCCGCGTTGGGTCGGACATCGCGGACCTCGGCAAGTCTCAGTAACTTTCACTCTTTTCCTCGCACACTGCCAAGGCCGTGCTCCATGAACAGCTTTTCAATCTTGCATCCATGCCTGTTTAACCCCTTGAGAC